>OY987246.1:22334163-22718112 GCA_963920765.1 Ulota crispa | reverse complement strand
AAAAGATTTTCAAAGATTCTCAAAGATTTCCAAAGATTTTTGAAGATTACAAAGAGATTCTCAAAGATTCTCAAAGATTCTCAATTGTTCTCAAACATTCTCAAAGATTCCAAAAAAACTTGAAAACATTCCAAAAGATTTCCAAAGATTCATGAAGATTCTAAAAAGATTCTCAAAGATTCTCAAAGATTCTCAATTGTTCTCAAACATTCTCAAAGATTCCAAAAAAACTTGAAAACATTCCCAAAGATTTCAAAAGATTCTCAAAGATTCTCAAACATTCTCAAACATTTTCAATTGTTCTCAAACATTTCAAAGATTCCAAAATTTATGTTGATTTAGATAATGGTGTCCAAATCAATAGAACGTATTTAGTTTTTTACAGAATTTTGTTTAAATTAGTCAATTAGCGTGGGCAAGTGCCCAAATCAACAAAAAACTATTGGTTTTCTGTTGTTTTGGAAGGAGTTTTCTACTAGTGTTTGGCAAACTATATGAGCTGAAACTATGGCAAAGGCTACTAGCACCACAAACAACAACAATTGTTTGTGGCATTGGTAGCATCTGCAACCAATTATCCAGAACTACTCTCTTATGCATAAATTGTTAAACTACAAAACTTGAAATGTTGGCGGATGCTATCAGCACCACGAGCAACGTTGCCGGCGACGTTGCTGGTGGTGCTGATAGCATCCGCCAACATTTTCATTAAAATACTCTTGCATGCACAAATTTGCAAAATACAAAACTTAAATGGTGGCAGATGCTACTAGCACCGCGGACAATGTCGTCGGCAACATTGCTTACAATGCTAGTAGCATCAGCCAACATTTTCGTAAAACTACTCTTTTATGCAATTAGTGGTGACCTCCCAAACCTGAAAAGTTGGCGGATGCTACCAGCACCTCGAGCAACGTTGCCGGTGATATTGCTTGTGGTGCTGGTAGCATTTGTGAACTTTTTCCGTAGACTACTCTTGCATGCACAAACTTTCAAAATAAATAATTCAAATGGTGGCAGATGCTACTAGCACCGCAAGCAACGTTGCCGGCAACGTTGCTTGCAATGCTAGTAGCACCCACCACCATTTTGCAAACTTCTATAATTTAAGCAAAGTCACATTCGTAACTAATGCCCGGTTCCCACATGTACCACTAGTAGAAAACTCCTTCCAAAACAACAGAAAACCAACAGTTTCTTGTTGATGCCCACGCTAACTGACTAATTTAACAAAATTCTGTAAAAAACTAAATACGTTCTATTGATTTGGACACCATTATCTAAATCAACATAAATTTTGGAATCTTTGAAATGTTTGAGAACAATTGAAAATGTTTGAGAATGTTTGAGAATCTTTGAGAATCTTTTGAAATCTTTGGGAATGTTTTCAAGTTTTTTTGGAATCTTTGAGAATGTTTGAGAACAATTGAGAATCTTTGAGAATCTTTGAGAATCTTTTTAGAATCTTCATGAATCTTTGGAAATCTTTTGGAATGTTTTCAAGTTTTTTTGGAATCTTTGAGAATGTTTGAGAACAATTGAGAATCTTTGAGAATCTTTGAGAATCTCTTTGTAATCTTCAAAAATCTTTGGAAATCTTTGAGAATCTTTGAAAATCTTTTAGGAATCTTTGAGAATCTTTGAAAATCTTTTTGGAATCTTCATGAATCTTTGGAAATCTTTTGGAATGTTTTCAAGTTTTTTTGGAATCTTTGAGAATGTTTGAGAACAATTGAGAATCTTTGAGAATCTTTGGAAATCTTTTGAGAATCTTTTTTGAAATTCAAAAAATCTTTGAAAATCTCTAAGAATTTTCAAGAACCTTTTTAAAATCTTTGAGAATCTTTTTAAAATCTTTATGGAATTTGTTAAAGTACTTCAAAATACTTATAGAAATAGAATCTCTTAGACTGAATTAGAGTCCTTTAGGAATCTTTTTGTAAATCATCAAAATACTTTCAAAAAAACTATCACAATAGTTTAGGTTTGTTTTTGAAATCTTTCTAAAACCTTTTTGGACCTCATTTAATTTTTTTGAAGTTTTAAAAAATAAAAGAAGTTTTCAAAAAAAAATAGAATCTTTTAGAAGTTTGAGTGTACATTGACTGGTTTTATTTTCTTTACTTTTCACAATTTGGTTAGATTTAAAATTAGCAACCTTTAAAGTCAAGTAAAAACATGACCATAATAACAAACAAATCAACAATTTTCTACTGATCTAAACACTTTTGGACACAACTTCACTAATTCAACAAAATTTTATATAAAAAGTACAACATTTTGTTGTTTTAAATACCAAAATTTCTTTACAAACAAATATAAAAGATGCTCCTCAATTCTTTGAAGAAATCATAAATGTCCCTTAAGGATTAAAAGTACCAAAAATATCTTTGTGTTACATGATAACCAAGTTTATAGTTTAATGCAAATTCTTACAAGAAACCGAAGGTGTTTTTTACATTTCAAATAACACAAGGATATATTTAACATTTCAAAATAGAAGAGTTATTTTATTAATTTTCCAAAATAATAGAAGTATAATTGATATTTCTACAAAAAATAAGGACTATTTTTTATGTTTCACATATTTTTGGCGTAAACTTGATATTTTGAAATACTTAAAGGGTATTTTTAGTATTTTTCCTTCTATTACTAACCAAATGAATTAAAAAAAAACAATTTTATAAAATATTTTCATAAGCTTTAAAAGATGGGAATTGATATGTGTACCACACTCTTCCAATTACTATACCACACCATGAGGTAAATTTTAGATTTCTACCATCAAAAAGCTGAATTTGAAAAATTTTGAATTCAGATTTGGACTTAGAGACTATGGAATTGTCTAGAACCATAAAAAAAGTTGCAATTCAACAACACCCAATGAAAAAGTTGAGTTAGGGAGAAAATTATTAAATTTATTTTTGTTTGTAAAAAAGATAAGCTTTTTCATTGGGTGTTGTTGAATTGCAACTTTTTTATGGTCCTAGACAATACCATGGTCTCTAAGTTCAAATTTGAATTCAAAATTCTCAAACTCAAACTTTTGATGATAGAAATCTAAAATTTACTCCAAGGGTGTGGTACAGTACTTCAAAGGGTGTGGTTCACATATTAATGCCCTTACAAAATATCTAAAACTATTCAAAAGTCAATAGAATTTTGATTTTATAATTGCAAGGATTTAATTTTGTAACTTTTCACGATTTCATGTTATTTGAAGCTATCAAACTATGGAGGCTATTTTAACATAATAAGGTTCTTTTTACAAAAAAAGTAGCACTAAATAATAATTATTAATGAATCCAACCTTTGCTTACAACAATCTTTATGAGATTTGTGAATTCCAATAAAAATTTATAAACAAAATAAAAAGGATGGAAATAAACAATTTTTTTAAAATTTCAAAACACCTTCTCTGATTTTAGCTCATAACTTTTGATAAAAAGATTGAAATCCAAAAAAAATTGTTGGAAGTGAAAGTAAAATACATTTACCAAATTTTTTCAGTTTTAAGTTTTTTGAAAAAAAGTCCTTTAATGAGTGGAAATAGCCTCCAAAGTCTATTGGATTACTAAAGACATGAACATTTAATGTATAAATAGAATCAAGATACTACTGCATGCATGTGCATTTGCACATTCTTTAGTGGTTTTGAGAATATGCTAAAGTTGTGGAGTGTGAAAGGAGAGGTGGAGGGTTCAAACCCCGCTACCGACAGCTGCTCGGGAGTTCGGGCAGCTGCTCAAAAGTTCGGGCAGCTACCCGTCCCCCTAAAAAGTTCACATTTTTGTAAAATAATAACAAATTCTATGAAAGAAAACTTTATAGATGAAAAGAAATAGAATTGAACAACATAAAATACGTAATGGAAATCAATAACATATTAACAGAAAACTGTAAATAATCAACAGAAAATCAACAGAAAAGTACCCAAATCAACTTGACCAAATTCACAGAAAAGTTCAACAGTTTTTTGTTGAAATTCTATTGATTTTGTGCTAAATTTTCTACTAGTGCAAATGTAGGGCCATGGACACAATATTTTGGAAGGGTGGATCGTGGTCTCTTTTACCAAAGAAAGCTGACCACAAAATAGCTCCTAATTTAATGCTTGGGCTGCTTTCCCTTAAGTTCTGGCTCCGCGCAACGGCGTCACTTGCAGGTAGCGCGGCCATAAGAAAGCCTCACACCGTGCCTCCTCACACCAGCAATCTCCTAATTGAGTCTTCGGCCATTGCTCACATGTACACTTGTTCTTCCGGTTTTTATTATGCAATACTTGTTGTTAATTTAGGAATCTAGATCCTAGTTGTGTATTTTAGTATCTTGCTATAGTCCTTGGTATCAAATCTATTTCAATCTCAACAACTGGAATCTTGTTTAGGTTTATTTCAGTAGTCAGGCCGCTTGTTTTCTATTGCATTCTTCGATTTCAATACAGATCGTCATTTTTACCAACATTGATTCTAGCTCTTTATGAAGGTATAAATGTGTCGTACCTACACAGTTGGACCACTGAGTCAGCACCTTTGCTTGAGACACTTCATAATCCTTTGCATTCCATTCATCTCAGGTTGCACGCCAGCAAGATGGAGAATCAGCTGAACTCAACCGGTTGTAACTCACCTATTCAACCAACAGCTACCCCGCTTCAGCCTCTTGGTTTCCCATTGAATGATAAGTTTTCTGCATTCTCTCATTCAAATTTGGTCAGGGTGTAGGAATTCAGTATAGACAGCACGCTTGTACATTTCCATTCAAATAACCCAGGAAAAACATGCTAGATATGTGACAATGCAAGACTCCCCTGTCGAAGCTCAATCATGGTTAGGACTTAACTTCATTCAGTGGCACGGTATACAACTTCAAGAGTGCAGATCATGCACGTTTGTGGCATTCACATGCATCTCCACAGGGACTTTGCTTCCCATCCCATTTCAGTGAATATGATTGACATGTCCTTGCAAAACAAAAACAAGTGCTCCAATGCCACAGTAAGAGTTTGGTAGATGCACGTTTCACAAAATAAAGTCATGGATAGCTCTCACCTTGCCTTGAAATACATGTGCGCTGCACCCGTTGTCCTTTTTTTTCTTGCTATTCTGATGTTCTTGCTTGCTTGAATTAACTCTTGGTTTTCTATTGGCAGTTGGTTTCAGTTTGGTTGGTTACCAACTAAACCGCGGACCACCAATTCCCCGCACCCCATCAAGCCTTAAACACCCCCCACCAATGCAGCACGTCAATACCCGGTGTCCCCTGCCACTAAAACACTTGCACCGCACATAATGCCGCCCAACAACAGCAGCGCGTCTAACTCTGCTCCTGGCAGAGTGCCGTACGTGCTCCTGCAAGCACACCACCAACAATAAGGCAAAACAACAAAAGACCTAGGAAGGACCGCGCTCCCAATTGGGGACACGTGGAGGTGCTTGCACTAGTGGACTCGAAGAGGGAGATGTTCATCCAAGATTCAGAGGTGGTTGACGGACGAGATCTGATGGCATTTGACACTACAAAGTGGTTGCGTACTTCCGAGGATGTCATGCGTGCTAATCAGTCCCCTTGCTTATGTGACTATGTCGCCTGCAAGGTGAAGTGGAATTTGATTGTTTCAAAATTCAAGCGTATCTCTGATTATATGCAGCAAATAGGTAGAAATGTACCTGAGTATTGGAGTCTCAGCACACAGCAACGACGGCAGGAGGGATTGCCAAAGCAATTCTCTCAGGAGATTTTTGTGGACATGGACTAGTGGTTCGGCAAATCGCCACAAATACGCCCTTTTCATGTGCAGGACACCCTATCCCCACATGACTCCAAATTTTGAGGGCATGAGGTGGCAGATGATGCCGTGGAGGAGGACAAGAGCCATCTGCAAGAGCAATACCCCAAACGTGTCGGCGAGATTCTCCCTGATGGCGCACACTTTTTGTTCACCCCTCCAATAGTTCTACTTCACCCCTTGGAAGCTTCTCCATTGCGCCAAGTTTGGATAATCGTGCGCCATCATCTGCAAGTGTTCCAACGCCTAGGCCCGTAGGTGGCATTCCCCCTAGAATCATCCCATAAGTAATTAGTTCTTCTGAGACATTATCATTCTCCATGGAGCGATGTCAAGGGAACACGGGAGTGAAGAAGAAGACTATTGGGGGACATACCTTAGTAGCCAAAGCCACTAGGAGCTTTGGTGAGGCCATTGTACGCTAGATGGAGGAAATCAAGTAAGCCCACTGCCACATGGAGCGGGCAAAAATTGAGACACAGTTCAAGATATTCAAGAAACACATGGAGTTCCTAAAAGAGAAAGACCAAAGGTTTTATGCAAATGCAAATGAAGTTAATGCCATTGCCAAACTTGCTATTGAAAAACAAAGTGTGATTGCAGGGTGTCTATTTGACATTTCCAATATCCTAGGCTTGGGTTTCGGAATCACTCATGCCCAAGAACGGAGGGCTGCAGTTCCTGTAAGGATGCCCCCTCTTGCACATGGCAACGCCCAACCCTATGCATGCCACAACGGCGTTACCCACGGCTTGGCTGCCGTTGCAGCGCCCAACTGCTCTATCGCACCTCCCCTGAGTCTCACTATGTAGAGGTTGCTGCCATTGAAGACATCGTCACATTTGTCAACAGGAATGCAAGCTTGGCAATGCAGGCTCATACACTCCTTGAAGAGCAGGCTCCAGCAGTAAACGCCCTATGATCCGTACTTAACTTTGGCCACTACCTGGGCCACTGCACCTACATGTGAGCAATGAGGCGGACAGTAGTTACAGAGAGTACAAAGTGGATCGATGCCTTCACATATCTTTTGTATTGTGACTTCAGTACTTCTAGTGTTCTCAGTGGAATGAGGTCTTATAAATGAAACGACGGTGAAGTATTCTTTTGTTGTTGTTTTCAAGGTCTAAAATTGCATTATCATATGAAGTCATGTGTCCAGATTGTGTGTTATCATTTCACAAAGTACTTTTGCTTTAGAATGAGTTCTTATTTGCTTCCAAGAACTTCATCAATACTGTAATTGTGTGTGTATTCCAACTCTTATGACATTTGGTGATATAGCTGATGAGGACAAACTAAATCTGCAAGGGAAAAAAAAATTACAACCACAACATATAACTGAAATGGAAGCAACAATGTAAGCAAACGTGAATGCTTTCACCTTAATCATCAGAGGGCATTGGGCCTCTGCATCGTCAGATGCATCCCTATCTGCCAACATTTTTGATTTGCAATAGCGGCCTTGACGTTCTCTATATTCAATTTAGCAAGTTCGGCCAGCAAGTTGGCTTCACCATCTACACCAATCTTGAAGATATTGTTGCCAAGAAGGCATTGCCTTCTGATGACACCAAATAAGGTGTGCACCTCTTCTTTGGACTGACCAAGTAGGATATTATGTAGAATTGCACAACAAACTATTACATTACAAAGGAAAGAGATGTCAAGGTCAGACTTGGTAAGTAGCTCATGGAAAGTGCTCTTCAAAATACCAAATGCATTTTCCACCACTCCGTGACATCTATGCAATTTCCTATTGAAAATTGTCTCCGACAAAGAAAGTGGAGTCAATTGGCGGTGAGGTACTATAAATCAGGGGAGAAGGGGATAATCTTGATCACCCAGTAGATATGGAGCGAACCCTTCCTCCCCAGGTATGCTTCCAAATAAGATGTTGTGTATTGCAAGGTGATGTAGTGAAGACCTACGAAGTACTCTTGAGTCGTTTGTTGAGCCCGGCATGCCCAAGAATAAATCAAGAAACTTCTTGTTGCTATCCACAACCGCTTGGTAGTTCAGCGAGTATCCTCCCAATTTGAAGTAAAAATAATTACTTGAACCATGTTGAGGTTTAGTAATAATGACATGAGTCCCATCTATGGCTCTAACCAAGGAAGGTAAACCACAGAGGTTGAAAAACTTTTGTTGTGTCAGTTGTAACCTTGCCCTTGTGGGCCAACTGATGTTACCTCTTAATGTCTCATTGATTGCGTGAACCACTTTTTGGAGTATAGAGGAAATAATGCTCTTATTGATTGCAAACATCTCAAAAATTTGCATCAATGGCACACCATGGCTGAGCTTGTAGATTGTAGAGGCCACACAAACGACTACAAGGATGGAAAGATAATACCTAGTGTCTTTTTACAAATCCAAGGAAAAAAATATTTGCAAGCGCAAATAGGTTTGCCTTGGACATTTGGAACATCCCCAACCACCGCGTATTGTCGTACTCCTCCAATACAAACCGAGAGAACTAAGTTGTTGACCGGGGTTTCACCCAGAAACCAAAGTCCTCATCCTAGAACGGAGGGAGAACACACAGTCAATAGGCGTGCAACTCATTTTGCAATGTGTCCACAAGATTTTTTGAGGATTCACCAAACCTCCCCAGAATGTCCTGCAACGTGATTGTGTTGTCCTCCTCCTCAGCACAAACAACCAACATAGTGACGGAGTCTTGTGCAATCAATGCTTGCAAAAGCAACCACACTCCAAGCGTTAAAGCAGAGTGGGCATCAGCCGTCAAGTCCATGACAACAAGATCGAGGCAGCAAACTACTATGAATTTTGAGAACTGTGATTCAGATTTTGGGTTGTAATGGGGAGTTGAAATTGTGCATAACAAGAGCAAAAGTAGTAATCAAACCCATTGGCAAAATATGCACCTCCAATCCCACATACAGCAAAGGACAAATTTAAACGCAATTGTTGATAATACTTATGAACATTACACTTGGTAATGGACATGAATATGATAGTGCAGTACATTGTAGTGGATAAGAGTATTCATGAGGACTACAAGAGTTCAACCATCAATACAGCAGACAAGCAACCCATGAATCAATGCAAAACAACAATCTATGATTCCATACCACCATAAAATCGTAAACCCTATTAAGAATTTGGAAGACGAGTCCACAGTCACCACGGAACTTTGACAACTCACGCAAATTCACAACCCCTCCTTCAGAACAACTTCAACAGAGAATCCACTCCACACATCACATACAACTAAATTAATGATAAAAGATGGGTGTTTTAGGAATTTGAAGCAACGAGTGACGTACCTTCTAGGAGCAAAGCACAACCAAAACCCGAAATCACGCGGCTTTCAGAGGCAGTGCATCCCTTCAAAGGAGTCTCCCCAAGAGTAGCCCGGACGGGCACAAAAATCGCGAGAACTTGTAAACCTCAGCGCCATCAAATTTTCAAGCGCAACTCACCGCCTCCCCGCTACCCCATGCGAAAACACATCCGCAACGGCAACCGCAAACACAGAAATTGCAAGAACTCATGCGCAAGGGGGGGAACATGAAGAACGACAACAAAGACAAACACCAGACAGCATAAGTATCTGCGTAGAGTAGATGTTTTAGTAAAACCAAAGGGAGGTCTGAACACCACCCATTTTCATTATTACCTTTGTCCATGTGGCAAGGCCGAGGGCAGTTGAACCCAAAATCATTAGCCATAGTCTGAACACTACGTACTTACAAACTTAATTAAACCCTAATCGGGTCATCTGGCTAAAAGTTACTTTCTAGACCTGATAACTAGGGAATAGTGAACGCTCATTTGTTTTAAAATTGCTATTCCCAGATCACTAGTATGAACTGGGCATAAGCTTACAACTGGATTGGATGTAGGTGAGCGCAACATGTGAAGCTTTGACTTTGGCAACGATGCTTTTGTTGGTGCAAGCTGGCGCGCTTTTATTGTAAGGCTCACATATAAAGACAAGGCGACAATTTCCTTTAATGACTCTGAACCTCTATTAAAGTACATCCTAACAACTAAGGCATCCATCTGTACACAAGTTTTTTTATTTTGATCTTTCTTACTTCTAAATTTTGTTCACATGTTCTTGGCTACAAACTCAATATTGAAATTCCACTGACTGAGTTTTATTTTGATGAACCCTGTATTGAAGTTCCACTGACTGAGTTTTATTCTGATGAAAGCAGCCTCTAAGGTAGGAGACTCTAAAACCGTCCGGTCATTAAAACTGACCCCTTTCTCAAATGTAGGTCCTTTCTACATGCTATTTTTTATAAACTTTAGAAACGTACAAGTGGAGTACATTTAAGGAGGTGGACAGTTTTAGAGCCCTGTGCACTTCAACTTCAAATTTTCATAATTATGTCCACAAAACTCCAAAAAATATGAAACAACTTGAGTTAGATGCCAATTCCTCTTATCTATCAAGGAAAATTTGAAAAATATTTCAAAAAATTTTACCTCCCCAAAATCCAATTTCAGCCCTTAGAAAGACGGTTTATGAGCCTTCTACTTTAGGACACTTACCCAAATTATGAAGTTCGTCAAAACCTCGGTTGCTGTACTATGTTAGGTCTTTTGCGTTCACTTGGTGTTATTATAAAACTTTTAAATTTTGAGGGCCTCAGTAATTCCACAAACTTCTTGAGTTGCAACAGTCTATAAGGTAGGCACACCCATAAGCGTGGAAATAAGGGTTTTGGAGTAGGTAAAATAATTGAGTAACTTTGAAAAAAATATGGTAAGTTAGGAAATGGAAACCAAAAATATTGGCATCAATTTCAAGGTTCCAACTATAAGCATTTGTTTAGAAAGATTTTTCAAAGTCCAAAATCACTAAAATTGTAGGAACCATGTGTAAGAGATGCTAAAAACAAGGCTTGTTGGTTCTTCAATAGTGAGATGGATACTCAAAACCTCATGCTAGTCACCCTCAACCATCACTTCATCAACCATAACCATCACTCAATCACCCACAACCATTTGCTTTTTTATTGATTAGTCCTGCCACTGCCAGGTAACAGGCATGGGGATGCAACGCTTATGGATGCTGCTACCTTACTTTTGAATCCGGTGCAATGTGTGGACTAGATTAGTCTTTACGAGCAAATCCTTTGTTTGCCTTAATCAGGGCAGCCACATTTACAAAGACCTAGAATATTGAATTTAGAGATTACATGAATGACATACCATACATCCAAAAAATGATTCAATTTAAAATTTTGGTATGTGGTCACTAACTTGTTGATGTTGTGCATCACCTGCATGACAACTTCATTGTGGCCTTTTGTCTCTAGCATGATGGAATCAACCTAAATATGCCAGAAATGGTCTAGGGAGTGTTGTTTTTGGATATGGTTCATTCATGCAATTCTTATGTGGTTCTCATTGCATACAAAGAATTTAAGGTTTCTCAAAAAATTTAGCTCCTCTTGGCCATGGATAAACTAAAGAAATCTGTTGTTTTCAATTTGCCACATTGTTCCACTATTCCCCAAGATGCCATTTTAGCTTGCAAATACTCAAAAATTTCTCTTGCCTTGTTTGTTGTGGTAATGTAGAACAATGAAGACCCCTCCCAATATCCATTGTGCTCTAGCGCGGTGAGGTTGCAAGACAAAGTCAGCCTCACAAGTAGCATTGGAATAAGCCTGATTAGAAGAGGGACTCATAGCCAAAAGAGAGACTCGGGTTTCATTATCAACGTCACAATTGTAGCAAGTGCGTCCACTTTCTACAATTTGCGGAGATCAAACTCTAGAAGCTTTGCTTCCTCATCGTTTGGATGATCATGAATGGGCATCTTCTCATTGCAATCTTCACCAAATTTTGGCTGGGTACTGTGATCCGTCCTTGGTGTATCCATACTTAAATCAATTTGGCTTAAATTCACTAGTGAGGCCTGCTGAGATCACCTTGAAGTATTAGGGCAAAAAAAATACATCAAAGATATTTGAAAGCTCTTTCTACTATTTTGCATCCTCCAATTGGAATACACAAGAAGGAAATTTTGTGCAAAATAATATTAGAATGAAGCACTGACCTGTTCAATATTAGCCACTGCGTTGTTTTCCCTTTGTAGGTGTCGTGTGACTACTACTACCAGGTTGCAAAACATTTCTAATCAGCAGCTCAATTTGTAGCACCATGGCTAGGCCTTTGACGGCCCTTGTTGAATCTAAATCTAGAGGTGGCAGCAAACTTTTGTGCATATGAATAAGCGACTGTCATGAATTGCACAATAGTCCTGGTAGAAAATTTTAAAAATCAAGGAAACAAATCGCAACAATGAGGTTGCTCATGAGCTCTATTCTAAACGATCACAACAATTTTGCATTAAATAGGGTTTCTAGTTTTGAAAGGCATTACAGTATAATTTCAAACATTGTATACTAGACCAGATTTGGTCCACCACACTATCTTACAATGAAGGAAGATGGAATAATATTATGTCTACAAATATTTTGAATTGGGGATATTTGAATTTTCTTTTATCTATACAATTCACAAGATGAATTTCATGTGTTTTCACACGATATTATTCAAAATTTTGTATGCAACCCTCTATGAGTACTATTGACCTACTCTTTCTTTTTTTTCTTCTATTTTGTTCATCTTTGTCTTCAAAGGAGTGTTTTGACTGAGTGTCTTCTAGGTTAGTTGCAACCTTGGTTTATCAAACAAGTCCTTTTTCTTTGGTTAAGATCTGTATTTCAATTTCAATCTCTACATTATTAGGCTTCTTGAATGCTCATACCTTTGATTATTTTTACACAACACTCACAGCTTGGTTAAATAAATGCCTCAAGATTTGTTACAATGATCTACCTTTGTGTCTACCATTTAGAAACCTGAGTTAGACCTACGCGGTTATGGGTGCATCCCAAAATATGTGGTAATAGGTCCCCAATCTTACTTTGAACACTAATTTCTTTTCAATTTTGCAAATAGGTTCTTTCAAAAGTGTAGTTTTTTTTATTTTCCTTCTAAAATTCTAGTTTAAGGCTCCATGCTCATGAAGTTCATGCTTGAGGCTCACAAGCTTGCCGCTTGAGGCTCGCATCTTAGCGTTGTTGGTTGTAAAAGTTGTTATCGTTGTTAGGAAATTGACATGCAAAAATTTCAAAAAACAAAGAAAAGGAGGTACATATATAGATATAAAGTGATACCTCAAATTGTTAAAACATGATCACTCACAATTATTTCTAAAATTTTCAATATGGACTTAAAAAGTTGTTTCATCTTTATTATTCTAAGACTGTACCTTTAAAATCTAGGGGTGTTTCAATACCTAATTAAAAACACAAGGATTTTGAAATTACATAAAGTATATGTACAAAAACAATTAAGCAATGGTACAATATAATGAAAGTTTAGTAAAAATTTGTGTTTGTTATTCTATCTTTCAAGGAAGTTGTAATGCCATGATTAAAGGAATAATGGACCACGTGGTTTGAAATTTTTAGCATTGAATGGCTCAATATCCATGCCCATGACACACCTTTGGATGTTGCTTTAACAATTTGGAATATTGCTTTAGCAACTCCCTATTTATTTACACAAGCATGCCTAGCACACACTTTGTTGCACAAAGGCTTTTTGTATGATTTTGTACCTTCTCTTTCCCTACCTTTTCCTCTTCCTCCCCTTCTCAAATTTCCTTCCATGCATTTTCCTCTCCCTCTTCCTCTCTTCAATTTCAAATTTAAGTGAATTAGAGACACTTGATGCTTGACACCCAATATTTTATAAGAGATAATTTTGAACCTTTGGTGTTAAAGTAGAAATTTTAAATATTGTGTGATAGATGGACACTTGAAGGTTTATAAAAAATATTATCTAGTCCTTTTTTTCTTTTTATATTTATCCTTAAACATATATTCAATCATCTATTTTATAAAGCATGAGTGGTCTCATGATATATTAACGTGTATGTCTTGTGATACCTTGCATGATACAATGACACGTATGTCTCATGATATGTTGACATGTATGTCTCATGATATAACAATGTGTATTTCTCATTATATAATGTGGTGAGAGTACACTAGAGGTGCACCACTTTCGGCACAATTTTTACTATATTTAGTGTATAAAAATACATCAAAAACACTAAAATATTGAATAAGTTTTGTGAAAAACAATATTTTGGAATTTTGATTTTTAGCCATTCTAAAACTAGATGTAATCATTTAGAATCTTAAATGTAATTAAGGAAAACATAAATTTTCACAAAATTATCCCACGTCAAAAAACACGCAAAAAGTCAGCACTATTTTTGTATATACTTGAAAAATTTGTGATGTATTTAGAAATTGAATGTAGATTTGGATAGAAGAGCCATAGATGTCTTTTGTTAAGTAAAGGTGGAAGAATATGATTTCTCCAAGTCCAATTTTTTGGTACTTTTCCATAACTTTCTAGTACTGTGACATTTTAGTAATTATCCACAAAAGTACAAATTCAACAACTTAAATTTGTTTTTTTAACAAATTTAATTATGATCCTATGTACTTAATGCATGTAGTTAATAGGAAAATAAAATAAAAGTCTAAAAAGACCCTTTAAACTTTGAGCAATTTCAAGTATAAAATCATGTTTACCTCCATTTTTGGGTTGTGATACCCAAAGTGGTATACTTCTAGTGTATTGTCACATCATTTGATGTGTCATACCATAATTCTTTATTAGCATTACAAGTTCTAATAGAGAGGGAGAAAAAAGAGGATAAGACATACAAAGGGAGGGTGAACCATCACAAAGGAAGAGGAAAATAGATAGTGAAAAGTCATGGGAATTGTGAGAAGTGAATAAAGTTTTTCAAATTTGATATTTTAAAGCATTATAAGTTTGAAACTTGCTATAGCATTGAGTATCTTTAGATTCATTATGCAAGTTTTGAAATTCAAGAAAGGGGAAGGGGAGAGATAAAAGTAAGAAAAAGGTGGATAAAAAGTCACATAGCAATCACATGCATTAAAGCATGTGCAATATACTTGTATTGATACAATTTCAACTATGTTTCAAAGACATAAAATGTGTTACAACACAACACCATACCTTAAGTAGCAACTTGATGGTATGGTTGGAAAAATGCAACATCTTTCACACTCTCTTATTGACTTACATATTAGCAAAATTCCCTTGAATTTTGATCACTTGAGTCACACTATTTGAGATAATATTTACACAATATAACTCACAATATACTAAAATATCTTATTAATGCTCCTTGTAAATTAACTTAGGTCTTGACTTAGCATAGATTAGCATCATCAACGCATAGCACAATAGTTGAACTAATGTGTGTGCACTAAATATTGCATTTAGATTGTTACCTCATGACCTATTCCTTGGCCACCTAAAGACCCAAGGCATGCAACTCTCTAGAATACTAGGGGTATCAAATGGTTTACCGCTTGGATGGTGCTAGTTTGTCTTTTGACATCGTCAATATTGTTGCTATGCCCTACAATGACTACAACAATTATTCATGAAATGTTTGTATTATAGTGGTGCTTGGTTAAAATCAACCTTTGTAAGAGAAATTTTGGATATTCAGTGTCACACTCCCATTCTCTTTTCTATATACTAGGCTTAGTTCAATGGAATATTTGTATAAGGTCAAGGTTTGAATATGACCAATGTTTTTTCCTTGCCTGAGATGTTGACCTTATCTAAGCAGTAAGTATTTATATAGTGTAAAATGCTAAAGCCCCTTTCACACATAGCACCATGGAAAATGCAGTACTAGACATTAGTATTGGTGGGCTTAAAAAACCCACTCTATATTCATATGGTTTTGATTTAAAAACTAAATCACATTGCAATAACTGAAATATTTGAGAGATTTTTTGTTTTAGGTTCACACTAGAGTTTTGCATAAAGCAAGAATAATGTTAACATCTATGTTAACCCTTAAAGTATTGAGCTACTATAATACATACTATGTATGCTGCTATATAATTGGCATTTGCCATCAATAAAAAGTTTTAATTTGGGATTCACTAGAAGAGCATTGATTTATATTCTAACTTCTTTGTTGATCTCAAATGTAATAAAGGTGTGGATGCACTCCAAATACAAAAAAAATACTTTGTATTGTACTGGTTGCAAAGTGTTACAATGAGCATTCCAAAGACTAGGTTCTTGTCGACGCTCTGCAATTCTATCAATCCAAATGCAAAACTAAACAAGTTTATTGACGAACACAAGAAGTTCTCACACACTATCTTTTTGATTTCAAAATAGGTTGAGTGAGGGACAATTCCCCCTCACTGGAGTTAAGTACCAAGCACCGATGCTTGAAGTATAACCGTTGTAACCAACCCTAGTGGTTCCTAGTCCGGTTATACAACAGAGTCATTACATTACCCCCCTTTTTAAAAATTGAAGTTTTTATATTGCTGCGTTAGGGTTACGTATGTGAAATTCTCTCACCATGCATGGGGCGTTCTTCATATTCTCCATTGGTTCCCACGAATTCTGTTCAAGACCGTATCCTTTCCATTCCACAAGATATTGGAGTTTCCTCCATTGTCCAATTCTTCTGGAGTCTAGAATGTTCTTAACCTCCCACTCCATGTGTCTTTCTGGGTAAGAATTGGTGGAGGGGGATGAGTTCGCCGTCCTATAATGGTGTTGGGGCAATATCTCTCAAGTAGTGATACATGGAACACATTATAAATTTGGAGAGATTTGGGTAGCTTTAATCGGTAGACTAGATCCAAAATTTTTGATATCACATGAAATGGCCCTAAGAACCTTGAAGTCAAAGTCTTTGATGGAGCTGTAGTTGCTATGTTGTCATGACATAATAAAACTTTGTCACCAATGCTAAAAGAAGGTTGTCTTTGTACACCTCGATAGTAATTTCATTTGGCCTGGTCACTGGCAATTTTAATTAAGATTTTTACTTCTTCATGTATTTCCTATAGTTGACAAATCCTTTGCTCTGCAGCTAGAATTGTTGTTGTTGTAGGTGTCATAATCAATAATGCAGGGTTGTAGCGATAGGTTACAAAGAATGGTGAACATCTTATAGCCGAATGCAGGGAATTATTATAAGCAAATTATGCTATGGGTAAGAGGTCTGACCAATTGTCTTGTCTTTTAGCGGGGAACATGTGCAAGTACTGCTCTAATACTTGGTTAACTATTTCTGTTTGGCTGTCTGCCTGCAGATGAAATGCCATTATTGGAGCAGGTTTTACAAAGAGAAGTTTGTACAAGCGCTTTGTAAACTTGGATATAAAAAGAGAGCCCCTATCTGATATAATTTCCTTTGGTGTTCCATGATGTTTCCAGACATTTTGAAGGTATAATGTTGCCATGTCATTTGAATCAATAGCTTCGTGCGTTGGAATAAAATGAGCAACTTTTGTATTTTTATCTACTACCACTAAGATTGAGTCATTGCCATTGCTATTAGGCAGCTTTACTATGAAGTCAGCAGACACCTGTTTCCAAGAGGATTCTGCAGCTGGAATGGGTTGTAATAACCCATATCGTGGATGATGCGTAGGCTTGGATCTTTGACATAAGTCGCAATCGTCTACATAGCGATGGACGTAGCGTCTCATGGTTGGCCAATAAAAGGTCCTCGAGACTAGGTCCATTGTTTTAGCTTGTTAATGGTGCCCCGCAGCAGGGGCATCATGTCTTGATTTTAATATTTGGCGTTGTAATTCTTGATTGTGGGGAACAAAAATTTTACCCCAAAAATGCAAAATTTCATCAAGTAATTTATAATCTTGAAAAGGACGACAAGCATCAATTAGGGCTTTGTCAGGATTATTGCTGAAAAATGCTAATATTGGCTAAAGAGTTTCATCTTGATGTGCGGCCACTTTAATGCTCTTGATAAGACTTGTGTCATTGCAAACAGGTTTACAAGACTCCAACATGGCCAGTTTGAGTAGTGGTCTTGAATCCTCATTGCCTTCTTTTATGATATCAGGTGGTCTTGAAAGCATGTTTGCTCTTCCGTTTAGTAACCCTGGCCTATGTTGGATCTCAAAATTGAATCTAGAAAATAGCTCAAACCATCAAGCCCGACGTTTGTTGAGTTGTTTTGTGGTTAAAAAATGTTCTAGATTTTTGTGGTCAAAGACTATTGTGATGTAATGTGGTGAGCCTTCAAGGTACACCCGCCAATCTTGAAAAGCTAATACAATGCTTAATAATTCTTTGTCAAATATATCATAATTCTGCTCTGGCAATGACATTTTTGAACTTTGGTATGCGTAAGGATGTAGATGCCCATCCTCACCCTTTTGTGACAAAATACCTCTAGTGGCCATATCTAATGCATCAATTTCCACTACAAAAGGTTTTGCAAAATCTGGGTGAAGTAACATTGGTGGTTGGAGAAACTTGGATCAAAGTTCCATGAATGCCTTATCCACTTGAGAGGTCCATTCAAATTTCTGATCTTTCTGTGTCAATTTTGTTAGTGGAATAGCAATTTGTGAATAATTATAAATGAATCTGCGGTAGAAATTTGCAAATCCTAAAAAGGCTTGAACTTCTTTTATTCTTGTTGGTGTAGGCCATTTTTGAATAGCTTGTACTTTATCAGTGCACATTTGTAATCCTTTTGAAGTTACAATCATGCCTAAAAATTCTACTGACTGATAGTAGAATTGACATTTTGATAGCTTTGCATAGAGTCCATTTTGTTGTAGTTGTAAGAGAACTTCTTGAACTACTATTTGATGTTCTTCAAAGTTTTTTGAAAAGACAAGAATGTTGTCCAAATAAATGACCACTGAAATATCAAAGAGATCACTAAAAATATGTTGCATATGGGATTGAAATTGAGCTGGTGCATTAGTCAAACCGAACGGCATCACTAAGTATTCAAAAAGCCCATATTGGGTTTTAAAGGCAATTTTTTATTCATGGCCCAAGGCCATTTGTACCCTATGATAAGCTTGTCTTATATTTAATTTAGTAAAAGTAGTGGCCCTACTAACCTATCAGTGAATTTAGGTGTTAATGGTAAAGGATAGTGGTTTCATACTGTAACTTTATTGAGATTTCTATAATCCACACAAAATCAAATAGATCCGTCTTTCTTTCGGGCAAATACAATTGGTGTTGAAACTAAAGATTTTGACTATTGGATCCATCTTTTTTCTAAATTCTCCTCAAGATAGCGTCACAGCTCTTCTAATTTTGTTGGTGACATGGAACGTAACCTAGTATTTTGAGGTTCTTGTCCCTCCTTGAATTCTATTTTCATATCAGTTGGACCATGATTGAAGAGTTCATTAGAGGCCTTCTTGCTAAAAGCTTGTTGCAAATCTTGGTACTAGGTTGGAATCTGCCCTTTCTTAGATGTTCCAATTTCAACATCAGTTACCATATCCGACACTTGTAAGGCATATAGCTCTGCCCCTTTCGCAAACAAGCAAAATGCCGCAACTGGTACCATTGCATATTTAGATGCCTCTATTCCAACATTTCCGTATTCTAGGGATTTACCCTTATTACAGGCTCCATTTGGCTCCAATTGCTCCACAACAGCTGGCGCTGATGGCAGCCTGCTTCTTAGTTTCTTCGTCACATTTTCCTTTATCAAAATGCTTCAATAACTGTGTCCCGCATTCTCTTGGTCTTCTCTCAAACATTGCAGACAGTTCTCTTGGCAATATTTTGAGTCAAAAGTCACACTCTTCTCCGCCCATCAAATGGTAGGATCATGACGACTTAACCAAGGCGTTCCAAGTATACAAGGGTATTGCCTGATGTTGGTTATATCAGCCACAAGCACCTCTTGATGGTTTCTTACGTCCACTTTTAAAACAGCTTCATGCGTGATCAAGCCAAAATTAATGGTCTGGCCATCAATCACCCTTACTTCCCTTGGATTGGTCTTTATTTTAATCTTTGCGTGGCATTCAGTGGCAAACCAAGGATGCACAAAGATTCCAGTTGCGCCTGAATCTACGAGACTATAAGCTTTCACCAGATTGATTGTACTATCCAAGGTTAAATGGGACTCAAGGTCAATCGTAGCTTGCAGGTAGAGAGGCTCGTCCATTTCCTTTGGTTGCTTCCTTGGCTTCTTATTTTGCTCGGTCAATTTGATCATTTCACTATTAACTAACGGATCCACTTCTTTGTCGGTTGATTCCCACGGCTGGAAACATGCTCCTTGTCCAGTTCCCCAATCCCATGCATTGGATATTGTAGTTTGAATTGAACCCAGGTACCAATACATTATACTTAGTCCCGGGCTTTGCCTTTTTCCAAGCTTGAAGCTTTGTCATGCGTGGTGTCCAAGGCGGAAATCGACAACGATTTTGAGGGATTGGTCGGGCATTTTGCTCTGACATGTTCCACCTGTCTACAACCCCAACACTTACCTTGTCTTTGGTAATAAAGGCATTCTGCAGCAGTTTTTGCTAGTGCGGTTGACACATGAATTGCGTCAAGATCCATTGGTGTAGGACCAAAATCTCGTTAAGGCGTTTGAGAGCTTGTAACGCAATCTTGTGAATTGGAACTGGGAAAAGGAAGACATTGACCTTGTTGTCGGGCCCATAATCTTTCATCAATTTGAGTAGCCATGGCCATCCATTCTTGAGGTCTGCATGGCTGGGTTTCTGCTATTGCAATTGAATCTAATACCTCATCCTTAAGACCTCCCCGAAACTTTGCCATCAAGCTTGATTTGTTCCAATCCACCTGGGCTGCATGTTCATTAAAAGAAGAAATATACGTTAACACGGATCCCATTTGGCGGAATTTTTCCAAGGCAATCTTCAGCATTACTCCTTCAATCTATGTCTCCATAAACTGAAATCACTGCATTTTGAAAACCATCATAATTTTGAAGCAATTCGTGAGATTGTCCTTCATCAAGTGCCTAAAGTATGGGCATCGCTCAACTTTGAGCTGCTCTTGTCATGTAAGACAAAGCATATGCAATTTTATCTTCATCGTAACGATAGGTCTTTGGTTTTCCCTGGAAAACTAATCGGAGTTGTGCAAACCACTTGTATATCTCTCCGCCCTTTCTGCCAGAGAACTTCTCAGGCGATGCCACCTTAAGCTCTCTGCATTCAAATTCCAAATTATCATAACCATGATTTCGTGGATGGACTCGATCACTTGCTCCCATTGTAGCCGATGAATCTGTAGGATGTTGTAGTGGAATCAACCTTTCTAATAGTTGTTGAACAATTTGCAGGATGGCTTCTCAAAAGATAGATTGTACCTGTTGTTGAATGAACATTGCCCATTTTGATCCTGTTTTGTCAGACAATGGAGGTCCTGCTTCAACATCAGATCCTTCCCAATCCATCTCACTAATCAAGCACTAAACCCTAGTTTTACAATAGTACAAGGTTTCCAATTGTAACCCTCCTTCTCCAATCATGATTCCTTTTCTAGAAGCAAAGCGTGGACAATAAAAGACAACCTAATGTTACAATGAGCATTCCAAAGACTGGGTTCTTGTTGACGCTTTGCAATTCTATCAGTCCAAATGCAAAACTAAACAAGTTTATTGACGAACACAAGAAGTTCTCACACACCATCTTTCCAATTTCACAATAGGTTGAGTGAGGAACAATTCCCCCTCACTGGAGTTAAGTACCAAGCACCGATGCTTGAAGTTATAACCGCTGTAACCAGCCTTAGTGGTTCCTAGTCTAGTTGTACAACAGAGTCGTTACACAAAAGGCTGCTTTGTCCTTCAGGGGTTAACCCTGTCACTCCTCCCCACTTCCATAACACTCCCTCTATAATCCTAAAATCTATGTTTTTGTAAGTTGTTACAATACTGGAACACTGCTACTAACACCTCAACGATTGTGAGTGTTAAAAGATGTCACCGTAGACTCCATGTCATTTTCAATGCTCCAACTAAAGCTCATAGCACCCCTTTTTGACTCTCTAGTTTGCTCCATAACATTGGATATGAAAGGGCCATAAGAAATTATTGTGGGCCAACCTAAATGCAATAGTTAGTGTATGTAATCAATAACCCCTATTTAGTAGGTTCGGCACTAGGGTAGGGGAGCTTTCGTAGGGTTAGCTCCCCCTCTGCCACCGAGGCATTCCCTCCCAGAACAGCCTCCCCACATTCCTCTCCAGTCGCAATCACTCCACACTCAAGAACGTTCTCGAAACCCTAATTTCTCACGTCACCGTTCACCGAGCTCCAAACAGTCCAAGCAGTCCCTGCTCACCAGCGGCGCTCTATTTTGACTCCACCAAGCGGTTCGGGAGTTGTAGCGACCTAGCGTAACTTTTTGAAACAAAAATTCCTTTCCACAATCTTTGCTCTTTTGCGGAGGCTGTCTGAGGTGGTATGGTTGCTTGCGAACAAGTTTTTTAATTAAAGGCGTCGACGGATTCATTGCAATGGCGGGCGCGGTCGAGACCGAGAATAGTTTTGCGAAACGAAAAAGTCCGGAGCCCGTGAGTAATGGCGGAGCTTCAGCAATGGACAACGACGACGCCCCGGATGCGAAGCGGCGAAGTCTTGTGCGGTCTTGTATTCACGAGGTTGCTCTCCCTCCAGGTTAGCGCACGTTGAGCACGGTTAGTGTTGCATTATTCTGCTACGCTTCTATCGATTCTTTTTTGTTTCTCCTCCTGTTCTTTTTGTCTTTTTTGTCTTTTTTTGTCTTTTGTGTTTTCTTTTATTGTTCCTCCTCCGCACTGTTTTTTTTGCAATACGGGCGAACTTAGGGTTTAGCCAGGGTGATTTTATCGAAAGTGAGCAATGTGTATGATTTATAAAGAGAGGTTCCTAATGGAACTATGGACGTCCTGAATTCTTGTTTGAGGACGTCGTCTTTTTGACGATTCCAGTTCTTCGATATCTTTGGTCCAGCGTTAAGACAATCTTCAAATTGTCGAGTTCAAGGTCTCTTGTTTGGTTGTTTTATCTGAGCAATGAGTTAATGACTTCAATATAGTCCATGAGCTTAAGCTGCTGCTTTTTCCTGTTGTTGTTCCCTCCTCCGCACTATTTTTTGCAATACGGGCGAACTTAGGGTTTAGTCAGGGTGATTTGATCGAAATTGAGCAATGTGTATGACTTATAGAGAGAGAGGTTTATAAATGGAGCTATGGATGTCCTTAATCCTAATTTGAGGACGTCGTCTTCTTGACGATTCCAGATCTTGTTCCCCCTCCGCACTATTTTTTTGCAATACGGGCGAACTTAGGGTTTAGCCAGGGTGATTTTTATCGAAACTGAGCAATGTTTATGACTTATAGAGAGAGAGGTTCCTAATGGAACTATGGATGTCCTTAATCCTAATTTGAGGACGTCGTCTTCTTGACGATTCCAGATCTTGTTCCCCCTCGGCACTACTATTTTGATATATGGGCGAACTTAGGGTTTAGCCAGGGTGATTTCTTTTATCGAAATTGAGCAATGTGTATGATTTATAGAGAGAGGTTCCTAATGGAACTATGAGCGTCCTGAATTCTTGTTTGAGGACGTCGTCCTGTTGACTATTCCAGTTCTTCGATATCTTTGGTCCAGCTTTAAGACAATCTCCAAATTGTCGATTTCAAGGTCCAAAAGCGAGTTCCTCTCTTGTTCGGTTGTTTTAGGGTTTAGAAATGAGTTAATGACTTTCAATATAATCCATGATCTTACGCTGCTGCTTTTTCTGAACTTGAGAATATGTTTAGAGTTATTGACTAAGGTTGGTCGCCTCTCGTATCAATATTTATAGCTACTTCATGATCAATACTAGCATCAGTTTATCTGTTTGGTACCTTAAGATTTTACGGAGTGGTTGCTTCGAATGAGAAGTTGACGGATACCTGTTGTTTTGCACGTTTCTCGATCAATATTTAATGCAGACGTATTATCATTACTTCTGATGTTAGTACTTGCTGTCATTGAGGTAGCTTGTGTCAAAGGTTTATTGGAGGTCCCTGGATTCTTTGGATCATATCATCATATGAGTTCCGTTAATTTTTTGCTTTATCAATAGAGCGAATGATCAGAAATACAAGACGGCTCTCTCTTCAATTAGTCCTTCAAAAGCTTACGGAAATCAAGTAGTGCACCTATAGACAGGCATCCAATATGTCGGAACTCGGACTTAATGGTTCTGTCATGTGGCTGCGCTGGAGGCTGTGATACAATTGACACTCATGCAGCATTCGTATCGATGGCTTCGAATGGATTGACACTTTGTGTGAGATGGCCATGCTGTGTCTATCTTAGCTCTTTGAGAAAGTGTAGTCTATGTTTATTGTGTTGATTGTCTGATCGAATAGTAAATTGCTCTGGGGGGAAACTGCGTATGTGCAGTGTCAGGCTGGTGTCTGAAAGCATGCTGGAGGCCTACAGCTGACCTTTTGACAGCTGGATTCGTTCCACCGTGGCACATGGAACTGGTAACACCATGTGCCAACTCTGATATTCTTTACTTTGAAATATTGACTTTCTAGAGTGCCTCGGGGTCTCAGATTGGGTTGGAATGAAGTTGAGCAGTATGGAAGGTTTCTGAACTTATTCATTACCAAGATCATCAATTCGGCCCCAACTTTGACCAGCTGGTGGAGTATGGAGGTCAATTAGTAGGATGATGGCGGGCTGTTTGCCGCTACTTCTGAAAAAATCGAAGTAGTCTGTTTTTTCCATTTTGGAATAGAGTTGGTGTGTGTAGAATTCTGCGTGTTGTGTAAGTGCAGTATCACCCGATTTATACAAGTTCTAGTCAGTCTTATCTGCTACTGTCTGTGGAGCAGGATTTTCTGGGTGATTTTACGCCTTTCATAAAACTCTGTAATACTTGTATGCATAGAGAGTAATCTCGTAACAAATCTGATTGTTTGAGATCATTTTGTGTTGGCTTGTTTCAGGATTTACTCCTTGTAAAGATGAGGCAATGCACGGCACAATTGACAGTCCCATCTACACAGGCCTTAGAGCAAAGACATATCCTTTCATACTAGACCCTTTTCAGGAGATTTCAGTTGCTTGTCTGGAACGAGACGAATCAGTGCTGGTGTCAGCCCATACTTCTGCAGGAAAGACAGCAGTTGCTGAGTATGCCATTGCGATGGCCTTCCGTGACAAGCAAAGAGTTATATATACTTCTCCGTTGAAGGCTCTGAGCAACCAGAAGTTCAGAGAATTGAGCGAGGAATTTACCGATGTAGGTTTAATGACAGGGGATGTGACAATTTCACCAAATGCTTCGTGCATCGTCATGACGACCGAAATTCTGCGTGGAATGCTTTACAGAGGCTCAGAAGTCTTGAGAGAAGTTGCATGGGTTATTTTTGATGAGATTCATTACATGCGTGATCGGGAGCGGGGGGTCGTTTGGGAAGAGAGTATTATTTTTCTTCCTCCTCAAATCAAGATGGTGTTCCTTTCAGCCACGATGTCTAATGCTACAGAGTTTGCTGAATGGATATGTTACTTGCACAAACAGCCATGCCACGTAGTTTACACGGACTTTCGTCCTACGCCATTGCAGCACTACGCTTTTCCTATGGGTGGTACAGGTCTCTATCTCGTAGTAGATGAGAAAGGGGATTTCAAAGAGGAAAGTTTTGACAAATTAAAGGCGACCTTTGATAAGAAAGATGTTGGCGGAAATGAAATAGATTCCCCTAGTACACGCGGGGGCCGTGGAGGACGAGGAACTCGAGGGCGTGGAGGTGGTGGAAGAGGTGGCAGAGGGGGAGATAAAGTGGCTGGCTCAGGCAACGACATTTACAAAATTGTCAAGGTATCATGGCTTGTCTAATCTTTGGAAAGTGTGTTGGAGTTTTCATTATTACACTTTGATCTGATTGGTCACAAACTTACGAAATCGGTATGCAGTACAAGGCTTGAGGTTGGCAAAGACGGTCTTAATGTGGATGCTTTTTAGTATCACTATGATGAGCGAGGGAAAAACTCCAAACTTGCTGTTCGTGAGCAGTTCTGAGCTCTTCACAGCTGGAACTATCAACTCGTACAGCAGTTGTTTTTGCTATCCTTGCATATTTTAAGTTCAGGAACCAATTGTTTAGGACTCCGGTATTTAGAATGTTATGTGTCTCTATTTTCAATTTGCAGATACAACAAAAGCGTGCCGGATTTTAAAGCAATCATGACTTTTCGAACTGTGTTTCACGAGTTCTCTTTGCTTGTCAGATGATAATGGAACGAAAATTTCAGCCGGTGATTGTCTTTAGTTTCAGTCGACGAGAGTGTGAACAATATGCTACCGCTATGGCAAAGCTGGACTTCAACACAGATGAGGAGAAGGAGGCTGTTGAAGATTTATTTAAGAAAGCTATCGAGGTTCTGAACGAGGAAGATCGGAGTCTTCCAGCCATCGATCTGCTTCTGCCATTGTTAAAGCGAGGCATCGGAGTTCATCATTCGGGCCTTCTTCCCATCCTTAAGGAAGTTGTTGAACTCTTATTTCAGGAAGGCCTTTGCAAGGCATTGTTTGCCACAGAAACTGTAAGTGGTCCTCTACCTACTTCTGCTATGAATACTATTACTGAGATAGTGAATGCACCTTCAAACTCAGCTGCCCTACATTAGGCATGGACTGTATTCTCTAAGCCGTTTCGATCACCTGCTCTTTATGATATTAGAATTAGGAATTCTACATTTTTTTATTTTCAGGTAAAGTGGATGCCTTATTGAACCAATGTTTAAATAACAGTGAGCCAGGCATACGTGGCCTTGTGGGTAAGTTTGCGGTAGGTTCTTCGTACACAAGTATGATGATCATCTGTATTTTTCATCCTGAACCTGTCACTACACAAGTTTGATATGAATATTGAATTTGTAATGTTGATTGACTGCGATGTTACAGTTTGCGATGGGATTAAACATGCCAGCGAAAACAGTTGTCTTTACAAATGTTCGGAAGTGGGATGGAATGAGCCACCGATGGATGTCATCTGGAGAATACATTCAGGTCTTTTCCACTGTGTGAATTAGGATTTTGTGTGATATGGACTGATAGTGACCAACGAGAGTATTTTGGAATGAGTCATTAAAGCTCTGGAGATGAATATCTGTGGCATGACATGACATGTTTTGCTGGCATATTACCTCCTCACAAACAGCTTGTGATGTAGGCTTTCTTTGCGACTGAAATGTACCTTGAAAAGCATATGGTCATCTAGAATATTGTTTTGGTGCAGATGAGTGGACGCGCAGGACGACGAGGAAAGGACTTGCGTGGAATATGCATAATTATGATAGATGCCCAAGTAATCATTTGAGCTGCTGCTATTTTTTTCATGTTCGTCATGCTGCTTATTATGTTGAATCAACAGATTGGAAAGTGTTTCTGGATGTGAGGAATCTGATGTTTTTAATTTAAATATGTGTTTATGGTATTTTATTATTTCTACTTGAGAATAGGTAGCTTCAATGCTGGAATCTTGAAGGTTGTGGTTGACTGTGCAGATGGAAATGAAAACATGCCAAGAGATGATACAAGGAACTGCTGCTCCTTTAGTTAGCACTTTCCGTCTTAGTTATTACTCGCTACTTAATCTCATGAGTCGTGCTGAAGGACAATTCAATTCTGAGCATGTAATTCGTCACTCATTCCACCAGTTCCAGCATGACAAGGTAATAATCAACTTCATTTAGTTGTACGTGTTAATGATGGCACTGGGCTTGTCCTTATGCTGCAGTGCCCCTTGTGCAATCAGTATTATAAAACCTTCGGTCATGAAGTATGGGCTTCTGAAGAGTGATGTTGAAATGAGAGCTCTGTGGTTTTTAGGCACTGCCCAAGGTTGAAGAGGACATCAAGAAGTTGGAAGCTGAAGCCTCAAAGATTGACTCTGCAGGAGAGGTATGTCAAATATGAGAATACAATGCGTGACGTATCTTTTGTTTGGAATATTCTTCACGGTGGTTTATTGATTTTCGTGCCGTATGTCAAATGGCACGTTTGAGCGAGAAACATTTTGTTTAAGGACATTCCAAGGAAGAATTTTCATATTTGTTGATTTCCTTTGTAACTCTGCAATAAACACTTTTGTTCATACATGCTAGAACTGGATAGGTTTTGCAGTGTGGAGTTGTCTGAACTGGTAAACTGTGTATGTAGGCATCCATGGCGGAGTATCATGCTTTAAGAATAAAGCTCGCTCAATTAGAAAAGCAGATGATGTCACAAGTCCTGCGCCCTGAACGTGTTCTTTCATTTTTGAAACCTGGAAGACTGGTAATGCATCATGCAATTTTGGTGATCAGTTTCACAGTGCTGCAATAAACTTGTTCTACTGCTTTTTTTGGTTTCTTTCTCGTACCTAATTGTATTTAGAACTTTTCAAGAATCCATCGAAATGGCTCAAGTTGTTGGAGTTACGGCTTTTAGTTCTTGCTGGTGCTTTTGAAACTGCTAACTCTGTTTGAGAAACTTTCTTGTTATATAAACCGAGTTTACCTGCTTTTCACAGGCCTTGTGACAGGTTGTTGCTTGAGCTCTGGAGTAATCTATATTGCATAATGAATTTTTGTCTGCGTGCTGTGCAGGTGAAGATCAGGGATGGAGCAGATGAGTGGGGATGGGGAGTGGTCGTGCATGTTGTCAAAAAACCCACATCTAATCAGGGAACAATGTCTTCTGCATTAACCAGTGCTCCAGCGAGTTCTTACATTGTAGATATTCTTCTGATCTGTGCGTCAGGAGTAATTCAAGAAGGGAAACGACCACGACCAAGACCATGCCCACCAGGAGAGAAAGGAGAAATGCATGTGGTACGAGCATCTATTTCATGTCACAAGTTTGATTGCTTTTGTTTGAGCGAGAGCTGTGTTATTACTTGTTGCCTCGCTGATGTTCAGAGTATACTGTTGCTCTTAACAATAGCTAAAATAGAATACAGCTGATTGTAATGTGTCCTCTATGTAGAATGGGTTAATTTTGTGCTTAAAGTTTATAAGATGTTGTTAGTGATAGTGACAATACAAGAACTTATCTTCAGTGCGGGGCTTTTCGTTGTGGTACATTAGGTTAATTTAAGCGCGTTTGGTGAATGATCGCAATCTGGATGTTTGTATGTTTGTAAAGGTCCCTGTGCGCATGCCTTTGATTTGTGCTATCAGCGCCCTAAGAGTTGCAGCTCCGCTCGATTTAAGACCTCCTGAGGCGCGGCAAAGTGTTCTTATGGCTGTCGATGAGCTCAAACGTCGCTTCCCTGATGGCTTTCCCAAGCTTGATCCTATTGAGGTTAGAGGGCTTTCCACTTGAGGAGACTAGCATGCTGTGACTTGCTCTTAGGATGTATGATTGTCATATCAAACGTGACTTATTATTACTGAATCATTTTGTTACCTTATGAATCTTCTAGAGCTCTGTCAGTCTGCATACACATCTTCTCTATGGAAGGAACTTTGAGTTAGATATATCTTCACTTCCTACTCCAAGGAATCTTGTCTCTTGTCAGTAATACATGTTCCGGATCTGTAGGATATGGAAATTGTTGATGAGGACTTCTTGAAGATAATTAAGGAGATAGAGATTGAAGAAAGGAAGCTACTTGCCCACCCTCTTTTTCAGGTTTGATGGCCACCATGCTTATACAACTTGTCTTAGAAGGATGCATTAATGGACAACGTCTTAGTATATGTAGATGATGTCAATTAAGTTAGGACTTTCAAGAGGTGCGTCAGTAATCTTTGTGATGGATTAGAACACGTGGAAATTACCTTGTATACTGGTCCCTTTTTATGGTTGCAAGGAATAGGTTCTTTGTGTGCAGGAGATGTGGTAGTCATTGTGTTTTTAATCCAGGCAATTTTGTACTCCCTTTTGAAGCACCTCCCAGCTTCATAGAATGTAGTACAAGCACTTGTGTGGAACACTCCTGCCTGCCAGTTCCTTTCAGTTTATCGAGAATTTCATGGTTGCATATCTGATATTATTTTGGGTTTTGGAACCTGCAGTCAGAAAAAGAGGCAGATTGCTTTGCTGCCTTTCAAAGGAAGGCGGAACTAATGGTCGAGATTGATGCATTGAAACTTAGAATGCGAGACTCCCAGGTTTGCAAGCATTCAATGTTCACTCTCTTTTTAATAATTTTTTGAAAGATGATCTTATAGAAGATGTTTTTTTTTCTGTTTTACAACTGTTGCGGTTGATGGACATCCTGCTTACTAGCCTTTGGGAATTGCTCTGCGTTTATGATATCGGAATCAAACAGCTGCCCTGTTTTTTAAGCATGTTGAATGTATAATGATGTCAGCTTACCCATTGATTACTATTGTTTACAGTTGCAAAAATTTAGGGAAGAGTTAAAAAACAGGTCGAGAGTACTGAAGCGACTTGGACATATAAATGCTGACGGTGTTGTACAAACAAAGGGTCGCGCTGCCTGTCTCATAGATACTGCCGATGAGCTTCTTGTGACCGAGCTTATGTTTAATGGTACATTCTTCGCCTAAATATTTTGATTGTTTTTTGATTGCTTTGTTTTTGTCATATCCTAAGTTGACTTTTTTGGAGCAGGTTTATTCAACGATATAGATCACCACCAAGTTGTGGCCATAGCAAGCTGTTTTCTGCCAGTTGAGAAATCAAATGAACAAGTGCGGTTGAAGAATGAACTCGCATGGCCGCTTGAAAGGCTCAAGGAAACAGCCAAACAGCTTGCAGAGGTATATTCGCATCCTTGGTTTTAAATTTTTTGTAGGCCTTCTTGAAAACTTGATCCTCCTTTACAATAATTACATGACGTCTCTGTTTAATATTTTTATTGGTGTGTCTCTTGTGCTCTGTCTGGATACTTTCATCTACCAAGAGAGGTTGTGATAAATTATATTATGAACACCACAGCGCACTACCAAGTTGTACTGCTGTCATCTTGTCAAGTTTGCAAAACTTCTGGATTTCTCCACTTGGATTGACTTGGGTTGGTGTATCAGATTCAAAAAGAATGCAAGTTGGAGGTGGATGTTGAAGAATATGCGGAATCATTTAAGCCATATTTGATGGATGTAATCTACAGTTGGTCAAAGGTTGGTGTTTCTCTGGCATTCAATACCTACTGCACATGGAGCTGTTTCGTATTACCAGAGTCACAGATTGTCTATGATAGTCCCTAAGTTGAATGAGTAGGTCTCTGCTAGTCAATTCTCTTTATTTATTTTGTGGGTTGTAATACCATAGCCTGTTTTAATGAGTATTAGAATCCCAATTGATAGAATATCAGAAGTAGTTTAGGAAACTTGAGGAATGAGCTATTTTTTTTTCCATGTTCTGCGTTTAGATGTGCCTAAAAAAAGTTCTAACATGTGCTTGTTTCAACATTGAAGGGTGCTTCGTTCTCTGAGATTTGTGAAATGACGGACATTTTTGAAGGCAGCATTATTCGTGCTGCACGCAGGCTTGATGAATTTCTGAACCAGGTATGTTTGAGGAGTTCCTAAAATCTGCTGAACTCTATCCAATTGAAGTTTCTTAATTAGGAGATAAATCCCGTACTGAAGCCTAATTGATACTCTCTCTGTCTAAAAACGTCCAAATCAAACACATTTATTGTACCACTAATAAGCTCCCTTTTGCTATTTTCATACGTTAAGAAAGCGTTTATCATGTTCAATGATCTCATGGGGGAAAGTTAAGCAATTAGGGAGCATTCCTCTCTTAGCAAGCTTGGCCTTGCCGATATGAGGTACCATTGTTGCTACTAATCTTTAAATCATCAACAATGAGGAGGTATCAGCATGTACAAATATGGTACTTTTTGCATGGAATTTGGGTGCCTAAATGGGCAACATCAAAGCTGGAGATTTTGCATACATTTGGTAGATGATATATTGATTCTAGAATGCACGAGTTGCAAGCACAAAGACTAAAATAATGAGGAGCTGGCAGCATTTACAAACTATGCACAAATATGGTACTTTTTGCATGGAATTTGGGTGCCTAAATGGCAACATAAAAATTGGAGATTTTGCATACATTTGGTAGATGATAAATCGATTCTAGAATGCATGTGTCACTAGCACAAATCCTAAAAACACAGTCAATCCTTTGCAAGGAAGCTTTTTGGACGTTTTTAGAGGGACAGGGAGTATCTATTATCTCTTATTATATTTAGGTTCTCTGATTTGAAACCTCATTTTAAGTACGATGGTGATCCAGCCCTAAAAAACAGCCGTGTGGCCAAGATTTGTCACTTTTTTGTGATGGGTAAAACTGGAATGAAAATCTGCTCAGGCATTTAGTTGAATGTGGTTAATTGTGAATGCTAATTGTGTTAATGGGTTGAATCGTGCAGCTACGTGGAGCTGCCCAGGCAATTGGAAACCCTGATTTGGATACCAAGTTCGCGCTTGGGAGTGAGAGCATACGACGGGGTATCATATTTGCCAACTCGCTCTACCTTTGAAACCCTTGGCCTCGTTTATCCTTTTCATTCTGTTCCAAGGTGAATCATTTGGGTGAGTGTACACTACAGACGAGATTGTTGAGTGCTTTGCACTTTCTTGTACATCAGGTCATCACATTTTGTGAAAGATTTAGCTAAATCAACTTGAGATTGTCACATGGTTTACGTTGGTGACTCCTCTTTGGCCTTACAAACGAGGGCAGGTTTCTTCTTCTGGTTTTACTTTGCCTACCGTGCATGCTAAAGAATATTCTCAACTGTGATTCTGAGTGAATGATGATTTAGGTCTTCACGATGAAACAATTTTTAACTATCGGAGCAATGCCCCCCTGACCACTGGCCATGTTTGCGTCTTGAATGTTTGATGCTCGACTAGGCAATCTTTTTGCTGGATCCGTTAAATTTAGAAGAGGAATCCTATTAGCAGGTGGTTATGTAGCTGATTTTTGCTTGCCTTACATTACTTGGCAATTCTCCACGAGGAGGTTGTACTTGATGGCAGCTACCAATTCACATCTAGGGTGTTGTACAGTAGTAAAAAAACAGGTCCTCAATGACTAAGTGACAATGACTAAACCATGACTGTACAGTCATTTTACAGTCATTTTTTAGTTGTTGTTTAGTCATTGCAGTCATTGTCACTTAGTCATTTAGGACCTGTTTTTTACTAGTGTGTATGGGTTACATATGTTTCCTTGTTTGAAGGACTGGGTCTTGAAAAAAGAAAAAATCATGTAGTTGGGTAACTGCCGATCATACGGTCTAGGGAGTACTTAAGTACTAGTTCGATTGAGTATTGCTTAGAAAATGCTGTTGTAAGGGTTATAAACTCATAATTCGGTAACGTAGCACAGATTGTAATGGAGGGATGATGATCTGCTGTGGGGGTGTAGCTCAAATGGAAGAGCGCTCGCTTTGCATGCGAGAGGTACCGGGATCGATACCCGGCGTCTCCAAACGACTTATATAGAGCGCGGCACTTCTTCTTTTATCTTTTACTCCAAAAAACTCATTTTCGAGTTATTGAGAACTAAAGAAAAAAAACAACTTCTTGCCATAATTTTAAATTTTTGATGAAGAATAGTACTTACTTTAAACGATATAATAATCGTAAAGTGGATTCTTTAATTTTTTTACTTTTACAGATTGGGTTGATTTTTGTAATTGAAGTAAAAAAATTAGTGGTATTTGAATACAAGATACAAAATTCATTTAATTCAGTGTTACCTACGAAATCAAGTGAAATGTATGCAAAATGTATCTTATTAGACTCTTTGCAAGTTTGCAAATCCATATGTCCATCTGGTTTTTTGGACATTATCAAAATTCATTGATTTTTTAGAATCCATTTTGGAAGTAAATAAAAAAGACCCAATGAAACATGATGCAAAAGTTGATTCTATTTCATTCAAGTTTCATTGCTATTTCCTTTTTGAGCTACAGCACTAAAACAAAAACCGTGCTTGCTATGAGTGAATACTCAATCGTTTTAGTCATTGTTCATTTATTATTGAGTCCTTGTGGAGACAAGTTTTCTTCCAAAGTAAGACGGATTAGAAATGATTCATCTGAATAAAACGTTTGGATTTGCAAGGTTACTCTCAATTATGCGGAACTTTTATACTCGTTAGTTCGTATACAGTTAAATGCCTTCCAAGATAAAAAGTCCCAACTTTGAAACCTTACAAAAAATACGTAAAATAAGCTCAACATTGACATATATATTTTTTTGACATAAACCCAAAACACACCCAGCAGTCCCGAGTACCATAGCTTGGCAATGAAGTCGAACCCCCGTTGCAAACAAGACAAACCAACTTCCTTAAAACGTACGCGAGAGAGTGTTTTGGTCCAAACTCCCAAGAAAACTAACACCACATTCATTAAATAGGAAATTTTGCAACCTTTTAGGTTTAAGGTGACCAACTTTAACCGGTACAACTTGGGAATCTGATTTTCCCAATTTAATGAATATGGTGTTAACTACAGAAATGTGGCTAGTCGGACCAGGGCACACAAGATGCATTGCAGCAGCAGGCTTAGGGCCACCGGGATTTTGTAACGTGGATTGAACTCCACGAATGCTTCCACAATGCCAAAGAGCATGGCGTACCCAAACAAATTGCATGCTTGCTTGCCCCCACAACACTCCAATCGACTTCCCCCACCACCAGTTTCACCGGCTAAAATCGGGGCTAAAACCCGCCATTTCCCATTTTTAGCAAGTTTTTACTGGCATGTACCGGATATGTTTAATGATAATATACAGGCATGTACCGGATATGTTTAATGATAATATACAGGCACGCACTTTGCTCGAGTTGGCTGTGCAATAAGCATTGCAATATTCCAACATTTGATCTTTGGTTACAATCAATATAGTAACATTTTGCAAATGCCCATTTCAATATTTTATTGGTTTACGTGCAAATGAGGGCCCTTGATGTTCAATATACAGGATGTCCTTTACTGCTTCAACTTACACCTAATTTATTTTAGAAAATTAAGGAAAATGACACAAAATAAGGGAAGAAAATAATGCGTTATTCATTAATTTGGGAAAACCATGGGTACCATTTCGTACTTTGCCTTAATCCAAAACTTTCATCTTAATTTGAAGTAAGGAGGTCACCTTAATCCTAGTTTATGAACTCTGTCCAAAATATCAAAAATTAATGAACTTTTTGTCCAAAAAGAGCTTATTTTTGGATGATACATATCTCATTTCATTGGAAAACATTATTTCTAGATGGTATATATTTCATTTCATTGGAAAACAGTCAACAGGTTCCCAATTCAATGAATATGGCATTCTCTAGAAAAAAGTGGTAAGACCCAAAATGTAAGCGTTTTCCCAAATTAATGAATAACGCGATAAATCCTTCCTCATAGTACTATATAGACAGATGTTATGGCTAATTTTATGGAACTATTTGACTGGTTTTTCATTGTGTAACTTAGTTTCACATTTCAACCTGTTTTTTGTGCAGTTTCAAGTTTTCAACGGGCTGTGTTAGTACATTAATGGCCGGTTCTCTCCGAACATTGTTCCCACTGCACTGACTGCAGCAGCCGTGGCCACATCAGTGCCGGGCTTCGCTGGCCTCCGCAAACCCACTCTTACTGGTTTATAAAACAGACAATTCCATGACTCTCATTTTCCTACAACGATTCATCCAACTGTCTCTTTCTCTTTCTTCTCTCTCAGTCTGCTCTCTGCTATCCTTGCTAATCTAGCCTTGAAAGTGTGGTTTTGCATCTCTGTGTCAACCAGTAAGTGCACGGTCTTCCTTTATTTTGGATTACGGATTTCGATCAATTGATTTATCTGGCAGGCTTGGGTTTTGGAGTGAACCATGTATTTAGAATGAGGAACTTCAGGTTTGTTGTTTTGGCAAAATTTAGTGTTCCTACGTGATGTTCAAGTGCTGGACTTCGACGTGCTCAGCGAGAGGTTTCGAGTTTGCTCATTTGAAACCTGGCGATTCAAAAATCTAGGAATTTTATAGATTTGAGGAGTCTAATGTTACTACTGTCCCTAGTTTGAAGCCTTTTTCTGAATGTATCGGTTTTTGTGAAATTCGCGAATGTTGTCATGGGGATGTTGGTTCATGTTTCATGTCAAGTTTTAAGACTTGCCATGTTTAACTAAATCTGCACTATTTTTATGTAATTCTAGACTACGCTTGCAAAGTGTTGGGAGATCATTGGGACATAGGTATTGGGGAATTTTGCATAGAGCTTTCAGATGTTTTGCATAAGTTTTTTTTATATTTTTCATATCATATATACAAAACATCAGGAGATCTCTAAATGTTCTGCTTAAGGAATACATTTCTGGACTTTGTATAGACCAGAAATAGTAAACTCTAGTATATTAAGTACTCCAAATGACTTTATGTCAAACTGTGCAAGCTGTTCATAACACCATATTGTAAAACTAGGAAAAAAGGATACATTTAAGGACTTCTGAATCTTGCATTTGTGAGAGTATTTTGGCTATTGAAATTGAGTTTTATGATACTTCTTCAAAATCCTATATTGATCTAAGATCTTGAAGAAAGTATCATAAAACTCAAATTAAATAGCCAAAATACTCACAAATGCAAGATTCAGAAGTCCCAAAATGTATCCTTTTTCCCAATTTAAAAAATATGGTGTTTCATGGAGGTCATGATAATTTTTTCAAAGGACTAATCCACAATTACACATTCTTTAGTCATTTGAGCATGATTTAAATTCTTATCTAGAGAGCGCTTTGTTGTCCTCTCCATATTGAAAAATACCTAGAGGGAAGGAAAATCAATGGGGGAAAAGTCAATGGGGGAACTTGTCAAAATTGGCAAATTTTTGCCAGAAATTTAAACCCTGCATCCTAGTAGACGTTGTTAATAAGATTTTATGTTGAAGAGCAATAGAACAACGGTTGGGTATTGAGAGCCTGCCATTTTCAAATTTCTCCTAACAAGGTCTGGGAATTATTAACACCATATTCTTTAAATTGGGAAAAACAATACATTTTGGGACTTTTGAAGGTTTTAGGTGATTACCTAAAACCGAGCTTGTAGCATTATTTTGGGTACATGTGCCCTCACTTGAGAGGAGGAATTTGCAAGGGAAAAAATCTTAGTGGCTCAGACTAAATCTGATACCTTTGAATCTAGTTTAAGGTAACTTTTTGGGTTTAAGGTGGAGTATAAAATGATACCTCCATTTTTCCCAATTTAACAAATATGATGTTTATTTGAGTTTTTTCGATTGATTTCCTTCAATTCCCATATTGAACCGGTTTATCAAGAAACCACTTCGATTATTTTCTCTATTTTGAACTATACATTATTTTTTAAAAGACTCTTAACCAATTTTTATATCCAACATTTCTAAATTGCAAATGGTTTTTTCCCATTTCAACCGACCAGCTTTGAACTAACGGCTCCAGCAATCATGGCAAAGAACCCAAGTATTCCAGCAAGTCCAGGAAAGGTATGGAAGACCGTCTTCTACGACGACTTCTCAGCGCCAGAGTACAAACTAGACACGAACTTCCGCCATTCAATGGGCTCTAGGAAGTGGAAGTGGGACGCAGCCTCCGGCAAAGAAATCTGGTGGGAACCAGCTTGCTCCAAAATTGTCCCCGACACGGAGCGATCATCCAAACCCATCCTACGAGTGTGCGTGTACTCGGACTGGTTTCACCGCATCGACCGCCTCGCCTCCAAACAGACGTTCGGCTACGGGTACTGTCTCGTTCACAGAGTTATCTGTACACCCACCTCCAGTATTCATTCATTAGTTAGTATCATCATCAAACTGTATACATACCTGATTACACGTACCACTAAGCTTATCACTCCCTCTGTCCCTCTAAAAAAACGTCCAAAAAAGCTTTCTTGCGAAGGATAAACTATGGTAAACTATGTTTCTAGTCTTTGTGTTAGTGACACATGCATTCTAGAATCAATATATCCACTATCAAATGTGTGTAAAATTTTCAGTTTTGATGTTGTCATTTGGGCACCCACATCTCATGCAAAAAGTAACATACTTGTGCATGCACTGTTTGCCCCTCATTATTGATGATTTAAAAATTAGTAGTAACAATGGTACCTCATATGGGCAAGGTCAAGCTTGCTAGGAGAAATAATGCTCACTAATTGCTTAACTTACCCCCACAGGATCATTGACAAGATCATTGGACATGGGAAACGCTTTCTCAGTGTTTGCAAATCAGCAAAAAGGAGCTTTTTAGTGGTACAAGAAATGTGTCTGATTTGTAACTTTTAAGAGGGACAGAAGGAGTACATCATTTGCATTACTCAGTATGAGCGTGTATATGTCCTTCTTGTTATCATTTCTTCTGTTGTGTTTTGTATCTTATTCTTCTACACAGGTACTACGAGTCACGCTGCCGATTCAAGGGCGCCTCTGGAATGCACAGCGCCTTCTGGCTCCTCCCGGAATCCATGCAAGACAACCCAGCCCCCCCCGGACAGATCCTCGGTGGAGTGGAGATCGACGTGGTGGAGAATCGAAAGGTGGACAGTGCCGGGACCGATCTGAGCAAACAGGGCAACACCGCAGTGCACTGGGGTGGGTATGGTGCCAATCACAAATCCGTGGCGTTCAAGGTGATGGCACTCCCTGATCACTGATCAGGGTCCGGGATCGAAATATTTGAGTTCTTTTTGGTTGATTTCTTTCAATCCCCGTATTGAACCGGTTTATTTAGAAATTGTTTCTGTTATTTTTCTCTATTTCATACTATAATTTTTTTAAAGATTTTTAACTGGTTTTTAGCTGACTTTCTTAAATTGCAAACGGTTTTTTCTCATTTCAACTGGCTAGCTTTGAACTAACGGTTGGTTCTTCTCGGACCTTGGTTCAAGGTGATGGCATGAGAGTCCAAGAAATATTTGGGTTGTTTTGGTTGATTTCTTTTAATTTTTGTATTGAACAAGTTTATTAAGAAATTGTTTTGATTATTTTCTCTATTTCATACTATAAGTTTTTAAGAAAAAAATTCTTAACAGAACCCTATATTTGTTAAAAGGGTACAACTCTTACAAATTGGCACTTTTGGCTTTTTTTTTCTGAGAACATCATATTCATTGAATTTGGTATCCGTTGACTATTTTCCAAAGAAATGAGATATATATCATCCAAAAATACGCACTTTTTGGATAGAAACTCTAGAATTTTGGACAAGTTCCATTAAGCAAGTTTCAGGTGACCTGCTTAATTCAACTAAGGGGGACTTTTTGGATTCAGGTGAAAAACAAATGAGACTAATGATTTTCCCCTTTTAACAAGTATAGTGTTACAGGTTTTTAGCCGACTTTTCTAAACTGCAAAGTTAACGGCTTTTTCTCATTTCAACGGACTAGCTTTGAACTAACGGGGACTTTGGTTCAAGGTGATGGCGCTCCCTGATGATGATCCGTCGGAGTGGGCCACGTTTGGGGTGTCGCACTGGGAAGGGGGGATGACGTGGTACTGGAATGGGAAGGCAGTGAACTCGGCGAGAGTGTGGTCGCCTGTGAAGAACTCCATGTACTTTTCTACGGAGGTGAACGAGAGCAGTGGGTGGGCGGGGAAGGATCTGGTTAGTTATGGGTCGGTGGACGATCCTGAAGGGTTCATTGAAGTCGACTACTGTGGATTCTGGGAGCAAGCAGCTGTGTCAACGGTGATGGGGTCGGAGACGGGGACGGAGACGACCACTGGGATGGCGACGGGGACGGAAACGGGGACGGAGACGACGACGGGGACGGAGACGGCAACAGCGATGAGAGCGGAGACGGTGATCGGGGCGGAGACGGTGACTGTGACGGTGACTGTGACGGTGCCGGTGACTGTGACGGTGACGGTAACGGAGACGGTGATGAGGACGGAGACGGTGATCGGGGCAGAGACGGTGATAGGGGCGGTGACGGGGACGGAGATGGTGCGCGTTGAAGAGGACGCTCGTTGATTGCGAGAAGGTGGAGATGAAGGGCGTGCGGTGGTGGATCTGCTGAAAGAGCGCGTCGATCTTCTGGAGTGCAGGCTTGCGAAGGAATTCGCTGAGGTGAAGGAGCTTTTTGTAATCTGCTACGGCACTTCTGTAGTCTAACTCGGCTTTTTGAATTCACATCTTTCGGCACTGGAGCTGCGCTGTGTCTGGGGAGCACCGGTGTGCCGTGGAATGGTAGCCGGTGGATCTTTGTCCAAAGAGAAAGAAAGAAACCAAGAAAAGAGAAAGAAAGAAACCAAGAAAAGAGAAAGAAAGAAACCAAGAAAAGAGAAAGAAAGAAACCAAGAAAAGAGAAAGAAAGAAACCAAGAAAAGAGAAAGAAAGAAACCAAGAAAAGAGAAAGAAAGAAACCAATAAAAGAGTAAGAGAAAGAAACCGAGAAAAAGAGAAAGAAAGATGCCGAGAAAAAGAGAAAGAAAGATACCGAGAAAAAGAGAAAGAAAGATACCGAGAAAAAGAAAAAGAAAAAGGAAAGATGAAGAGTAAGAGAAAGAAACCGAGAAAAAGATGAAGGAAAAATAAAGATAAAGACATGAGAAAAAAGAGACTGAGAGAAAGCAAAACATAGAATAAATATAAAGAGATAGAGAAAGAAAGAAGCTAGTTTCGAGGTCCAAGTGAAGGAAGTAAAACTGGTTTATTTTAGGGAAAATTTGATGGATATCCTTGAAGTTTGCACTATATGTATAGATGTCCCTACTTTTTAAGAAATTGCACAAGTAAGGTGGGTACACCCATAAGCGTGAGTTTAAGGGTTTTGAACATGATGATTATTGAAAAATATCTAGCAAATTATAGGATTTTATTAGGAACAGTAAAAAAATGAGTTTGTTCTTTCAAATGTATTATTTGGATGCTGTGAGAATAAGTTGTGAATTTTTTAAGAGCAAATTGTCATTGCACCATAACCAACACTAAGGTTTCATGTTCACATATTGTACATCCTTGTCATTACATCTATTTATTTCCACAGATTTTTCAAGATTTCAGAGGTGATGGTTATGGGGACACTAACGCTTATGGGTGTACCCACCTTACTCTTGAACCATAATTTTCAAATGTTTGTTTTGTTGTACACATCACTTCTTTCTTCCTTTGTGCACATGCTACTTTTTTCTTGTTTTGCTACACTCTCAATTGAAATCACCACCCTTAGAATATGTTGACAAAGCTCTTGCATTGAAGAAATGAGGTTGATCCATTCAAGGACCATTTCATATCTATTCTTGAGTTACATATGGGACGCTTTACATAAGAGGGTTGCAATTAGAGCACACTATCTTAGTTGAAACAAAGAAGAATATGAACGTGCAAACTTTAGAAACGGTAGGATTTCATCCTCCTCTGTCAAACTTTCGGTACACAACCACACATATTACATCCAGCCAAATTTGAGTTCACGACCGGTTTAAGTTTTGAAGGGAAGATCTTGAGCTAGTTACTCTCTTTCAAATTTACTCAAAAACAATTTTACAAATGGGAGAGCTATGGTGCTCTTTGCCGTCATCTTTAGTTCTATACTAAATTTTTACACTTTAAATAAAGACCCGTCTTTTGTGAGTACTAAACACTACTCATATTGAGAGAGAAAACTACATCCTTCCTTTTGCATGGCTTTACTAATCTTCAATTACGATTGATTGTTGTGTAGTCAAGTACGATTAGATGCTATATCTTCAATCTTTGTTTGACCAGTTTGAAATTGATTAAAGCTTCATCATGGAAATCAATTTCTACTTTGCACATTTTACAAAAGGATGATGAACAAATAGAGTGTTTTTGTGTTGAGATGCCTATTAAGTTGTCGGTGGAAGCATACAAATGTTCATAACTCAACTTCCTAAAGCGTCTCACTATATTGAGGCAATGTAGTTGCATACAAACTCAAAGATTATATGCCATGATCAAAATTCATATTTTGGTTTTTTCTTTTCCATCATAGAACAAATTCGGACCTATGCAATAATGATCCTCCAAATGGTCTCCTTTGAAATGAGGACAACTAAGAGTTGAAAGTTCCACAAGAAGACTATGGTCATAACCGTTAACTTGGTGAATATTGCTAACCAACTCACAACACCTTGTACATGTACATAGTTGAGAATTAACTTGGATGTACACCAAAAGATGCATTTAGGTTGCTCCATACTAATTTCTTGACCTTTCACACTATTTAAGTATTTACCAAGATTACGATAATTTTTGTTAATAATTATTATGATAAATAATGGAGGAAGCAAGTGGAGGTTAGGGGCAACAACAAGCACCAAAATCAAGGAGCAAGAAGCAAGAATTTTACAAAAAATGACAAATTATTGTAGCATAAAGAGAGTCACATGCCCCTCTAGGTGGTCAAAGGTTAGCCATGAGATAACTTTGCCAAGGTAAGGTGACCTAATTGTTAAGGCAACCTAAATGCACTATTTGGTGTGGTGTCCAAAGAAATTTTTGAATTTTATGGGCAAAAATTTTGGGTTTCTCATTTTCAATTGGACCTTTGAATGCATGCACATGATATTGCCTATTATATAGGGAATTGCTAAAGTCACACCCAAAACTGCTAATGCCACACCCCTATGAGCATATAATTTGAGAATTTAATGCTACTTTTGTTCCAGAGGTTTATCACTCATTCAATCATGGCATTATCACCTCCTTGAAAGAAAGAAGAACAAACACAAATTTTTGTTGAACTTTTATTGCACCATTGCTAATTTTTAATGTATTTTTGTTTTAAATAATTCAAAAATCTTATATTTTAATTTCAAATTCAAGCACCTCCAATTTTTTTGAATATAGCCTTAGAATGATAGAGGTGAAAAAAAATCTTTTGATCCACATCAAAGAAATAAACATCAAATTCTCACATTTCATGTTTGAAGCACACCTTGGGGTGTGGCTTTAGCAATTCCCATTATATATTAGTTAGATTTAAATTTGACCCAATATTATTGCCATCTCTTATGGCTGCCTTTCTATTGTTTTTCACATCTCCCCATTAGATTCAGCTGGTTGTGATCTATGTATATAATTAAATGCAATGTTGTTTTTCATGTCATGGTCATTCATTTTAGATGAGATCTAATTGGATGCATGAAGGACAAATGAAAACTAAATGGATGACACGTAACTATTTTGTAATCGTATTTCTGTTGGGATTAGGCTAGGGATGGCATTGGGCCGGGGCTGGGATGGCACGGGCTGGGGATGGGGCCATGGGTCATGGGTCATGGGGCATGAGGGATGGGGGTCTCTAAAGAACATTAAGAAATTTCAAATTTAAAAACATTTTTTGTGGCAACACCTTTTAAAATTGCATTCATACATGAATGTATCTTTTGTGACCTTGTTGGTATGATGGGTAAGGAGGACTTGTCATATATAATTGACTTGGTGATAAGCAGCTTAATTGGTTATCTAGCACATTACCAATTCTCTAGAACATTTCATAACCGGTTCTCAATGTATTACCGGTTCTCAAATACATGCAAATTGGACCCAAGGGGAGGGGGTAAATTTAAATATTTACCATAACAAATTGGGCAAAGGACATGCTTTTGGAGATTACATACTTCTAGGTTTTAAATCATAAATAAACCTCTAGAAAGTAGTTTTGAAAGTCTACATTATTCAAGCATTATTCAACTAACTTGAAAACCAAAAAGAAACTAATAAATGAAAAACAAATTATAGAAGTAACCTTGGGAAAAGCATAGTCTATTTACTATTAACAAACGTTGTATTTTGAAGTTAAGGCACTAATCTACAAAAACAAAAAAATGAAGAAATAAAATTGGATTATTTTGTAAAACATAGAGATTGATAATTTGTTCAAGAGGGAACCATGTCCATGTTCTACTAATGTCATAATAAACCTTCTTCATATACAAAAATTTGCAAAAGAAAAGAATTTGATTATTGCAAAAATGAAAAAATGCCCACTTTCCTATACAACAAAATTCTTCAACCTTCATTTTATATGGAATAGATCATTTTAGCAATTTTTGCAGCAGGAATGCACTTTACAACAACCTAGTAGGTGTCATTACATTTGTTTACACAAAATAGTCTCATCAAATTGCGTCTAATGAAGTTGTTTGGGTACAAAATGAACCACTTTCACTTGAAAGTAGGCCCTAATCAAGTAATCTCAATCAACACAATGTGTCTTAATCAGCACAACCTTGTTCAAAATGCTCAAAGCAAAATGTCCTAATCAACACAATAGTTTTGATTTGGATCCCATTATTGAATAGCATTTCTCATCACGTGGATGACTTGTGGGGGTTTGCTACAAGAGGATATAAAATCAAAGTTTGTGAATTAGGTTATTTTTGGTAATCAACATTATACAACTTAGTTTATTAAATTACAATTGTGTTTTATTAAAAAAAAAAGTGTAAAAGTCACCAACCTTGTAGTGATAATAGTGAACATGTAGTACAATATGGTTGTCAAGCAAATAGAATGGGGGCTTTAACTCATTAAGCAAGGTCTTTTTTGTTTTGTTTGATATTATCATCAATTGAACTACATGCACGGTTGAATGCATGTAAGTAAGGAAAACATGAATGTAATGTCATCTACTTGTGCACTTTCATCCATAAAAATGATGTCTTGTTAGCAATCTCCATCCAAATATTGGTAAACCTACTCTTTTTAAAGAGACTTGACAATTTCTTGCACTTTGTTCTTACATCCAATTTTTTTAGTTTTAGCAAATTCTAAACACTTTCTAACATGTCCACATTTTATTAGCTCAAGGGTGCAATGGAAGGTACAGTCACAATCATGTCAAGGATGAGCAAACAATACTCCGTTTCCATCAAATGTAAGACTTATGCAATCAAACTCAAAGTCACAATCATGTCAAGCAGATGAGTAAACAGTATTCTGCCTCCATCAAAAGTGTTGTGTCTGCATCCATCAAATGCAAACTTGTGCCGTTAAACTCAAAGTTGTACTATGGGATATTAGGATGCTCATAAATACACATACAATTTGTTTTGGAGGTCAAAGAAATTGTATAATATAGAGTATAATTAATATTTTTTGTCTCACATTATAGTTTTGTAATTCTTATGCAATCCCAATCAAGCACACCAATTTTTAGTTTTAAGAAAACCTAAATCCCATTTCAAATGAATTTTTTTGTACATGATAATTAATTGAAAAACATTGGTGATGAAATTTTGAGATTAGATTGCATGGGTATGTAGGAAACATCCTTAGGCACCTCTAAAGGCACTCAAGCTTTTATTTTGTCAAAAGATACTCAAAATTGCCATTTCTATTGCAAAGAGTAAATTAGTTTGAAAATTGGTCTTTTTGCAAATTTAACCATTGGATCTTGTAATAGACTAGTATAAGAATGTGGATAAAAAAAAAATCAAAAACTTTAATCGCAAAGATTGTAAGATATTTGCGTTTAAAGTGTAAAAAACAAAGTCATTTACACTCATCTTGCTAATGTGTCACTTAACAATTGGCTTTATTTTTATTCAAACTGGTTTTATATTAGGTAATCATTTTCTTAGAACCAGTCATCAATGTACAACCAAACAATTACCTAAAACTGAACGGGTTGTAAGAAAACAATAACCTAATACATAACCGGTTCTCTAGAACAGAACACAACCCGTTCTCAATACTGAACCGGTTCTCGAGAACATAACACAACCTGTTCTCAGTAACTGAACCGGTTCTCTAAAACCGCTTCGTCGCCTTTCAGCTGAAGTGCACGGCAAAATACTGCACTTGGCCGGCGATGAGGTGCATTTACAACCAATCATGGCAGCGACAGCACAAAGCTTTGCGCTTTCAGACCTCTCAACAAAATCCATAAACCTTTTCAAGTTCGAAAAATTTATAAAATCTCTATTGAAGCAATTCCTTCTCTCGGAGCGACAATGAGTTTTTAACACCATACTAGGTAAATTGGGAAAAAGAGTACGTTATGGGACTTGCACTATTTCTGTCATTATGTATAACTCATTAAATTATATTAAAAAAAAAGCATGTAATTTCTTGTACAATATTGAAGTCTTAGTGATTACCTACAAGAATTTCAAATAATTTTTAACTTTGAGTTATAGTTACGACTACATTTATTGTTTGTAAGATTGAGAAATAGAATACAAAATGGTACCTTTGTTTTCCCAATTTACCTAATATGGTTTTTTTTAGGGTTATAAACTATTGACGATATAAACACCGATTACATTGACGTTCTTTTTCAGTATGAACGCACTGAAAACACTCGATGAGATTTACGGATCAAACATGGACAACAAGAACACCGGTCTCCAGACATTGGACGAGATCTACGAGTCTACCAACAACATGAACCATCTCATGACAGTAGACGAGATTTATGGATCCAACATGGGCGATCTGAACGAATTAGACAAGATCACTGGCCAGAGGTTGAAAACATTTGAGAAATTGGATCGTTCCATGAAGGAATTGAATGTCAGCGATGTTGTTGAGTTTGATGAGCTGAGTGGCAAGCTTGAGAGTCCGGGAACGGAGGTGACGGCATGTATTGAGAACGACGGGGGATGCATTCCGCTCCGGACACTTGGCAGCTTAACAATCCCGGCTATTATTACAGGTAATGCAAACAATCTCATCTGTTTATATGTATCTATGCTTGAAACAATTTTTATGCAGTGACAGGCGAAATTTGAGCTTCATTGGCAAGAATCTGGCATTTGTCATTTTCAAAGTTTTTGAATGCATATACCGGATTTGCCTATGTAATCATAATTATTAATAGGGAAAATTTCATGGATACCCTTGAAGGTTGCAATTTATTCGTAGATACTCCTGCTTTTTCAGAAATATCACAAATACCCTTGGAACAAAAAATTTAGGTGTTTGTTTTGTTGTGTATGGAACTTCCTTTCTTTCTTTGTGCGCACGCATAACAAAAAAAAAATAGTGTGCACACAAAGGGAGAAGGAAGTGACATGCACAAAAATACAAATACTTGAAAATTTTGGTTCGAGGGTATTTATGAAATTTCTGAAAAAGCAAGGGTATCTATGAAAATATGGCAAACTTTAGGGGTATCCATGAAATTTTCCCTTAATTGTTTCTTTGCATGAAATAATTGATGCAGTGACCGGCGAGATTATGAGCTTCACCGGCAAGAATATGGCATACATTTGTCATTTTCAAATTTTTGAATGCTTATACCGGATATGCTTTTGTATTCTCAACTATAAATAAAGATTTGAAAATCTGGCCGGTTTTTCTCTGATAGATTCAAATATAGACCGGTTTTTTTTCGCCATTTCATTCGGCTGACTTTCTATTGTTTTTTGGATCTTCCCGCTCTTTTGCTATCATGTTTTAGGGATTAATTTCTTCGAGCAGCCATGCTTAGCTCCATATTCTTGTAGTCCTGCTGATTAGTCATCCTCTGGTTTCTGCAAACCCTAATTCAAGACTCTCAAACCCTAGTTTTTAATTTTTTGTAAGGCTGCGTGAAAAATAGTGTGGGATGATTTAGGACAATTGCTTAAAGGTGTCTATCTAGAGGCGTGAAGGTCATTGTTAGTGAATTAGCGAAACATTTATATGCCAATATGTTTCTTTCCTTACTTAATTTTGCTCAACATTCTTGAGCAATTGCTCTAAGCACCTTTCGAGAAAGAAACTAGATTCTTTCTGAGCAACATCAACAACCATGGAAAAACTAGTCAGGTCTTTTGTACAGCACCATGCTCTCATATTTTTTCTTGCTTCATTCGTTAAAGAGAGTCTTAGAGAATTGCATATGAGAGACATGTTGATGGAATAAGAGTTTTTTTGCCTGTTGAACAGGAATGTGGCAGGTAGCAGGACGATATGGAGCTATTGATGTTAAGAAAGCAGTGAATGAGATGAAACTCTATGCTTTTGCTGGACTCGGTGTTTTTGACATGGCTGATACAAGTGAGTGTTGAATTAATTGTTGCAATATCCAGACCTGGTCTCGTAGCTGGAGTATTTCCCTCTTCACGTCTTCGGCATTTATGGCTGGAAAAGGGAAAAGCCGTTCTATGATTTGCCAAACTTATAGTGAAGTATTTTTTCAACTTTACTTTTTTAATATTTTGTGCAGATGGACCTGCAGAGGAGATGTATGGCATGTTTCATCGAGAGTACTTAGGCCACAAACCTGTGCTTGGCTTGACCAAATTTGTTCCTCGCTACGGTAAGGCTCTTTTGCCAAAGTGTCCAGTAATGTTGTATTACTCTTTTAGCTTTAGTTGTTACTCCCTCTGTCCCACTAAGAAGCTCCAAATCAGACACATTTCTTGTACGGGAATTGATATGTGTACCACACCCTTTCAATTACTGTACCACACCGAATTTGAGAATTTGGAATTCAGATTTGGACTTTGAGACCATGATTTTGTTTATAACCTTAAAAAAAAGTTGCAATTCAACAACACCCAATGAGAAAGTTTAGTTAGGGAGAAAAGTGTTACTTTTACTTTTGTTTGTAAAAAAAAGATATGCTTTTTCATTGGGTGTTGTTGAATGGCAACTTTTTTTGTGATTCTAGATTAAACCATGGTCTCTAAGTCCAAATCTGAATTCCAAATTCTCAAATTCAGCTTTTTGATGGTAGAAATCTTAATTTTTCCCTGGGTGTGGTACAGTAATTGAAAGGGTGTGGTACACATATCAATTCCCTTCTTGTACCACCAAAAGAGCTCCCTTTTGCTGATTTCAAATGTTGAGAAAGCATTTGCCATGTTCAATGATCTCATGGTCATGGGGGCAAGCTAAGCGATTTGAGAGCATTCCTCCCCTAGCAAGCTTGGCCTTGCCCATATGAGGTACCATTGTTGCTACTAATCTTTAAATTATCAATAATGAGGAGCTAGCAACATGCACAAATATGGTACTTTTTGCATAGAATTTGGGTGCCCAAATGGCGACATCAAAGCTGGAGATTTTGCATACATATAGTAGATGGTATACTGATTCTAGAATGAATGTGTCACTAGCACAAAGACTAAAATAATGAGAAGTTGGAAGCATTCACATACTATGCACAAATATGGTACTTTTTGCATGGAGTTTGGGTGCCTAAATGGCAACATCAAAACTGAAGATTTTGCATACATTTAGTAGATAGTATATTGATTTTAGTATGCATGTATCTCAGTACAAAGACCAAAAAGAGTTCATCTTTGCAAGGAAGCTTTTTGGACAATTTTAGAGGGACAGAGGGAGTACTACTTACTACTTGTTGGTCCACTAACAAGAATTATATGCATTGCTAATGGAATAGGCAATAGTGGCTCGGATACACGACCTGAGGTGGAGGCTACCATAGATCGATCTCGGCAACGAATGGGAGTGGAAACGTTGGACATGGTCCAATTTCATTGGTATGTTTGTCAAGAACATGTCCTCTCTTATAATTTACACAAAGCAACACAACAACGCACTTAGGATCTCTTTTGCACTACGCTTTTATTAGTATCAAGCAAATGACTAAAGCCACTCTTTTACTCGGAACTTTTTTCACCTTCAAATTTGATTTAACCCTTAAAAAAGAATTCATGTATTAGTTTACAAAGGAAAATACCTTTTGTAAAAAGTTGATTGTAAAAATGTTGGTGCTTTCTTTTAGATATGTACAATACTCTTAAAAATTCAAACAATCAAATTCACAATTTCTTCCTTTGTAAAAACATCTAACAGATATAGAAAGTTTTAGTGTTTTGAACACATATAATAATGAACGCCACTTTCATGTTATATCATGTTGATAACCTCATTGTTTTAGCCTCATAGATCCCTAAGAAATTAGGGAAAACAGATATCACAGTTTTGGAGAACATTTGAAGTAAAGTGTTCCTACATTAATTTTATACTCGTCTGCCAAATATATCAATGTAGAGTGATTTTAAAACCACATCTAAAGTCTTTTCTTTGAATAGAATCTTCAAAAGTAAGTTGGAAAATTATATGTAATAGACCATCTACTTTTGCCCCCAAAGCATTTAGGAGTTAATAGGAGTACAAACCGGTCGAAGTCACTACTAGTAGACTTGAGTTGTAGCTTGAAAATTCTCACTTAGAGCGACCATCCAAACTCGCTGAGCTTAGTGCTCCCATGTTTATCACACACGCCATAATAGAGAGTTTAACGTTCCCATGTTTATCACAGATGTATACTATATTTGTTACAGGTGGGACTTTAGTGACGGGCGTTATTGTGATTCCATGAAGTGGCTTCTGACGCTTCAAGAGGAGGGTAAAATTAAAGAACTGGGGCTAACAAATTTTGACACTGAACACATGGCCAAAATAGTGGAGGACTGTGGGATCCGAATAGTTTCTAATCAGGTGAGTAGTTCAATTGCCACACCACAACCTTCCAAAAACCTTTCTTATGAAGTCAATGTTCTTTGGAGAAGGAAAAAAAGAAGAAAAGAAAAACGATAAGCAGTTCATTCTTCTTGTAAATTTTAATTGTGCATATCATGAAGTTTTCAAAATCACATTATTCAAGTAGTTCAACAAATATGTACATTTGTGTTGCCATACATTACCTAATTAATACATAGGCTTTAAGACGTGCGTATTTTTTTCACACTAGGATTTACATACCATATTTTACTGATTTTGGACTATTAAGGAAAATAAGGACTTTCTAGGGCTATGTATTCTAGAAGATATTTTCTTATTATGTATATATACTTATTCTTAGAATAGAATTTGACAAGCAAAAATCACTCCTATCAAAGGGCATCTCCATGCAATTTATAGCGGCCATAGTTTGGCAAATTTTCCAATCTCGGCTTTTATTACTACATTTGAACTATCCAAAGTGAGTTTAAATAACAAAATATTATCGGTTTTTTTTTGTGTTATTAATCTTCACAGGTAAGATACTCTGTGATTGACACACGGCCAGAAAAAAAAATGGTAGCCTGGTGCTTACAACATGATGTGAAGCTTCTTGCTTACGGGTATGCATGTTTCCTCAAAGTTTTCGTTTCAATCTCTGATTGAATTGTTATAATTCTTCCATTCTTTTTAACTCTGACTTGTCGTGAATGAAGTCCTCGCATTTGTTCACCTGCCGAGTTTTTATCAGGAATTTACCATTTAGTCATACTTCTTTTTTGAATTCTTTATTGTCAAGCTAAGTTGCTCCAAAAAGAAATTGTACTGTGGCTACAAATTAACAAAGATGTTAACAAAAACCAACAGCCTCAATTAAACTGACAATTTTCATCAATTCTTTCTGCAAACCTAGTTAATTTTTTTGTCAATCAGTATTTGCATTCTGATTAGTTTGGAGCTTAAAAAAACCGTGTTTTTTGAAAGTCCATGTCCAGGACATTGTTAGGCGGCTTCATGTCAGAAAAGTATATGGGACAGCCTGAACCGGAAAAGACGGACTTGAGCACACCATCGCTATTGAAGTATAAACAAGTGATTGATCAATGGGGCGGTTGGACTTTATTCCAGGTTTGTCTTCATGTTGAGCTCCGTGATCCCCGAAAGTGATTTGCAGCATTATTAACTCTAGTGGCTTAAAGACATTGCAACATATGTTAAAATGTCCACGTTTATTTGAAGCTGTAAACTTGATAGGTCACTTCTTTGCTAAGATTAGCCACATTTACAAACACTGGTTGATGTACTTTGAACAACACAAATATTGATACCTTTATTATTAAACGTTTTCAGTGCTAACACCATATTCATTAAATTGGGAATTTTGTAACATTTTGGGATTTAGTTGACCAACTTAAACCGACCATTAGGGTACAACTTGGGAATCTGGTTTTCCCAATTTGATGAATATGGTATTTGCCGCTAGCAAGAAGAACATTGGATTGCGTTAGGCGGTTTCAGAGTTAGGATTAAAAAATTGTGCATCATGCAAATTTACTAATAATAACCTATTGCATATCACATGATAGAACAACTTAACAGTTTTGATTAAATCAAGCACTTTCTCTCATCCACAATAGGTGAGAGAAATTGCTCAATAAAACTTGCTTGCGTGTAGCAACAAACATGATCTCTAAGAGTGAGGAATCTTAACCTTGCATAATCACTATTATAGTACATTGTTGTCCCAAGGTCCAAAACATTAACTCTGTTCTGCAACTTTAATTCCACAATAATTTGTTGACTCTAAACTTCAAGGGAGGAGATTTTTTTGCATCAGGAGAAGCTACCTTGAGGAAGTTCAAGTAATCATCTTACTCAAAACATATGTAAAAGTGCTAAAAGAACAGAACCTATCGTAGCGTAGCTGCTTCTTTTGTTGTATTGTGATAAAATCCAACTTTGAAACCCCTATTACGTTGTGTCGCTCAGGAGCTCCTCAATGCTTTGAACAATATTGCCAACAAGTACAATGTTAGCATCAGCAATGTGGCAATACGATATGTTGCAGACAAGCCTGCAGTTGCTGCAGTCATTATTGGTGCTAGGCTTGGTGTTTCCGAGCATATTGCCAGTAACCAAGCCTCATATTCTTTCCCAGGTGAGCACTAGTAGTCCCAAATGTCGTTTCTATGATTTGCTCTAGCTGCTATAAAAAAATACTGCTAAATAAGCTAAACATTTCAAATTTTCCACTGTAATCTTCACTGCTTTTATGTAGCAACACATACATTTTGGTTGAAATTTTGCTAGATTTAATCACCTTTGTGAATGTTAGTGTTTTCATGCTTCCTGTGATTGCCCTGAACTTGAAATCAGATGTCTGTTCTGCTTCCTGTCTGCCAATATTGCTTCTTCTACAAGAGAAATTATTGTCACTTTTGCATACTTGTTACGTAACATTCATATGTTATAAAACATCTTTTGTTAGCTTTCTAACATTTATGCAGTATAAACTCAAATCTCGTCTTTGTAGTTGTTCTTTGGTTCAAAAAGGATCAAGGGTGCTTCATCTAAATACACTAATTATTCCACTTCAAACCACAAACTTTTAAAAATGACTCCAACAAAGTAAACATGCTAGAGATACTTTTGAAAAATCACTACAATTTGAACTTTGTTTTACTATGGAGGTAAGAAATTCTTGTGAAAATTGTTAATTTCCTCAAGATCAATTCCAGAAAGAGTTTTGAATGATTTATTATTAAATTCAATCAATAAATACTAATGAATGAACTAGTAGATCTAGCCTTATAAATATGTTGGTTTATTGGTAACAGTCTCCCACTTTTGTTGGATAGTCATTGCTTCATTATTCTTCTAGATTGCACTTTAAAACGCCTCCACTTTTTTTTGGATTTTTTGAACAAATATCCCTTATGAGATAAAATTGGAACATTTTGCCCACATTAGATCTTAAACGTATAAAGCACATTTAGATTCATGGTGAAAAATGATTGAAATAAGAAATGCCACATTTCCTCAAACATCTTCTTCCCATGACATCCCAACGCTATCCCTTAATACAGTTATAGAGTTAAATGTGCAACAAATATCGTTGAGTGTAAGTAATGGTTTTTCCATAATTATTTAAATATGATCTGTAAAGCGTGGATTTAAAGTTTAGATTTTAACACAGAATGCTTAGCACCGAATAAGTTTGAAAGTATATCACTAAAGAGTAACTCGAGAAAAAGTTTTACTACACAATAATTGTTATTTTTGCTCAAATCCTTTTGCCACGCCGCATTGCTTTATTGGTCAGCACGAGTAATAAGTGGGTGTGGAAATTTCCTGCAGGTTTGGATGAACTGGACATAACCATGATAGAATCTGTTGTGAAGAAAGGAAGGGAAATTCCTGGAGATTGCGGTGATGAGTACAGATAGTCTGTGAAAAGAATTCATAATACTCCCTCCGTCCCAAAATGATCTTCCTGTTACACAAAATGTTATAGATTGAGCTCAAAAAGAATCATTTTTCAAATATTTTTGGACTTGTGAATAGAGTTTGATGTCCTCCTATTGTTCTGAAATTTTGAGTTTCAAATTAGTTTTCAAAGTGTGGTTTCAAAGTGCTTGAAAATTGAATTTTTGAGGCATTTTTGAAGAGCACCGGTGCCACTCACTTGATGGCATAGGATTGGTTAGCATGCCCATGCTTTTGGACTATGTGCAAGTGTCACTAGCTCCTTTCCTCCAACAAGAAGATCATTTTGGGACACTAAATAAAGGTCAACATGAAGATCATTTTGGGACAGAGGGAGTACTCTTTTTTTTCAAATACTCTTCAAAAAAATTTAGAATTGAAGAAAATAAAATACTTTTAAATCTCCATAATGATTATTGTACCATGTGAAAAGAAAAACTAATTGCACTATGGTATGTATAGGTTAAGGCAACTCCTTGTGGGCCTTTCTTCAAAGAAGGTGTCCCAAGTTTGAGGGCAAAGCCCAAGCTTATAGGGCACATCGTTTTTGGAAATGTCAAAGAAAAGGTGTCTCACATAACATAAAGTCCCCTCCCAAAAGTATTTTCATAAGGTTTTGACTGAGTAGGCTTTCTGTAAACAAGGTGCCAACTTACTACAAGGTGCCAACTAAAAGTAGGGGCTTCAAAGAAAATATTTGTTAATTTGGAAAAAACTTTTTCCCAAAACAGGTTTTAGAGATATTAAAATTTTTATTTGTGAGAATATTTTGGTGATTTAAAGTGAGTTTTTTGATAATTCCTTCAAGAAGTTTCATCATTGTTTCACCCTAAATTGCCTAAAAACTCTTAAAAATGAAAAATTTAAAAGTCTCAAAATTCTGATTTTTCCCAAATTAACAAATATTGTGTTTCAATGCAAGAGAGTCTTACATTTTTGTTACTCTTTTCAAAAAAGAAAGATAATTGAGATCCTTTGCACATATTTCCATAAAAATAAAAATTAGATTATTATTTTTGGATTTTGGATTGTCCATGTTTAAAGTATACGTACCATTTTTTTTTTTCAATGTGCTAAGAGAAGAATGTTTTGAATATTTGAATGTTTTTTAATGAAAATACAATCTATGTCCTTTGGAGTTGGTTTAGCAATTGGGTATATACTTGCTTCTAGAGCATTGAGCCTCTTGGTTTTTTTGCAATCTTGACTCAAGATAATATATATTCACACAATGGATGATACATTCTCAAGGTAGGATGAAGCAACAATGAGTGCATCCAAGAGTGTGCTTAAATATGTCTAGATAATGTATTAGATATGCATTTGCAAAATGTTCAATGCGTGCGTTTGGTCATGGATTTGAAAAATGTATTAATTAAACTACAGCCACTACTCTTCTAATGCTTACCAAAATTGCAAGGTGCTTGTACGTGAGCACATAATTATATAGAAGTTTTTTTTTTTTGGAGCAATATTTTTTTAGCAAACAAAATACATATATCAACTAATTTGAAAATTGATGGACCCACAATTGGACCCATAATACTACACAAATAGTTCATGTTATTTTATAAAGTGTTCTTTCCAAATTTCAAGATTTCTTTTGCAATTCCTTCACTCATCTTTGGCTCAATTGTGCCCTATTGTTGCAATATTTGTTCAATCACTAAAAAATCAATCAAAAGTCTTTTGGATTCAAATGTTTTAACATATTGCCCAAGCTTTGATTTACATATGATTTTGACACATTTACAATGACGCACACCAAGCAAAACAGACACACCAAATGCTATTACAAGCTTGTTTCTAGTGTAACTTTGCAAATGCTCTTATGCAGCCAAATTTGAGGTACATGAGGGACAAAATACTAATTTCCATGGGCAATAGTGCAAAATAGAGGGACCAATGAACATGAGCCATAAGAGAAAGGGAGAATTTCATGGATACCCCTAAAGTTTGCAATATCTACATATCTACCCTTGCTTTTCAGAAATTACACAAATCCCTTTGGACCATAATTTTTAGGCATTTATTTGTTGTGCCTGTACTTCCTTTGTGACCAATGTTGAAGAAGGGAACGTAATAAAACAAAAAAAAAGCAACATGCAAATAAAGGAAGAAGGAAAGTGACATGCACAACAAAACTAACACCTGAAAATTTTGGTCCAAGATTATCTATGTAATTTCTGAAAAAGCAGGGGTATCTATGTAAATATTCCAAACTTCAGGGGTATCCATGAAATTTTCCCAAACAAGAATGTGAGGAAACGGACGAAAAGTAGTACAAGGAACAGAAATGGACGAAAAGTAGGACGAGGAACGGAATGGACGAAAAGTAGGGCGAGGAACGGGAAAAGCAACGATAAACTTTTTCGTCGACAACGTAGTCCTCGAGGCTCGAAACCCCGATTAGGGTTTCCCCTTCGCCAACGTCGACCGCTCTGTTTTCTTACAAGTTTGTCACTCATTTCTCTCAATTGCCAAACCCTACGTTCAATTTCATTGTAAAGCTAGATTTTTTTGCAAGTTTGAGTAAGTTTTTCCAGGGTTTCCGGGCATATTCATTTCGTCTGTGAAGCTCAAAGAGAGTTTGGAACTTTGCGATGTCGACGCCCGATCATGCGAGGGAGCCATGCCCCGATCGCATACTGGACGACATCGGAGGCGCATTCAGCATGGGAGCAGTGGGAGGATCAGCGTGGCATTTCATCAAGGGCATGAAGAACTCGCCGAAAGGAGAGCGGTTGCTCGGCGGGACGCAAGCTGTGCGGTTGAACGCACCGCGTCTCGGAGGCAGCTTTGCAGTCTGGGGAGGTTTGTTCAGTACCTTTGATTGCTCGATGGTGTATTTGCGACAAAAAGAGGATCCCTGGAACTCGATTGCTGCTGGCGCGGCCACCGGAGGGTTTCTGCAACTGAGAGCCGGTGCGAGGTCGGCTGCGAGGTCGGCTGTTTTTGGAGGCGTGTTGTTAGGGTTAATTGAAGGTGCTGGCATCATGTTGAATAGGACTCTGGCGAATTTAGCGCAGCCTCCGCCCTTGGAAGAAATGCCTCCCATGGCTGGTGCTTCCGCGGGACTTGGAATTCCATACCCCGAGTATGCTGGAGTCGGTGGAGCTCCTTCTTCTTCTTCTTCTTCATCACAATACTCCTCGCAATCGTATTCTCCACCAGTTTCGGAGCCTGAGACGTCGTCGTCGTTTTTCGGTGGTTTGTTTGGACGCAAGAAAGAAGAGCCTCAAGCTATCGTTAGCGAGAAGTTGGATAGCTTCGATGCAAATCCTGCGCCTCCGACACCAGGTTTTGATCTTAAGTGAAGTTCCATATTTGTTAGAAAGATCCTCTCAACTTTCTTACAAGTTTAACACTCAGCCATGTGAGCATTCTTACGTGAAAACCAATGCTTAAAACACAAGTGCATTGTAGAATCTGCCAAGTGGTCCTCTTTACTTTAGTAATCCCTATAGATTTTCTTATACTATCAGCTCCTTCAATTGTTACTTCTTCTCTCATCAATAGAAATTTTGACCTAGATAGACAGTTTTAGGGTTAACCGTTTCTTTGTTTGAAAATTGCCAAACCTTGAACCCTTTGGTGATTGGTGTAGAGGCCTGTTCGAGAGATATGTAGTAAATTTTCGATGCAGATTCCGCACCTTCAACACCAGGTTTTGATCTTAAGTGGAGATCCTCTTGACTCTCCTATATGTTTTTGACAATCAGCCTTGTGAGCATTCTTACCTGAAAACCAAAGCTCAAAACACAAGTGCATTGTAGAATCCGCCAAGTGCTTCTCCTTACTTTAGTTATTCCTATAGAATTTGTTATACCATCAGCCCCTGCAATTGTTACATCTTCTCTCATCAATAGAAATTTTGACCTGGAAAGACAGTTTTAGGGTTAACCGTTTCTCCAGATGAAAATTGCCAAAGTTTAGGGTATGATCGGAATCACCTTGTATGCTTCGGTGATTGGTTTAGAGGCCTGTTTGAGCGAGATGTAGCAAAGCTTTGATGCAGATTTCTCGTCTTGCTCACCAGGTTTTGATCTTTCTTTTTTCTGTTTCTTTTTGCTATTTTTTTTCTGATATCCTCTGAAGTAGAGAAGATACACTTTCAGTAGACATCTCTGGTCAATGGACTGTTTTCAAGGGATTCTTAAGAGTTTTGATGATATGTCATTTGAGCACTTTTAACTGCTTTCTTATGACAGGAAACGCTGTTTAGCATAAGCATCTTCAACTGTTTACATCTTTCCTCTTTTGATGAAACTTCCTCCTCTTTGCTCTGCTCTTTACAGCCCTCTTACAGATAGATAGGAAATATGCAAAAGAAACATAAGGGTAACGAAGCTGAAAAGAGAGTAGCCTGGAGTGGGATCAGTAGCGCAGTGGAGTAAGGTAGTGTGATCTAATTGCGACCCTCTCATGTAAAGCGTCCCATAGGTAGCTCATGAAGTGGTACTTGAATGGACCTCTTTAAGTCATATATACTCAAATGAAAAAAGGTGCATTTTATTGCAATAGTCAATCATCCTCTTTGGTTTTTTCTCATCTTTTCATAAGTTGTAGGGGAACAGTTTATGGGAGATCTAGAGTCACAAATAGGTATCTATTGCAGAAAACTTTGAAAACTTTGAAAACTCATCAACAATTCAATAATGCTTCAAAAAATATGAAAAAAATTATGTTACATTTAACATCCATTTCTCTTAACCTGGAAATCAGACAAAAATCTTCATGCCTTGCAAAGCCTACGAAAAGGCAGTCGCTTGGAGTTGGCAGTGCAACACTACATGCAAATCTTTGTATTAAAACCTCCTATACAACAACATTGTAGAATACATTGCGAATGCAATTTTTCCATTTATCCTCCGTTTTTGAGACTCAAAAATTTCCCAGATGCTCAACTGAAGGAGTTCTTAAGGAAATATACTAGAGGTCAATCGTCCTTTGTGCATGTAACCCTTATCCCCTCAAGTCCCAAAGGGGCTGAAATTTCAGCCCCTTGTATCTTGTGATATCTTGGCTGTTGAGGGATTAAATGCCCCTACTTGTCTTGGAGTTTTGGGTTAATTGACAGTTTCTTACTTATGTTGCTTATAATAAAAATTATTTTGATTATGTATTTTGTGTGAAAGTTTTGTTAGGTGGTTGTGCTATATGTAGGAGTTGTATTTAATGTTGGTAAAATGTGCACTTCAGTAGAAGTATGGAAATGGGTGTGAAATTTTTATCATGTTGACATTTAATCCCTAAATGTTTGAGGCACCCAATTTGGGAGTCAACAATACTTCAAAGTTTAATAAGCTTAACTAAGTTGCTATTTTTAGTAGTTTAATTTTTGAGTTATTCTTTTTGAAGTCTAGTTTTAGCATCAAAATTTTGATTTTGAAAATGATTGGTTATGATTTTTCTATTCAAGATTTTGTGCTGCGGGTCTTGACTTTTTGTAGAGTTGAGAGCTCTTGGAAATGAGCCTCAAATATACTAGATCTTGGAGAAAAAATTACATTGGAAATTTGTTTTAAAAAATTGTAGAAGAGATTTTGAAATGCCGTAAAGGAATTGGAGCTATTTATGTTATTTCCTTTAACTTTGTATTTTATTGATTACCAATTTTTTAGATTTAACATGTGAAAAGACAATTGAATGATTGCAAGTTATTTTTGCAATTTTAACACCCTCATGATCTAATATTATGATCTTTCAATCCATTCATGATGATGTTGTGTTTTCTTTTCCTATGTGATCTCTCACATATCTAGTTTGAATTTATATGGTTACAATTTAAATAAATTGATACAACTTATTAAAATGTTGACTTTTTGTTCAATTTAGAGCAAATTCCTAGAAGTTCAAAGAAGGCCCAAGGCATTTAGGGGTTAATTGAAAACTACCCTTAAAAAAAGTGACCTTCAAAATCCAAATTACCAATAGAATAGAACAAATGAGATCATCACATCTCAAGCACATTTCAACAATCTTTTCTATAGAATGATCAATAATTTGTTCACCATTAAACTCAAAAAGAATTTGGAATCATGATTTTTAGATTTTCTATTGATATGTTTGTGATATTGTTGATAGAATTTTTTGTATGGATATTATTGTAACTTTAGAATCCACAATCCTTTTTCAAACCTCATCTCCATTATATACCTCCATGGTGCATTTTAAAATGATTTTGTTTTCAAAAATGGACAAATCTTCTGACAATATGGGACCAATATGGACACTATTAAGTATGGTCCATTTAATTTTAACTAACTTTTCACTTTTTTTGAGCTATTGAACTTAAATTTTTCACAATTCTTGATTGAATATTTGTCACACATTTAAATTGTTTGTTAATGTAGATTACAAAGGTTAGGATGAGTCGAAACACTTATTTCTCTTAATTATAAACTCTAAAAAGAAAAAAGATATCATGGTTTGAGGATATCAGGTGAGGTGGAAAATGATTATTTCAAAAATGAATCATAGGTTGTAGCTTCTAAAACCCTACAATTTTTTTTAGTATAGTCATGTATGACTTACTTTATTTTTTATGGACTATTTGATTGTGAGTCTTAAGGATAAAAAAGAAGAACATAGAAATTCCAAGAGGCATTGATTGAAGAGTTTGAACATTCATGGTTTATTTTGTACCCATGTTTTCAATGTCTTTTGTACTTTCTCAATGAATACAACAAGTTCTTTACACAAAGAAGAAGAACATTGGCCTCTATTATGAGCAAGCTTGTGAGTCTCTTTTTACATTGCATATATAAAGTATAGAAGGCATTTTCTTCATAACAATGGTTATCAAGTTTTAGTTGTAGTTTTATGTATCCATTGATGATATTAATTTGATGATCTAGTAATTTCTTTTGAAAAAACATTTCTTTTGAGTAAACATTTCTTTTGAAGCTAACAATATTTTGGAAGGTTTCACATTTTCTTTTTTAGCCTCACACATTTTGAATGTTGCTAATGAAAAATAGAGATTGATTGAACACCTTGTTCAATTGAATTATAAATTGCAAATTTAAAAAAAAATTGAAGTTATTTTGACCACCAATCACAATCATTGTTTTTTTTTCACTTATGACATATGTAGAAGATAAAAATTGATTTTAAACAATGGAATCAAGCAATTATCAAAAATTACAAGTGATAACAGAGTTATTGGACATGATATGCTTTTAAAATCATCAATTAAAATATGAATTAGTCTTACTCTAGTACAATTTGTAAAAATATATATTACCTTGCACAAGCAATTAGTTGAATGACACCTCCAAAGAGACAATACACACAATTGAATGTAAGGCCTGCATACTTCCATCCAGGCCCAAGTAAGCCTTCAAGCACTTCAAACCGCTGCAAAAACCAGTCAATTTGTCCTTTCAACATAAATTAAGAAAAAATTAAAAAGGTGCAATGGCCAAGTTTTTGGTTGGGGTACCCAAAAAGCAGTCCAACTTACAATGTCACTATGTGTTGGTGTGTCAAACACATCTAGTTTTTAATTAGAATAAAGTAAGACTTCACCAAATGTGGTTTTAGCGTTCTACACTTATAACATATCAAGAAAAAAAGTTTGATTACAATCAAAGATTTTATAAGTAATTTCATTTGATTTTTTAGTTGAAAAAATAAGTTTTGTCACACTTACCTAGAATCCCCAAAATCAAGCATTTAAAATATCAAGCAATTTTATTTTAATATATTTCTTGAATATGACCTACAATTACTTGTGTAGAGTACAAAATAATTTATTTTATCAATAAAATATATTAATAAATTGTGCTCTATAATGCCAGCAAATCCCAAAATTCGGGACTTTTTTTGACACCTATGAATGGATCCAAAAATTTTAATAAATTTAATAAAAATTCTTTAAACATATAAATCTTGATTCCATTGAGGTGCACAATTTATTTTTTTCTCATTTTAGGGGCTTTTTACTTGATCAAAATGAACAAATTAGACAAACTTTGGAGGTTTTAAACAAAAATAACCTAATTAGTGTGTCCAAAAAGTAATACCCCAACCGGATTCTTACCCCAATCTCAATTTGCAAGAACAAAAAAAATTCATTTTTTTGGTTGCAATGAAACCACAACAATTCAAAGAGTTAGAATTTTCAAAGTCTAAGTCATGGCTGCCATAATTACTTTTGAAATAGCAAACATAATTCACTTGCTTGGACCTTAAAATATTTGACAAACATAGATTAGAACATCACAAGATAAAAGACTCCTAAATGACTAGTTCACACCAATTGTAAATATCCACAATGACTACAACTCAATTATCTAAAAGTCACTAAGGACATTTGTAATTTTGTGAATTTGTCATTCAAGTTTATCTTGTAGTGAAAGCTCAACCATCTGATTTGATTTTGTTGTATCTTTGCTCTAACCTTTCTCCATTGTTATTAACTTTGTAGAATTTTGCCAGCATAAAATGAGTAATAATACAAGAATGGTTAAAAGTACAAAGAACAAAATGGCATTTTTAATATGATGTGATGCCTATTTCAAGCAACTGGTTTGATTATCATATGAATAGAATCTCAAATTTCATATATGTGAATAATTTCAATACATACACAAACTTCCCATGATCAATGATGTACTTAAACATATATCCAAAATATTTATTAACCTTTCCTCAATGTGCTAGTCATCACTTAGGATAGTTTTCAAGCATACTTTGATAAATAAGCTAATGCTTAGGTTGAAAAAAAGCTCTTAAGTTTTGGGATTTTAGGTTGAGATATAAAAGGTTTAAGCCTAGGATTACAACTTGATGAAATTACAACTACAATTTGATCAACTTATGATTACCATTTGATCAAATTATGATTGCACATTGATCAAATAATGAAAACAAGAATGTGTAAACATGAAAGATGTGGAGTTCTATGGAGGAATCAAACCTGAATGACATGATTTTTGAAGGTATGGCCTTCTTGCTCTTTGCAAAAGCGATACTCCATGTAGAGCCATGCAATCATATAACAAGCCCAACACTCCATGAAACCGTAGAAAAGCTGGAACGTTATTTTTGAAGCATACCAAAGCTGTGCAAATGACGTTGGCAGGGTCAACAAGACTTGCGCCACCTTTAATCATGTCCACAAAGGAATCTAGTGAGATTCTAAGTAACACTGAAAACCAAGCAAGACCAATACTTTATCATTGAAATCTCTTAGTCAACATCAATAGACATAAAAGGTACAATATTTCTAGTGAAAGTTTAGAATAGGGTTTTAGAGTCTGCTCTAGGCCAAAATTGGGAGAAGACCAGTCAACCTTGAGAGGAGGGTTAGCCTTGTCAAGGGAAGGTTAGCTAGGAGGGTGTATACTATATAGTTGGGAGTGAGGAAGAGCACTCCATCTCTTTCACTTGTCTGTTTATACATTTGAGATTCTCAATAATTCATATGCCCCTTTGCTCTCCTACCTTTCTATACTCTTCAATAGTTTCAATAGCGCAAAATATGATACAAATAGGACATGATATAATTCTAAATCATGATGTAAAATCTTCATTAGATCAAATGATTGATTGCAATACTCAAATTCCTCTTCCAACAAACTTCCTAATCAATTTGTTAAACTTTGTTGTTTCAATAGGGGTTTCTGACAAGATGTAATTCTAAATCATGGTATAAGATTTTCATTAGATCCAAGGATTGGTTGCATCACAAGTTCAAGTTCCTCTTCCAACAAACTTCCTAATTTTGTTAACTTTGTTAGTTTAATAGGGATAAGTTTCATAAGCAAGATTGGTTAATACACACCTGGTTAGAGGCAGCGCTGAACCAAGCGTCATAAACTGAGCCTCCATGCCACAAGAGACGATGCACCATGCCTTTGCTCATTGAATCCGGGACGTTGCTGTTGTTGATCTCCAAGATTTGATTCTGCACTTCCACTCCGCCATAGCCTCCTGCTGCTGCATTACTCGGCTGCCCTATCTCGTCTGTCATTTCTTCAACACCCAGAGCAGCAACAAAACCCACCCGCAACACCAAAATTCACAATCACACACAATCCGAGCACTTCCTCACACAAATCCCATTCTGTCACACATCCCTCGCAGATTTTGGATCAGATAAAAGCAAGGTTGCATGCACGACAGCTCCGCAACGGTCAGTGGACTTCTAGTTTAAGTGTAAATAGTCCCTTTGAAATCGGTGGAAACTAAAATGAAAAGGTCTAGTTCCGGATACCCATATCAGAAGACAGGAAACGGCTGGAAAAGTAGAAAATAGCCTTAAATGTTAAGAAAATTTTCTTGCTCTCCGTACAGAATTGAATCATTGCCTTGGTTGTATGGCTGCATGAACTTGCACGAAGCTTGAACCTTCTAAACAAGAACTTGACAATCACAATGGGAATGTGCTAGCCTTTGTATATGCGAAGGAGCTTTGCCTTGTTCTGAATGTCAATTTTCTATCAAGTTGGTACAAAGGCAAACACTTGGTTCATTGTCAAGGTGGGTGCCATGAAATGTAAATCTATAATAAAAAATTTATATGCATCAATTCAAAAGTAATCTGAGCCATGGCCAGGTAAGTTACACCAAATAGTGCATTTAGGTTGCTTTATCAATTAGGTTGCCTTACCTTGGCAAAGTTACCTCATGATTCACCTTTGGTCACGTGGAGGGGCATTCAACTCTCTTTATGCTACAGTAATTTTTGATTTTGTTTAAAGTTCTAACTTCCTTTTTCCTTGACTTAAGTGTTTGTTTTTGCACCCAACTTTTGCTTGCTTCCTCCATTGTTTATCATAGTAACTATTGCCAAAAGTTAATGTAGTCTTGGTAAATATATAAATAGTGTGAAATGTCAAAGAATTAGTTTGGGGCAACCTAAATGCACTATTTGGTGTAGTTTTAAAACTAATGCCCCCCTTATCCATCAACTCCATGTTTTTGTCATGAGCTATAATATTCTAAGGAATTGTTAAATCCACCACATTTTTTCTTGCTAAATCCACCACATTTCACTATGTTTGAAAGTTTCATAAAGAAAAAAGAACATTTTGAAAATTTAGTGAATGATCCTTTAATGATGATGGTAAACATGTTTGTTTGAGGATTACATTTATTCTAAGTTATGGAAGTTAAGCCAAGTAAAAGAAAGAAGAAAGGGAAGAGGGTGCATAAAGAATAGAAAGAAGAACAAGAAGAGTGAATAAGGAAAGAAAAAAGAAAGAAAATAGTGGAATACTGACATTGACCATCATCATTAAAGTGGTTATCCAATGAATTTAAAATTTCTCCTTCTTTTCTTTAAAAAACTCGTTAAAAACACAATGCAATGTGGTGGATTTAGTAAATCGTGTGGTGGATTTAACAATTCCCTAATATTATGTCATTTCTTTGTGGTTCATTGAAGGAAATTGGGAATCTAATGCCTTAGTCACCAGCTTTTTTGCGCTTGAGTAAAATGGACCAAGTGATATGAAAGTAGAGTCTTGTTACAAGAAATAACATGTCGGGCAACAAAAACGGCACCTTGAAGAATGTGTTGCAATTAGATGGCTCATTTATTCACAAGGTATTACTTCAATATTTGGGTATTTTTCAAGTTAAGGTTTAACGAAGAAGGATATTAGTAAAGGTTCCAACTATAAAATTTAACCATGCGCCCCATATCCATAGCTTCATTGTCACCACACAATCTACAGATGTAATGCATTAGGACTAGTATTGGGGGAGGTATCAAAAATTATGTAAATCGACTCATTAGATTTTTATGTGTGAACATATTGTGTGTAACTTGTATATATCAGTACAAGGGAATATCGTCTATTATTATTATTATTATTATTTTTGTCAATCAAGACATTTTTCTGTCAATTTGGACACATTTAGTCAATTACAACACATTTGGTTGATTAGGACATGTCAAGTTGGACACCATTTCCTTGTAGTGTATGTATACAATATATATATTCTTAGCACAAGCTAGTCAAGCCAATGTTTGTATTCAAGGTGACAAAATTGCTCCAAACACCATATTCATTAATTTGGAAAAAACAATACATTTTGGGACTTTTAGACTTGCTTCCAGAAGTTTGAGGTGATCTCCTCAAACCAAACTTTTTGTACACGTGTCCTCACTTGAGAGAAGGAATTTACAAGGGAAAAAGTCTTAGTGGATTAGATTGAATCTGATACCTTCAAATCTAACTTTTTGGGTTTGAGGGGGAGTACAAGTTGGGACACCTGTTTTTCCCAAATTAATGAATATGGTGTTTCCATAGACTAATTCTAATGAGTACAAAATTAATGTTTGAGCAAATCTATTTTGTCATTTAGGTATCATATTTTTCTCTTGGTTCTTCATTTTGTAGTATTGACTAGCACATTACTATGTTTTCTTAGTACCTTCTTCTTTCAACTTGAGTATTGAACTAAATGATGGAACAATTGAGTCTCAAAATGAATTAAATTACTTCAATCTTGCAAAATAATATGGCTGTCCTCAATATGCAACTGGCTATTCAAGTTACAAGTGGGGACAGGACTATTGAATCCATTTTGTCAAATGCAATAGCAATTAAGAGTACTTGGCTGGCAACTTGGCACAGCAAATGATTTATCCTGAAGCTTTGGTTGCCCAGTAAGGTTACAACATGACTAGCTTTGCTGCATTCTCTGAAGGTGCTTGAAAAGGGCTTTGACTTGTTGAAAAGTTCTTTCAACTCAATATTCAATAATTTGGAAAAAATATTTTCTCAAAATAATTTTAGAGATATTAAATTTTGCATTTGTGAGAATATTTTGGTGATTTAAAGTGAGTTTCTTGATAATTCCTTCATGACATTTCATCATTGATATAAGGTCTTGAAGAAATCATCATAAAATCCACTCTAAATCACCTAAAAAATCTTTAAAATGAAAAATTCAAAAGTCCCAAAATTGGGGTTTTTCCCGCATTAACAAATATTGCGTTTTTCTTTGTTTGTGTGTATAAGCAGAAATATATAAACCCTTTTTTGAGTCTCGTTTACTCCTTTGTTGAAGAATTTTCCTACCTAAAATTCTCAATACTATGAATAAGGAACATAATTGTGTAAAGGGTATTTAACACTGAAATTGAGATTTATCCAACGCTGATCGATGATTTACATTTCATGGTTTTCACTTTCGGATTTTGCCTCAAACCCTCACAAAATTATTGGAGAGGAGGATGTGCTTAACGCTTGTATGGACTTTGAATTTTGAGGGTGTGTAAATACGTTGATTTTTTCTATTAATCTGTATCTATAAGAGAAGTGTTATTTGTATAGAATACGTTTTTGCGTGGTAAAAGAATTGATTTTTCAGAAAAGTATTTGGAAACTTTCCGATGTTGGAATCCATAAGGAGGGAAATGGGAACACCTTAGATCTTGGAGCAAATGGTCATACAAAAAACATACTCCCTCTGTCCCAATATAAAGCTCCAATTTAGGCATAGTCCTTGTCCCACTAAAAAGTTCCTTTTTGTTGATTTCAATTGTTGAGAAAGCATTTTTCATGTCCAACGATCTTATGGGGGTAAGTTCAGCAATTAAAGAGCATTCCTCTCCTAAAAAGCTTGGCCTTGTCCATATGAGGTATCATTGTTGCTACTAATCTTTAAATCATCAATAATGAGGAGCTAGTAATGTGTACAAATATGGTACTTTTTGCATGGAATTTGGGTGCCCAAATAACAACATCAAAGCTAGAGATTTTGCACACATTTGGTAAATGGTATATTGATTCTAGAATGCATGTGTCACTAGTATAAAGACTAAAATAATGAGGAGCCGACAGCCTTCACAAACTATGCACAAATATGGTACTTTTTGCATGGAATTTGGATGTTTAAACGACACCATAAAAGCTTGAAATTTTGCAGATATTTGGTAGGTGGTATATTGATTCTAAAATGCATTTGTCACTAGCATAATGACCAATAATACAGTTAATCCCTCATGAAGATGTTTTTTTGGAGCTTTATAATGGGACAGAGGGAGTAGTTCCTTTTGTCTCTTAGGTGCATTCTATGTAATAGGCCATGTTCCTCATTTTTCCATATGTGCATATTCTATTACCTTTTCGTGCACAACTTTGAGTTTTAAGCTCATTTATTCTTTTGGAGTAAAGATTGATTGCAAAATTATATTTACAATAGTAGAATTTCTTGAAAATTCAAGTAAAATATGTTATTCATTCACCAACCCAGAGGAGAAGACCTTTGCAACTTCTGTTGAGGACATTTTTGAAGTAGGAACTTGTTGCACATGGTCCCTCATAGCAAGACAACAATATATATTTGCTCATTCACTTCTTTGTGCGATTTGTATATGGATCATATAATTTGGGTATGAGGCAATTTCATAAATGAAATACTTATTATTGCTTAAAACTTGCACATCTCCTTGTAAGAATCATATGAGAACAAGTTATATCAATTGTATTGGGATAGAATGGTAAATCCAAATCAACCATGTTATCTTATTGTTGGTAGGTTTAATGTGAGGTTTTCAATTATCCAATGATTCTTTGGAGGATCCAAATTTCAATAAAATCACTTGGCATTATGTCTAAGAACCTACATGAGTTTCATGGCTCTAAATATGTGTTAAAGTGCCATAGGGGACTATAGTATTCCTTCAAATGAATGCCACAAGAACCCAAGAACACTATGTTCATTAAATTGGGAAAACCAGATTCCCAAGTTGTACCCAAATGGTTGATTCAAGACTTTAAGTTAGTCACCTTAGACCCAAAATGTTACAGAATTCCCAATTTAATGAATATATTTTTCAAGGTCATGCTTCATTGCTTCACATTCTTGTGTTTGCCTCATTTTTGCCCAATTCCATTAGGTGACAAATTATGAAACATCCATTACACATGTTATTTGCTAAGACAAAATGAATAGTAATGTTTGAAGATCTAAAACACAAACTAAACTAAACAAAGATTTGGATCACAAATTAAGCTACCAATCAAATGTACTATAAGCGATTTTAGCATTGTAGAACACAGCATTATATAGAAGTATATAAAAACTCCCTTTGACAATTACAAAAGGAATTTTTTTTTATGTCCCTTTGAAAGTTTAGAAAAGATTTTCAGATAAATCATCATTTGCAGATTAATTAAAGCTTCCTTGACTTTTTAGGTGAACCTTGTACTCCTTTTACTTACAAACAACGCATACAAATTTAACTATTATTATATCAATGAGTTGGTGAAAGATCTAAGATAAAAACATTGTTAGGAATTATTAGATTCTAAATTCCCTACAATCCCTCAACACTACACTCCAGTAGTGAATGAGTGGAAACTACAACAGCAAATGACAGTATCTTCCTTTAAAATCATAAACTAAATTAAGCATTAAAATAAAATCAGCTTATTCCAAAGACGTTGAGACAATCAGATTATTCATTATTGCAAAGACCTTGAGCCAATAGCATAAACAAAATCTTTCTAATAAGTCAAAGGGGAGGACTCTCTAGAAAAAAGACCTCCCCGTGAACAATGACTAAAACTCTCTGTATAATGGTAGTCAAAAAATTCTCAAAACATTCCAATGGCAAACCATATCATTAGCAAAATTAGCAAAAGCAAAGTTGAGAGATTTGTAAGGTACATATCTACATAGCCGCTATATTTCATGTTTTACTGCTCACCAGAGCCTGCATTTCTTGTAGTCATAACCCTAATCTTCAAAACCCTAATCCTCCTCTTACTACTCTTCCATAGAATAACTTCAACTCAAACTCAATGCGAGAAAACAATGAATCAAACTCACAGACAAATGATCTTGTTTCAGCAAAACAGCACTCACCCGGCCTAAGGTAGTTTGCTTGAAAAGCAACTAAAGCGTCCCATACGAGTGCTAGGAATGGTAATACAGTGGTCCTTGAATTGATCTCTGTAAATCATAAAAGAAAAGGTGTATTCTATTGCAAGAGTCAATTATACTCCTTGATTTCACTTCATTGGACAGTTTATGTGAGACCTAGAGTCACAAATAGGTGTTTACTACAAAAAACTTTGAAAACTCATTAACAATTCAATAATGCTTCAAAAAAATATGAAAAAAATTGGGTTACATTTGACATCCATATCTCTTTACCTGAAAATTAGACAAAAAATCTTCATGTCTTTAAAATTCCATGAAAACTCAGACCAACTCTTATGGGGACGCTTTTCGAGCAGGCTACCTTAACCCGTAAGCGCCCAAGAGACATTATATTGTCTCTCCAAAAGCTAGGTCAACACAAGTTTTATTGCTGTAATCTCATTGCTCCTTTGGTTAAACCACCTCCAGTAAAGCCCATCACGATGAAGATGCTTTCTATGATCCAATCTTGTAGATTGTAATTTTTAGTCCACAAAGGCACTTTGATTGCAAATAGGTCAGGTTTTTTTGGTTTCAAGTCTGGGCACTTAGGGGTTAACATGATTTGCATTTTCTTGTGTCACATGCACACTTCATCACTTCATTTGTCACAATATGGACGATGTCATATCATTTCGGACAAGAGAGAACACCCCCTGCACACAAGCAGCGACCTCATAGTAAAGCTCTTCACCAATGACACACAAGGGGATATAAAAGAACTCCTCAATCAAAACGTACAGAGGATCATACACCTTCTGGCTCAAAAGGCCATCAAACAGACAGAAAATGCACAGCGCATGAGGGTGCTGGCAACGGAGCTCCTCAATCAAGCAGTAGAGAACCAACACTGCTACCACAAACAATATCCACGCGTCCTGCGACTCCACAAGCGTCTGAAGCCATGGAACTACCACAGAAAACACCGCCACACACAAGCTTGTCGCCACGGAGGCGTCCCACACATCGACAGGGACCAAACGGACCTTCAAAAGCCATGGAAAAACACCACAACAACAAGAGTCACTATGCTACTTCATGTTGAATCAAATGTCAACAACATCCACTTTGACAGCAATAGATTGAAGGCAATTTTTCAAATGACAACCCTTGTTTAGTCATAACAAGGCTACTCAATATCTTCAGGCTCACCAAAAGCCGCTGCAACTCTTTCTAGTGCAAGAGAGTAAAAATCCACAGAGAAATTAAAATCTTGTAGTGGGATGTGAAAATTGCAATTCTAAAATTTTATATTGGGAGTGAATTTATGGTCATGTACTGTACATGATATGACATTAAAGAGAAAACCCAGCAGGTTCAACTATCGTTTTCTTTTTCATAAACATCAATCATCCAATACATTCATTTATCAAACTAGACACTCCAAATTCTCACTGGTAGAGCACAGAGAAGCGCAACCTACAATATCGAAAGACATGGAATGTTACAGTATTTCACAGCCACAAGGGAAAACAAGAGAAGAAAAAAAAAAAATTGGAAGGAGAACAATAGAGCTTATTAAGGCAGGAGGCTCGTAAATGGACCATCTAAGCAAAAGTGCACTTCTGTGGAAAAATAAGGGCAACTTGATTAAATGGAAATATTTTTTACAGAAAGCCAAAAAAGAAAAAATTTGTGTGGCCATTTAATTTGAAAATTTCTGAGTTAGTATGAATTAACAATAATTTATCAAAGCAAAAGGTGCATAGGTATCTATTCTTGATCATAGGTGGTAGCATTCATGATTCAAAGGCAATTTTAAAAAGGAGCACATGAGTCTTAAAAGCAACCACTACAACATCAAGAATGTTCCAATAAGACTCTTAAAGCGTGCAAGCACCCATTCCATATTCTAATACTCAAATCATGATTGAGAGCACATTTTCATTTATTTTAGTATGACAAATATCTATATTTATTGAAAGACAAATCTAAAGACAGTTATGATCAATAAACACACTCAACCAAGGCTCATATCATTCTCTTAAGTTCCTAAAATAGTGCATACACAAGTACAATTTCTGAACATAGGAAATGTGACCCATTTAAAAACCTTTGTGCACTGTTTTTGTGACCCCTTCGTTCAAAATACGCGCTCTGAATTCGAGCCTCCTATCTTAAGAACTTAGCTCATTTGAAATCCTGAAACACAAAGAAATTCTCTCGAACTGGTTCCAAGAGGAGGTCAAAGAGATCCGTACTTGTTCTTGTGAGGCCGGCTCTTTTGTAACCCCAGCCATGCATTACAACTATCTTTTATAGCACTAAAACCAAACAAGTAAGGTTTCGGATACGTAACTGCATATCACATGAATGAGTGCTCATGGAAAAGGCAAAAAAATGAAGCATTCAGACGTTGATTTGGAGACGCGGAATCACTCAACGTGGATGATTGCAGTTGCAATAAGAATGATCCGGTGTTTGGTGTGTCAGATATGAACCCTTTTGCTCATTGCACTAATTACATTTTATTGACCTAAATGATAACTGCGAAAACAATGCCTACACAGGTTTGATTGAAATTGTTCAAACGTGATTATGTGATATTAGGAGGGAAATTAATACAAAGTGCTGCACTAAAGAAGGAACAGCAGCGGAAGAAGACCTTTAGGTTTTTATGACTTGTCGGTGTTTCTGATGCAGGGGGGATTTGAATTTGAATGGGACAGGGGAGCAGGGACTGTCTGACACGTCGACTGCGTATCTCTGCAGAAATCGTAAGTTACCATTTTAAGTAAGGTAAGAAGCTCATAAACAGACTGGTCATGAAAACCGATCAAGTCCTAGAGGTACATTTTACTTTCTCTTATGTATTAGCCGTGTACATTTTAAGGCAGTGTTTTTGTTTGAGGCGATAAATTGCCAAAAAGCTACAAAAGATTTGAGGAGCTAAAATTAGCACCAAAGTCATTGAAATCATGAGGTGTGATTTGCAAGAATTTGTCAAAATTCGTCAAAGAAGGGATTGCTTTCGCCTCCTTTTTTTCACATGTCACATCACAATCATTTGCTTATGATATCTTTTTGCTCTAAAAATTTGGGGATTGCATATGGACTTCACAAAAAAATAAATGAAAGAAGCCAGATTTGCACCCAAAAAAAAGGCAATTGCCAAATTAGCACCAAACACAAAATTCCAATTTAAATACCGTTTCAAGGGATGATTGGTTTTAAAGACCCATTGCTTTTGAACTTCAAAAAATTCATAATTAATTTCACAAAAATCCAAAAAATATGAAACAACTTAAAGTAGATGCAAATTTTCTTCTTACGTACTACAATTTAGTCAACTTTCAAGCAGTTTAGCTTCCCAAAATGGCAAAAAGCTCTTAGATATGTGGTTTATGAGCCTCCTACCTTAGGATCGAGTTCCCAAACGAAAGCCGATTCCGCCATCTCACCACGGTCAAAGGATCGGATTCTCCCCTACACACACCAAGCACGGTCATAGAAGCCTTATCCGGCTCTTCGCCGGCTACCTTACCCATACATCAAAAAGTCACCACCCCAGTCCGGGTCTCAGCACCGCCACCACCACCGCTCCATTTGCCACGTGGACCGCGCCGCAGCGCCAGTTCCTTCGCCGGCGACGACGGCAACGCCGATCGTCGTCTTCCCCTTCAAACTTTCGAATTAAAAAATCTCCGACTCTATCTCTCTCAATTTTCCAAACACTTCACCGATCATCTCCTTCTGTTTTTTCTGAGCATCTTAACTTCCAAATCGGTGTCAATTCCATCTGATAAGTTTTTTTCTCACGGGGAAAACAATTTCTCCAAACACTTTATCATGCACATATGAACTTATTCCGACCATCGTACGTTTCGATCAACTACGGATCTCTCGTGGATTGAGAAAGAAAAAATAATTTAGCGCTTGAACTTGTGCCAACTCACTCCTCTTTCTGTAGGTTTTAGTAAAATCCAGCGAAGTTGTCTGCTGTTTTTTTGAATTTTATTGTGACTCCATCGGAGTTTGGAAGTGGCGTTTTGATTTTATTACTCTTATATTTTTTCTGAAGTGAATGAGCGGCTTGCGAGCTCAGACTTGTGCCTTTTCACTCCTCCTTCTGTAGGTTTTAGTAAAATCAGCGAAGATTTCTAATGTTTATTTGAACTTTATTGTGACTCCATCGTAGTTTGGAAGTGGCGTTTTGATTTTATTACAGTAACAATTGATGTTTCTGAAGTGAGTGAGCGGCTTACGAGCTCAGCAGCAGTGGCTGTGACGGTGGAAGAAGCTTTTTTTAGGTCTAGGTTGCAATATTCAATTCGTTTTATTAAGTCCTCAAATGGCACTACAAGCTATGTTAACTAAGGAGCAGAGGATAAGTTACTTTTGAGACGATGTTGTGTAAATCAAAAATTTCGCAACCTGGAGGGAGCATCGTGGATCGACGAGAAGGAAGGATGGTGATAATCGTCCACGACAGCAGCTGTAAGCGTCACCGTTGATCCTCCGCATGCTTTAGTTTCGAAATATCTTGTACTGGCAAAATGGAACATCGTTTATGTGAATTGTGTTGTTGGTGAATATGTGCATTTGTTTGTGTGATTATTGAAAAGGCCGAAGCTCATGCGCGACAGGAATTAATTATGCAGTTCTTTTAAACATCAGGAATTGCCACTACGCAATTGTTGACTACGGATAATCTACCTTTTAGGAAAGCAGTTGATTCTGGCCATTGTTCTTAGGTTTAGCTTTTTTCTTCTTCGTTGTTTGTCATGTGCTTTCGTTTTTTAGATTCCTTTTTGTTCCTTTCTTGCGCTGCAATAAAGTCCAGCCTAACATGTATGGAATTCTTTACTCAACTCCTCTAATTTTACATAATTCGAGTTTATTAGCATCTCATAGTTTGAAGTGGATGTGCTGTACTGCGCTTATTCCTGAATCGTTAAGGTTTGGTAACAGTAGAGCGAGCTCGATGTATTGATGGATCATGAATTAGAAAGAACTGCTGACCTTATAAGAGAGTTGCTTGTTGCTTTAACTACAAGGCAATGGTGTCCAAATTAACATGTCCAAATTGATTATATGTGTCCAAATTGACAGAAAAGTGTCCTAATTGACCAAAAAATGTCTTAATTGACAATAAATGACCAAATTGACAGTGTTCCCTTGTAAATTTGTTCGAAATTTCTTTTAAGTAAATGTTTCGGATGGACTTCTTCATTATTAGCTGAGGCTAAGTCTTCATGTATTGCCAGATTGCCAGATCGCCAGATTCATATCGATCCATATACCGGACTGATATCAATCTGATCCCTCCTCCACCTTAACCGTAAGATTTATATCAATCTGCCGGTTTAGGAGTAAACAGAAACTATGGACACTTGGCCTTAGTCAACGCAGATTGCGTAATTTTGATTGTGAGCATTTGCATCGTTGCGCTAGTACTTCGGATATATATATGTATTTTTTTGTCTTTGGGATGTAGTTTTATAGGTCTAGCTGATTGAAACTGTTTAATTAGGCGGGTAAAACTCGCCCGACTATTGTCTTTGGTTTTGGTTATTTTGATGTTTTGAACTGTTGATTTTCAAGCTTTCATGTCGAAGCTCTTTTTATCTGTCTCTTACTCTTCTTTGTGTGGCGCAGATAATTTATGAACTTGCGACTTCAAGCAATATTGTGCCAGGTTGGTGGACGGGAGGAGCGAAGAAAGAGATGGAACAACCAGAACTAGTGCTAAAGACTCAATTGCCAATGCAGTTACCTGATTGCCCTGTGTGTTGGGAAAGTTTTGATGATGGGTCACGAATGCCACGGCTCTTACATTGTGGACATACCATTTGCCAGGTACGTCATTTGCCAAGTCTTTCGGGGGCATATTGTATTAGCAATACAACTATTTTTGGACAGGAATAAACTTTGCACAAAGAATATAGGTGTTTTTGGTTTTGTTTTACCTGTCCTGTGAAAGATAAGGCTGTAGTAATGAGGTACGTGTTATTCAAAAGAATATTATAAACTGACTTGATCAATCACATGGATTTTGGAGCTTTGTTTTTAATTCTAGCTTACGTCGAACTATCCCATTTCTAAGTGCTTATACTTTTCAGGTTTAGTTATTATTTTCAAAACAAAGATGAACATGTCTGAAGGTAAAAGTAAACAGGCGCATTTTCAAAAACCTAGATGAAGAATAAACGTACTTCAGTTGTTGTATTTTTTAAATCATAACTGAACTACACTTTTGTCCCAACTACAACTGCTGCAGACATGTTCATCATACTTATGTGCTTTGTTTGTCTATCTAATTTTGACTGCACAGCTGGTCCCATGTCAAATTGCTAGGTACCTTTATATAATTTTTAGTAACTTTTTATCCATCCAAGAATCTTTTTACCTTTATGTTTTCGTTGAAGATAAATTTGAAGAAATTAAGGTTATTTTCAGAAATTTAATGTTTTTCTTTCATTTTGAAGATAAACCATCACCATCTTTCATCCCCTTCCTAATCACGCTCATGAACTTTTTTTAATGTCTACTCTAAATTAAGGTACTATGGAATTCTGTCACCAGCCGATAGATTGAACTATTGTGTTGAGAAAATGTATGTGATTAATTGACGAATCTGTACACAATTTTACAGGTTATTGTTTGATTAGTTGCAACCGTTGCTCTTATGCGATCGTTTTGAATTACTATTCATGTTTTTCGCTGCCATTAGGTTGCTCGACACAACTTTAAATCTTGAGAGTAAAACCTTGAGCGTGTGTAGTCAGTGTAGGGCACCCTAATGGTTTTCAAGAGCTGTAGGTATCTTGAGAGAAGAGAATTACTATAGTGGTGCTTGTGCTTGGATAAGGTCAACACTTTGGGATGGAAAAAAGTGTTGACCTTACCCAAGCATTGATCATAAAGAAACACTGACTCCATTTGTATTACTTTCCCTAGTTCTAATGGTTGCAATTTTGGAGGTGCTTTTTCACCCATGTTTTTGGTACACTAATCAAACACCTTTCTAACCAATGAATCAAAATGGGCATTGATGAAAAGAAAACGTTGACCATATGCAAGCACTTGAGCTTAACCAAGCTCATAATATATGCTTTGGGCAAAAAGGGAGTGGGAGTGTGATCTTATCCAAGCACTTGACCTTAACTAAGCTCATAACACATGCTTTGGGCAAAAAGGGAGTGGGAATGTGATCTTATCCAATCGTTGCTCTTACAAAGGTTGACAAAGGTTGACGCTTACCAAGCACCACTGTACTATGTTTCCTTTCCTAACAGAGATTTATTTGTATGTGGCAGGCATGCTTGGAGCACCTTCTGTTTGAGTCAGGCCTGGGCCAACGATGCGTGCGCTGCCCGGAATGTCGTGGGGTTTGTGTGTGGCGTGGGCTACATGAACTCCCCAAGAATTACATCCTTCTTCGTGTTCTCAGCTCGTCTTCCTCCATGCACAAGCCCACTGATATTATTCCTCCAAGGCCCATGCAATTGCCCCAACTTCCTTTCATCACTCCGATGTTGCAGCTCTCGTCTCTCATTATCGAACACATTCCGGGCATGATCGAGCGAAAGCTGTGGGAGTTGGGCAAATTGTCATGGGCTTTGGCAGCCATGTTCGTGTTCCTTCCTCTCGCCTTTGCGCACATGGTGCTGGCGTGGTCGACTGCAATTCTAGGTTCGTTTGTCTTCATATGGTTCTCTCTTGGAAGCATGGGCCTTGCTGTGTTCATGTTCTCCACATGGTGCTGTTACACCATTGCACAGTTTCTGATCGAACTGGGTTTAAGTCGTTTCAATAAGGTACGTCACCGAGCGCCGTTCTATTTGTAGCCTTGGCTTTTTGCTTTGAAAGATATATGTCTCATTTTGACTTGGGCATATTAGTCATATGTTACCTAGGTGCTACTGGCTGAATCAATCTACTTCGTTTCCAGATTTTTGGAACAACTTAGCTAGAATTCTGGAGGTGATTGGGTTGCCTGAGCACCATCAGGGGAACCTGAGATTAATAGGTTGTAGTTACGTGTCATTATTAGACCCTATTTTTTAGTAAGGGGATTTGATGAAGCATGTGTATTGTTATTTGAAAAATCACGAAAAAAGTGTGGTGGTGAGCTGCAGTCACATGGGATTGTATCTGGGAACGTGTCGTCTTAAAAGTCGGCATGAGCTGTTTTGAGTATCCCGAGACTATTATTTGCAAATTGCGGAGAATTTTCACATTCATGGCCACTTCCTGAGATATGTTCCAGTTGTGACCAGTATGATACAATGGTAATCCTAAATCTGGACCTCTCCAAGAATTAAAATATGCTTCCTTTCTATGAAATGTCTCAAACTCAAAACCTTGATGGATTTTGTTTCTACCTATAAGCAAGGTAACCCTCCCCATACCCGACCTTTTAACCCCGGAGCGCCCAGGCCGTTTTCACCACCAAAATCAGGGTTTTTGGAGACCGACAATTTTGATGCATCGTATCTCAGTCAATCGGATGATCCACAAAAAGGGCCATTGAAAATAGTGGAACGCCTACTTAGAAAATGGCTTGCAAATTTTGGGAACAATTCATCGCGGGAGATGGGAGATTATAACATTTGATCAAACATGTGATGACAAAATCTCATTTTTTGGTAGGTAGTTGCTACTTGATTTTTACAAATTCTATAAGCCCCTGATTCATCTTAAATTTTGTGAGCAACAAGATAAGATGTGCATGCACATACTTGTAAATTACTAAAGATTGTAGTTCTTTTTATGTCAAGTTTTAGGGCTTCAAACTACTATTGCACAAAAAACAATGACCATAATAAGGGTCTAGAACATGCTTGAACCCTTGTCAACAACTTTCTTGCTACCACAAAGCTTACACAAGGAAGCTTGCAAGCGATATTGATCAGTTGTAGCTTGTAAAACATTGCTTGCCACCACACCCCATATAGTGTTTCACCTAATCAAATCTCTTGTAACACTTGTACAACATATGACTTTCCTTGCCATTACACTTTTTGGCATGGACAACTCTGAATCGTTATAAATAATCAAATACAACCCTTTCTATGTATAGACAAATACAACCAAGAATAGAGATTGGTTGAGAGCGAATGTCATGGTGCAACTTCCAATGACTTGTCGTCCTTTCACAAGGGAGATAGGGGTACATGCATAGAGTGGTTTAAATTGAGGCTTTAGTTTGAATCAAGGTAGTGGTGTTTGGAAGTTAACTAATCAAGCATGGTTTAAGTTCTTAAATTGGTCACATTTTGTAATAAGATTGCTAACCCAAAATTTGCTTACTACAAGGACATTCAAGTTGCTTCCGTTGGTAAAGTCACGTACAAGGTGCTTGCGAAGGTGCTTGCGAATTGCCTGTTTTGGTCATTGAGTTTTTTTGGTGAAACATGATGCACATTTGATACATTTTTGTCAAAAAAATTATCATTGCATTCTTATGCAATACCAAGCAAGTATATCAAATTTCAACTCCAAAAGACCAAAACTCCATTTTTGGTGAATGGTTTTGTAAGAAATTCATGGTTTCACATGATAATTTATTGAAAAATATTGGTGATGAATATTTGAGATTTGATTCCATGGATATGTAGGAAACATCCAAATGCACATCTTCCATGCTAAAAAATGCCCCCTTAAGTAACAAAACTTTGAGCTACAAAAAATTCAATGAAACTTGTGATAGGCCCAAATTTTGTAAAATACATATTTTTCTATGAAAACCAAATTTTGTTGTATGACTCAAATATTGTAACTAAGATTGTATCTCTAAACATGATATTTTGTTTACTTGATGAAAAGCTAGTTAAAAATCAAAAATATATATTTTACAAAATTTGGGCCTACAACAAGTTTCATTGAATTTTTTGTAGCTCAAAGTTTTGTTACTTAAGGGGGCATTTTTTAGCATGGAAGATGTGCATTTGGATGTTTCTTACATATCCATGGAATCAAATCTCAAAAATTCATCACCAATATTTTTCAATACATTATCATATAAAACCATGAATTTATTACAAAATAATAGACCACAAATGGATTTTTGGTTTTTAGAAACTAAAATTTGGTATGCTTGATTGGGGTTGCATAAGGATGCAATGATAACTTTTTTGACAAAAATATATCAAATGTGCACCATGTTTCACCAAAAAAACTCACTGACCAAAACCGGCAATTTGCAAGCACCCTGTACCCAAGTGTACAACAAGAACCTACACTCGTGCCTTCATAATTGTAGTTTATAGCAAGATCAAAAAGTTAGATCTAGTACCTCAAACAAGCCTTTGAAATCATGGGAGGCAATATATGAAGCGCTGAGGTGCTCAAGGATTAATAATTCATCCCCAATTTTGTCCTTATGTACTTAGAGTGTACATTTTAGAACCAAAATGTACATCTAGAGTTCAAAAAGGTCAGAATTGGGGAGGGGTCCGGTATGAGTAGGGTTACCTTATCCAAGGAAATAGAACCTCAAAGGACAAGCAAGGTGTGAAGGTTCCCATCAACATTCAAGAAAAACCGGCATTTAGTGTAGTCATTTCACCCTCTCTATGGGGGTTAAAACACATTAACCCCTAAATGCCCAAGGCCTTTTTTGAGCTACTAGGAATCTGCTCTAAGCTGAATAAAAAGCCAGCATTTTGATAAGTTGTATTAGTTTTTTTAAATTGTAACCATACAAAATCAAACTAAATATGTTAGAGATCATATATGAAAAGAAAACACAACAATATCATTTGTGGATTGAAAGATTATAATGTTTAATCAAGGGGTGTTAAAACTACAAAAATGACTTCAAGTCTTTCAATCCTCATTTTACATGTAAAACCTCAAATGTTGATCACCAAAAAAATATGAGGTTAAAGGACATAACATACATAACTCCAATCCATTTACGGCTTTTCAAAATCTCTTTTAAAATTTTTTAAAACAAATCTTTAGTGTGAATTTTTCTCCAAGATCTAGTGTATTTGAGGCTCATTCCCAAGAGCTCTCAGCACTAAAAAAGTCAAGATTAGTCAAGATTGCAATGGACACCCTTGCACACAATCTTGAATAGAAAATTCACAATTAATAATTTTCAAAATCAGGTTTTTGATGCTAAAATCTAGACTTCAAAAAGAATTATCCTAAAATACTACATACTAAAAATAGCAGCTTAATTAAATTTTATTGAACTTCAAAACATGGTCAGCACCAAAATGTGGTGCCTTGGGCATTTAGGGGTTAAGGTAGATATACCCATTCCCGCCCATCTAGCCAATGCCGTCATTATGTACCTGGTGTGGTCATTTCAATTCTAAAGTGACAAACTTGGGTACATAGTGACGGCATTGGGTAGACAGTCGGGAATGGGTATATTTCCCTTATTCCCATCCAAATTTGTAAATTGAAAAATATTATCCCGTGAAGGCAAAATACAACCCCTTAAGAGATCGAAATATAATCCCACCTGCCATATCATATGCCACATCAAATTGAATGAAAGATCGGCACTCCTAAATATGATTGCACTCTCCTAAGCAAAGGTAGACAACACATGCTTTGAGAATTTCCAATAGGAAAAGTTGCACATCAAAGAGCTCCATCAGAAAGAACCATTTATCAGAAAAACAAACACACAAGGTAAAGACTACAGATTTTACCAGTCAAGTGCAATGATAAGGGCCATAAGGCAGAGACGTTCCATGCAGTTCTGAGAGAACTCTAGACCTTGTGAGAAGTGTACATCACCATCACAACGTTCCAAAAGGATTGCACGATTCTACAATTTACATAAGTGATTCACAATATTCTCACCTGCATTACAAGAGGTTCACTCAGAATTAATCCAACTTTCTGTAGTAGGCAGAGAACACCCTAAAATTCACTACTAACTTCTGGACATTACGAGTTTCCATATTGTACCTGATGGTTCTTCATTACATTATCTCATCTAGACAAGTGCATAAACCGAGTGGAGCAGCTACTATAGGCAGCTCACACAATATAAACAACAAAAAACTCAGGAAAAGTGTGCAGAAGCTTCAGGAAAAAACGCCATGAAAAAAATCCAATCCAAAGTTCAACACATGAACTTAGACAAAAAATTGTCAAAAAAAAATTACAAAGTGTACTACAATCTACAACAACCAGAGGACTTACTTTCGCTTCGTGACTGCCGTTGCAGCCTTGCACAGCCTTTTCTGTATCCGCTTCGCATTCTTCTCTTGTGGAGGGGTGAAGTTAAAACGCCCGGTGTCCGCTGGCTTGGCTTGGAAACCATCAAAGATTGCAATGATTCCTCCGTCTTTATCGTATTCAATAGATTGGCTTCGCCAGAATGCAAGCGGAGGAACCAACAACCGTCCTGAGCGAGATGTTTTAAGACCAAATGCTTCAGGAACTCTGCTCTTGTCCTGCACACGTGGAGGAGGCAGTGGAGGAGGAAGCATGGAATTCCTTCGATGCTTTAAGACTAGCTCTTCATTGCATCCTTCACCATCACTAGATCCTTCAACTTCCCTAAAACCCTTGGTTTTCCTGGATGCCTTATATTTCCTGGATTCTTCACCTCCCCTAGATCCTTCGCCTTCCCTAGATCCTTCGCCTTCCCTAGATCCTTCACCTTGACTGAGTCCCTTACCTTGCCTGGACCCTTTAGCTGTACTGGATCCCGTCCTTTTACTATGTCCTTTGCCTCTACTAGGTTTTTTGCCTTTCCTGGGTTCTTTAGCAGTAGGAGGAGCTGTAACAGAATCCCCTATGATCAATCTTCTAGACGGTCCAGTCTTTGCAAACCGAGTAGCAGGTTTCATGTTCAAAAAACGGTCACTTCGGCGTTTCATAAAACAGGTTTCAGCGGTATCTTGATGAGCTTGCTGAGATGATGATATCGGTGCATAATCCACCATCTCCTCCTTCGGAACCTGTTCAGGTGTCACTTCAGAGCTCACAACAGTACTGATTTGTTTTGTAAATAGGTCTTGAGGTGAGCATGGTTGCTTGCAGTTTGAGCAACTGACGCCCTTCTTCGAACCATTAGGATTGCGTACTCGTTCCACCTCCTCTTGGAGAGGAGTGTCTGGATTTGAAACTGTCTCCACGTGCGCACCTCCTGTGTCTAGATTAGAAGCTGGCTGGGCCTCTTCATCTGAAAGCCTTCGTAATCGTTTCAAGGATCGAGTAACAGGAAGAGCACCACCAGCCTCTGTAGCTGCTGGTGACATTTTCAGTTGCCGTTTCAGAGAGCGTGTCACTCGAACATTGATCTCAGGAAACAAGTGCTCCTGTGAAGAGCTGGGTTTTAGGTGGGAGTCCACTCGAGACTGTACCTTGCTCTGCAGCAGCTCAGGAGGAGTTTCAGGGGCTGATTCTTCTCTTCCTATCTCAACAGGTGCTGTTTGATCAATCTCCAGATTGGGAGGAGCTACAGGGGGTGTCTTTCCAAACTCCTCGCTTTCCACGTCCGTAAAAGCTGCTGCTACAGGAACTGTTGCTTCAATGTCCACTCCTGCCACGTCCTCAACAGCTTCTTTCTCTTTTGACTCATGACTCTCAACGGCATCACCGTCTTTCGACAGATGTTCACAAGGATCTTGAATCTGAACTCCTACCTCCACTTCCATGGGTTCAGCCGAATTTTCCACAGGATCTGCGCCAGGAAACACAGCTCCGTAAGTTAGAGTGTACTATAGTTATAAATGGTCAAATTCCTATGAAGTATAATAAACATGCCACATATATCGCCAAAACAGTCCTCCACATGATTAGAAACACGTACGATGCATGAGAGAAACGACGTGATCACACATAGTTATTGAAATTACGAATACCATCCGAAAAGACTACGGTCAACTTACAAGTCAAGGACGCTCTAGTTCTCTCTGATTTCATAAAGAGACCCAAACAGAAAAGTCCACACACCTTGACTTTCAGCTTCTGTATCCCATGGGTGCAAGTCACTTAAGATATCCTCGATGACACTGTCCGTCATTATCAAATCTTCACTTCCTGCCATAGCTTGCTCTACATCTGGATAAATTTCAGCAGGCTCCCCCTTTGCAAGCTTATCTCTAGAGACAGATGTGACCTGTTCAACTTCGGTACGAGCTGGCGAATCGACAGGATTTGAAGTAAATTCAGGCGACCTTGATTGGTGTTGTTGTAGCCGCCTACTGCTACGAACTGGTTGTGAAGGTTCTTTCTTGCTCTTGCGACTCTTTCGAGTTGTCACTAAAGTCGAATCTGTAATGGGACTAGTCTCAGCATCTATAGCAAGAGAACCATCCTTCACATGCTCGAGAGGGGCCTCAATTGCAGGAACACAATCCAAGCTAACTGGAACAACATCACGTTGTTGTTGCAAACGTACGTCTTGAGGACGACACTCATCATTAGTTGCATCTAATGTTTCAGTACTCGCAGGAACAAGTGACTCTATCTCGACGACACCTGATGTTCCAGCTCCTGCGGTAACTGCTTCCTGTATCTCGACTACAAGTGACGTTTCAGCCCCTGCAGTAACCGCTGCCTGCATCTCGATTACAGCTGACGCTTGAGCCCCTTCAGTAACTACAACATCTGATACAATGTTTACAGTAGTTTGAAATGCCAAAGAATTCACAGCAGCTGCATCAGCCATTATCACCACGTCATGATCATAACAAATATACATAAAGGAAAAGTCAGATACAAACAAAATAAAGTGAAGTGCAAAAAGAGGCTGTGCAAAAACTCGCAAAATACAATCAGGAAACGTAAACCAAGAAAACATCAAGCAGAAGGATTGAAAATATGAGAAAGTCTTACGTGCTGGACTGGTATCCTCACAGTCTCTTAAACTACATGGAACGTCTTCTGGAATGGTCTTTGAGACCTTCGGATCATTGACACCCTGGCTCTCGTCCTCAGAGAGACACTTGGAGGCTTTTGGATGAAGGCCTCCGAGACTCTCGCTTACAGCCAAGCTAGAAGGTTCTCTAACTGGTCTCACCCTTAACAACTGCTTCCACATGTAGGGAAAACCTGCTAGTAGCAAACATCGGAAACTTTTCACAAAGGGGCAACATCAAGCATGCAACGATGGAGAGCTTGTAAATTATCCAAGTTGCACATAATGCCGACCACAAAAAGACCACTCTAGAACTTACCAGCAGACAAACACTGGACGATTCCAGGAGAGAAGCCATTTGCAGTCGAAGTCTCCTGATCCATAGTACCCTCCAGTAAAACCTCAACGCCATCCTCCGTAACAACTTTATGAATGTCCAGACGATTCACAATAGGAGTAGTTTTGACATGCTCTCGGTGCTGTACGAGCCATCCCCCTACAGCTACTTTTGCCTCCGTAACCCTGGTCAGAAATAATCACACTAAGCATTAGAAGGCCGGAACATGTCACAAAGCATGGGCAATGAGATCTCACTGAGAAGTAGCAAATCAATAGATCCTATTGTCCATCCTCATTCAATGAATAAGTTAATAAAATGACTGAACGAAGTATGATGGTAACAGAATAACTACCTGCCAACTTCGGCAGTTTGGACCTTGATGAGATACCAGTTAGTCAACGAGATTGGACCTTGTGTCACCAGTCGTTGGATGCTCGTCTGTTGCAATGCATTGTCCTGGTAAGAAGGTTCAGTGGAAGTCCCCGGCATCGCAAACAGACTTTGAGACGAAGTCCGTGTACTTTGAGGTGGTCGGACGGGATCTCCGGCTGGTCTGTGTGGACTTCCAACCAAAGTCCTCGGCAATGACCCTGTTGCCATACCCGACAATGACGAGCGTTCCTGTAAGACCACAAAGGCAGACAGAACAAAAAAAAACAGTGAATACAACGGCTACATAACAAAATTATGACCCAGTCAACAACATAAGCATGCAACATCAAACGTGAATTGCAGATCCTAACTGGTAGTTTCTAAAGAATGCTTTAATGCCAAAAAAACACAGAGCAACAAAGACCTGCTCTCTTGCGCTTGGTGGTCCAACTCTAGACCTAGAAGATCTCTGCCAGCCATCTTCCTCAGTGCCGTTTTCTGAGTAACTCTGTCGGTGCGCTGGCCATCTCTGTCGAACTCTACCATCAGCGTCGTTGAAGCCAAGAATTGGTACAGAGCTCTCCGCTGCTCCCACAGAATGAAGGTGGTGGTCTTGTACATGGTGGCTTGCTTGTGAATGTGATACAGTAGGATGGCAAACTGGATATGAAATTCGCCTCCCCTATGAATAACAAATTGAAAGTAGGTCACGTGAGGACATACATGTGACCAATTTCATACTCCCTCTGTCCCATTATAAAGCTCCAAAAAACTTCTCCATGAGGGATTAACTGTACTTTTAGTCATTATGCTAGTGACAAATGCATTCTAGAATCAATATACCACCTACCAAATGTCTGCAAAATCTCCAGTTTTTATGTTGCTGTTTAGACATCCAAATTCCATGCAAAAAGTACCATATTTGTACATGTTGCTAGCTCCTCAATATTGATGATTTAAAGATTAGTAGCAAGAATGGTACCTCATATGGGCAAGGCCAAGCTTGTTAGGAGAGGAATGCTCTCTAATTGCTTAACTTGCCCCCATGAGATCATTGGATTTGACAAACGCTTTCTCAGCGTTTGAAATTACCAAAAGAGAGCTTTTTAGTGAGACAAGAACTATGCCTAATTTGGAGCTTTATATCGGGATAGAGGGAGTAATATATTTTAACCAAGAGAAGCAATATTCTCACTGATTCTAGTCATATGAACTTTAGGCACCTCTGAATTATTGATTTCGCACAATATGATCAATTGAATTGGTCATTTTGAAACCATGAATCCTTGGTCTATTAAGGATCTTCCAATGCTCATATTAAGACAATCATGAAGTGTAGCAATAACGTACATGGCAATGCGAACGTCCAAGCTCGTCCTCCGAAAAAGAGATCCTACTCTGACTCCGCTCTCCAATTGACTGGCGAGAATGGGATTGCCGGAGCCATGCATCAGGAAATTCGACACCGTCCGCGTCCAAATTCACAGACCTGGAAGGTCCTTCACCAACAACAGTGCGTGAATAGCATCTTTGCTCCTCCAAAATTCTCTCCTCCGAGTCCCGAAACCTCGACACATTGACACACGAAGGACATCCGGACAAGCATCCCGACGCTTGTGATTGCACAATGCTGGCCATACGCAACGCTTTCTGATTCTCTTGCAGCAATAGTTGTTCTAACAAATTCCCGGAATGTAACCCTAAATGGTCACCACCGCAGCTGTGCCTCCGCAATGCATACTCGTACTCCGGTCGATCGTAACCTCCATAATGCGGTGCTCCTCCTCCTCTTCCATCCTCGTGCAAAACAGGCGGCCTCGGAGCTGCTCGGGATGCAGAAGAGAGCGGAGGCGCCATCGCCATCCTCGCGTCCATGTGACAACCCCCGTGATGCTCAAGAAAACTGCTCGTCGGAGGAAAATGTACCGACTCGGAAAGCGATCCCTCCGCTCCTGATTGCACCTGAAATGACATCTCCGGAACCGCTCCTCTCCGTCTCACGACAATCTTCCAAACCCTCGCATCGCATCCCTAAAACCTCTACACCACCAATTCGCAAAAGGTGACAACAGTCCAAATCCGTGCAACCCTAAGTAGCTTCACCAATCCTTGCAACACAAAAAAACCAGAGACACGACTCAGAATACCTCCACCACCAAATACACTCCAAAAACTCCACCATTTACAAAAATAACTAAAAATGGCGAGATGACTTTACTTCAAATCTAACTATCCCGTCAAGTTTCCACAATCCTTGTAACCCTAAAACAAGAAAACATCTATGATTTCCACATTCCGACAATACTCCAAATCCGTGCGTGCAACCCTAAGTAGCTTCACCAATCCTTGCAACACAAAAAAACCAGAACACGTACTCACAACACCTCCACCACCAAAGACACTCCCAAAAACTCCACCATTTACGAAAATAACTACAAATGGCAAGATGATCTAAATTCAAATCTAACTATCCCGTAAAGTTTCCGCAATCCTTGTAACCCTAAAAGAAGAAAACATCTACGATCTCCATATCCCCGAACTCCTGTTAGTGCTAATCACTATCACAATCTCAATTGCTAACCCTAACTCAAAAAGCAGCTATGATTCTCTGTTCTTATATCAATGGCTCTCTTTTTGTCCGCATTCGATTGGCATGCATTTCAAGTAAGATTTTCAAGCGACGCAAACTTCTGAGCAGAGTACCTTCTTTTTGTGCAAAACCTCCTTCCCATGCAGTCCAGAGCCAGTAATAAAAACAATTGCATTACTGAATCAAATCGAGCGCTTTAAGCATTGAATGGGGAAATCGTAAGAAGCGCTACGAGAGGGCTTCGGTAGCGATTGGATTTGGAGTCCATGGCTATGATTTTGTGAAGTTGTGATTAGGTCGAACGAAGCAAAAGCTTCGGGGAAGAGAAAAACGAGGATGCCACGGGAATGGAGGTCACTTGTTTGCTTGGTTTTAGGGAATGGGGTACGCGGGGACCGGGGCTATATGACATGGAGACGTTCGATTGGATGAGGTGGTGGTTTGAAATATGAATAAGTGGAGGGGATTGAACTTATGGAGAGAGTTGAGTGTAATAAGTATTTGATGTGTTTGAATACATATTAGGGGAAATTACAAATAGGGGCACAAAAATGAAAAATATTACAAATAGGGGCACAGTTTCAAAATAATTATAAATAGGGGCGTAATGTCAATTTGTATGTTTTTGTAATTTTTTTGGTTTGAGCATTGGTTGATTTAGATATATCACATCAAATGTTAACTAACTTTCAAAAAACTTAAAGGTCTTTCCAAATCAATCCTAAACAAAGAAATTTTAGCAAAAAGAATGGCAACTATTAGAAAAATCTCTAAATTTTTTGGAAGTTAGTTAACACTTGATGTGATATATCTAAATCAACCAATGCTCAAACCAAAAAAAACTACAAAAATTTACAAATTATTTTGAAACTGCACCCCTATTTGTAATATTTTTCATTTTTGTGCCCCTATTTGTAATTTCCTCTATATATTAATCCATTAATCCATAAATGCCTGAGGCCTTTTTTGGGCTTTGAGGAATTTGCTTCAAATTGAACAAAAAAGGCAACATTTTAATAAGTTGTGTCAAGTTCTTTTGAATTGTAACCGTACAAATTCAAACTAGATATTTTAGAGGTCACACAAGAACAGAAAACACAACAAAATCACTAATGGATTGAAAGATTATAATGTTTAATCATGAGGGTGTGAAAACTACAAAAATGACTTGAAACCTTTGAATCCTCTTTTCACAAGTTAGATCTAAAAAAATGACCTTCAAAAAAAATCAAGGTTAAAGGAAGTAACATACATAATCCCAATCACTTTATAGCTGTTCAAAATCTCTTCTACAATTTTTTCAAATGAGTTTTTTGTCTAAATTTTTTTCCAAGATCTAGTGTATTTGAGGCTCATTTCTAAGAGCTCTCAACACTAGAGAAAAGTCTAGACCTTTGCACAAAAGCTTGAATAAAAAACTCATAATTTATCATTTTCAAAATTAGATTGCTAATCCTAAAATTAGACTTCACAAATTATAAATCCAAAATGAAAAGTACTAAAAATAACAACTTACTTAGGTTTATTGAGCCTCAGAATATTGCAAACACCAAAATTTGGTGCCGCATGCATTTAGGGGTTAATTTCACAAAAGCCCTTTGCAGCCATATGTAGGACCATATGTACAAACATATTTGAGCTATTATGAGGGCTTTCCAAAAAAATTATGTACCCACCATCGTACAACTTTTCAATATGTATGGTTGTAGCACTTAATTTCTAGCTGATTCAAATTTCTCAATATTGGTTGCAACCGCATTTGGTACCGTAGCTCCGAAGCCCAAAGGCCCTTCAAGGGTTACCCCTAAAGGACCAGACCCCCATTTTTAGAAACATAGCAATTTTGGGCAGGTACCTGTGATTGGAGCTTTTCATATTTTAGGCTGAAACTTTAACAGAATGTGGGGACAAGGTATATTTTTCATATGCACTAAATTTCATGACATTTAGAATTATGAGTAAAAAGTTGTGGCCTAATATGTTGTTTTTTACATTTGTCGGGCAGCCAAGGTAGATTTTTAAAAATTGCTTTTTTCAAAAACAAAATTTTAAAATTGGTTTAGGAGATTTATGTGAATGTAGGAAGCTTTGAATCATTCCATTTGGATCAACAAGATGAAAATTATGAGGATTTTTTGTTTGCGGACAGTTATAGATTCTCTACTCCAAAATTAACTTTGAAGTCCTTTATTTTACTCAATTTTCAACATTTTGGAAAAAGAACAAAACCAAAGGATGAATATTTTTTATGACAACATTATGACCATTGGGATTGGCATTTTTCATTTCCATAATTAAATTCTTAACAAATTATTGTTTTGAATCATTCTCTACTTCTTTTAATTTACAAAAAAATTTCCATATGTTATACAACTCCAAATGATTTGAAACTTTTTTGACATGTACTTTACTTAGGTGGAATAGGGAATTTAGAGAAGCACCACCCACATGGCCTTTTTTCCTTAGAAATTTCACCTTCTGAAGGGTAGCTACCCGGTTTTTCACAAGGCGTTTTTGAATATTCAAACCTCTCTAACTTCCAATCCACATGGTGGAAAACTCTGATCTTTTTTCCAAATCTTTTGAAACTATTCTTCTACAAGATCCTAAGGTGACATAGGCATAAAAATGTTTTTGTTTTCAAATTTAGTTGATGCTCTAAAATGGCAGTTCTAAAGAGTTTTTGGTGAAAACTTTGCTTGGTCCTTTAGGGGTTAAGTTTATAGAGAAGATTGAGTGTAAGGTAGGAGGCTCATAAACGGACCATCTAAGGGTTGAAACTAAATTTTGGGGAGGTGGAACTTCTTGAAATACTTTTCAGTAAATTTTCCTTAAAAGACAAGAAGAATTGGCATCTAACTCAAGTTGTTTCAAATTTTTTGGAGTTTTGTAGAATTAGTTATGAAATTTTGAAGCTAAAGTTGCATATGGCTCTAAAATTGCTCACCTCCTCAAATGTACCCTACTTGTACATTTTGGAAACCTATGAAAAAAGCATGTACAGAAAGAGTACATTTTAAGGGGTGAGCGGTTTTAGAGCATGGTTGGTTTTTGAGCCTCCTACCTTAATAAGTATTTGATGTGTTTGGATACATATTGTACACCAAATAGTGCATGTAGGTTGCCTTATCTTGGCAAAGCTACCTCATGACTCACTCTTGGTCACTTAACCCTTAAAGGTTGGGGGTCACCGTGAATACACAACCCCCGTGTATGCAGCGGGGATGAAAATCGTCCCCGTGATCCTTTAGGGATTAAAGGGGCATGTGAATCTCTTTGTGCTACAATAATTTTTAGTTGTGTGTAAAGTTTCAACTCCTAGCCTTGGCACTTATTGCTATGCACAACCTTTGGTGAGCTTCATTCATTAGTTATTTTAGTAATTATTAATAAAAGTTAGTGTAGTTTTGGTAAACATTTACAGTGTGAGATGTCAAAAAAATTAGATTGGGACAACCTAAATGCTCTATTTGGTGTAACTATTTTTCAAAATTCTCATATAAGAGGTTTTCATGTAAATTATATTTTAAGTTTAAAAAGAATTCTTTTGGAAGAGACAAATTAAAATTTACCCTTTTAAATAACATCACATTTGTTCTTTGATATTTTTTTATTAATGAAATAAACATTCTTTAAAATTCTAGTGTCAGTAAAATCCTTTGTATAGCCAAAGACAATAATAATGCTTAAATAAAGAGACTTAAAGTCAATAAGTTATCAAAAGCAAGAGGATTGTAAAGAGGTCTCTAATGATCCAAAAGAACATAAGGACATTTGTAGATTGCAAAGAGGTTTAGCAAAACACATTGTTTTTTATTGGTTTCTTTGTTACCGCAATTAACACAAATTGTTTCTTATATGCATATTTTTTCAATTTGCATTAACTTTCTTCAACTATATTGTGCCAAGTATAAATTCAACAACAAGTGAATGGATTATCAATACCCTTTGAAGAGGTGTTGCTTTCAAGCATACCACTCTAACAAAACTTTTTTTTATGTTTCTTAAAAGGTCAAAATACAATGACTTGAATTATAACTCCCCTATGGTGTTCATCCTTGGTATATTGAATAAAAAATCCTAGAGTTAGCTTTTTCAATATATTCAACATCACACATAGTTGTCAAACATTTACAACATACATAAATATAAAGTGTGATTTGTCATGTGTAAGTTGCATTTGATTTTTGCCACTCTTTCACAATCACCAAATGTTGTACTAAAAGTTTGCATAAAGGATTCTATATCACAAAGTAATGAAGAGTTCTTCCTCAATATATAAAAACCAAGACACAACACTGCCAAAAAAAGAATTTTCATAATACAAACTTGAGTATGAAAACAATGATAATGCTACATAAACAAAAAGAGTTGCACTTGCATCTCAAAGTCACCACAATAGTGACCGCATTTCATCAAACTTCTTACACAGTCATCTTTGCAATTTTTGTATTTTTCATATTACAATAAGTAAATAAAATAAGTTAGAAGAATCCAAATAGAATATTTGACATGCATGAGAATTGCTACCCAATGCGTTTAGTTGAGCAATATCCAATCACAAAGCATAATCTCCTTGTCCACTTCTAGAATGATAAGGCAAATCATTAATTAATCCTAGGCTTCTTGAGTATCAAGAACTTGTCCTCTTGAAAAGCATGAAATCATACATGAAATCACACAAACATGCTACAAAAAGTTTAGAACTTTGAAAAACTAAATAAATACAAGCCACAACTTGCCCATCTATAATGATGCCATATCAACACACCAAAAAAAGGTGAAATTCATGACAAAGTATCAAGGACAAAGTGACATTGCTCAAGCAAAGCAAATTTGAAGCTAATGAAGATATCATGAACAAGAAAACTGCAAAAGAGTAATTCAAAGACAAACGATTATGAAATCCAAAAACATAATTCCAAAGACAAGTTTTATAAAAATTTTGACTCCCGTCCATGAGAGAGAAAAATCTCTTTAATTGCACTATAAATCTCTCAAAATCACACTCCCAATAGTATTCTCTTGTATTTCAATGGAAAGGATTCCTTCTTCAGCTACTCAATAAGAATAAAAATAAAGCAGACCATGATAATATTTCCGACCATTTACTAATTGCACATAAACAAGATGCATCCGACTACCAGTGCTCCCGAATGTGATTGTCATAATTAGCTCAAGTGGCTGAAAAAAGTGCTAAAATTTCAATTCCACCACTTTGTTAGTATTAATTTTACTACATCTCGATTTGAAGTATCATAAATTAATAACATTCTATAGAACTATGACCACTTTGGTTCACCTAACTCCTATAGATATTGCTCAAGCTCACAAGAAAAAATTCTGTGTATTTACGGAGCCTTGATATAAGATTAAGAGGCTACTATATAATTTCACCTTGGAATAATAATCTGCTTACTCCCTCCATAGTCTCAAAAGTGACTTCGCTTGCTCTTGTGCTTCTATCAAACAAGAAAGAGCAAGTACGTCATCTTGGTGGCTGCTTGCCCTTTCGATCACAGACAAGACTTTTTGGAGCTTATCTAGTGGCACTTCAGTAAAGCTCCTTTCAGATACTTCTTCTGAACCAGCATTCTCTTGTAATTTCTCTACTTTCACTAAAAGCAAACCTGACTTTGAACAAGACGCTTTAGCTGCAGCCCTCGCACTGACCTCGCCCTCCAGCTTTGCAGCCATTGCTGCTGCTTGCAGGACGCAAACCTCTGGAACCTGGAAAAATAGGACTTGAAAATATAAGCATTGAACTATGTCCGGTTAAAGATCCACACACAGCAAAATCTGTGATTGATCTAGACGCTTGGAGAAAGTATGCCAACCTGTGCAAGACGAGCAACGTGTAGCCCAAAGCTTCTGCTTGCGATTCCAGGCACAAGTTTGTATAGAAATGTGATCCTTTGAGTTGCTTCTTCCTCATATTCTAGTCTTTCTCCCTCGCTCTCATCATGAGAAATCGGTCTCTCTGATATTTGCTTCTTTATTTGGCCTTCTGCCAAATATGAGACAAAGTATGGACTGACACTGCCTGGGAACTCGTCTTTCAGGTCTGCTAACCTTGGGTAATGCGTCACAAATAATGTAAGGCACCTGGCATTCACACAATGCATAAAAAGTTGGAACATTGCTTAGGAGCCTAGCAGATTTGTTTCTACGAGAATACTAAAAGCAAATGTACGAAAGAACAATATTGAAAAATTAAAAAGGTATTCTGCTTGTTTGATTAGCAAAAGTTCCTCTAATGACGAGGGTAAACAACAAGCGTTCACCTCGATTCCTTCAGAAGATACTGGAGGGTGGCATACGCAATTGCAACGCCGTCATGTGTGCTGGTGCCACGGCCAAGCTCATCAATGATAACAAGCGATCTCGAAGTTGCTCGCCTCAAGATCGCTGAGGTTTCACTGAGTTCTTCAAAGAAAGTGCTCGAGCCCTTTTGGATGCTGTCAGATGCGCCCATTCTTGTAAAGACCGCATCACACACATGCAATTTAGCTGAAGCAGCCGGGACATATGAACCTACCTGGCATGTGCAAGAGTACATAAGTAGTTGAGCATGAACAAATACAAAAACAAACCGCATAGAAGTCATTATCAAGCAGGTTTACGTTTGCACGTGAGCTGTATGATACATATGTTTCAGATCGCATTTCCTGAGACTTAAACAAAGCTCTAGGGTTTAGGGTTTAGAGTTTAGGGTTTACTTGAGCCATGATGACAATCAGAGCAACTTGTCGGATGTAGCAACTTTTCCCACCCATGTTTGGCCCAGTGATGATTTGACACCGTTCTTTGTCTGTTTGCAGAAAAGTGTCATTTGGCACAAATTCGTCTTGCAATGTTGCATCCAGAACCTGTTGAAATCCGTCCAAAAGAAAAAAGAAAAAGAAATCATTTAGCAGCATCCATTGACATACACATCAGAAACGTCAAAAATTACAATGATTGATACATACAACTGTCATGCGAGTCACGAATATAAAACAAGCAGAAGGGTAATTACAGGATGTCGGCCTGAGTTGATGATGAGCTGAGAAGAGTCGGACTTTTCCGCAAACTCAGGACGCACATAACCCTGCACAATGAAGATAAAATTCACTCAACAACAAACATCCACAAGAAGGCTAACATAACTTTTCAGAAAAAGCAAATTCAAAGAATCCAATTAGCCTTCTTGTTGTGTTTAATTTTATTTTTAAATATCTAAATACTTCAACATATGAGAGAGTGTACCATGCGGTGTCAACTTAAATCCACGAACAGTATTATTCATTACCAACATTCTGCAACAAATTGCTATAACCTGGGAATTGTGAGCATTACCTGGCACCGAGATACAATTGCAAGTGAGTGGAGGCAGTCAAGCGCAGCAAGAGCCTGAACAGCTGCCCGAAAATCCACATAATGTGAAGCGAAATCTGCTAGAAAAGCATCCCAAGCTTGCCCGCATGCAATACTAAGCTGCTCTTTTGCCAGAGCCAGAGCATCTAATGCCTCCAATACCTCTGGAGGGTGAAATCTATCCGCTGCTTTCGTACCGCTCACCTTGATCCAGTCTGCTGGCACCCGCCTTCCAGCAGGAACCTGTATGAATCACATACCAAAACATAAGCTTTCATAATGAATTACCTCTCAAATGATGGACTCTGAAAATTTCTAGTGCATGCCGATTTCAAAAACACTAGGACAATATTGATAACCGCCGTCTACCACAAGACGTAACTTGCAAGATTCTTGAAATGCGAGAAACAAAGAGATGCAAGACTCGCATACTCTATAGTAGATGCAAAAATGAGCTTCACCTCAATTAAATGTGTTGCCCCAGACACGCTCACATATTCCAACCTTGGTAACTTGACCACCTTCCGGAAACTAGGAAGAAACTCCTCAAGTTGTTGCTCTACGACCTTGATTGCAAGTCGACAGTTTGCAACCTACAGATCCATGACGAAACACGTTCGATTACAAGTAGCAAAAGTAATGAATACAAAATATGCAGTTTTTCTGCAGCTGGTGCTAAGGATGGAGCTAATTTAGAGATGATCCAAAAGACTTTCAACTTCATACACAATGCTAACCATGATACCAATATAGCAGAATTTGAACAATGGTGAGAGTGAACCTCTGGAAACCTTCCATCTCTGCAATGAAATAAGTCAAGTTTGTTGCCAGAAGCTGCTGCATCAGTGTTGAGGGCAGATAAAAGTTGTGCTGCGGGTTCAGATACAGAAACTGATGAAGCTGCTGCCAATAGACGTCTCAACAGTGTGGACCTTACACCCTGAGAATCTTCATTATCCGTTTCCATTTCAGAATCTTCCTTCTTATGAAGATGTAGCTGGCGAAGCTGTCTTGCTGCTCGAATGAGTCCTTGTACAACCGAAACAAACTGCATTCATAAAGAAACATAAATTTTATGCGTAAGTTTTCCTTGGTAGTATCATGCAGCAGTTTTCAACTCATGTACAGTGCTGAAAATCGCAATGCACTACCCTCGGTAATAAAACACTATTTTCTTTACTCTAGCTGCAAATTTTAATGCCATGTTAAGGCAGTTTCTAATGTCAACCTTGCCACTTGTGATGCTGCTAGATTTCTAGAACACCACTTGAAGGGAAGATTTTTCAATAGTAAATCATAAAGAGAAACGTACGATTAAACTGTGATTGACAATTAGTTAGATCTAAAGTACCCTATCTGCAAAAGGATATAAAGGTTCTGAGAACGATGAACATCAGCAGTACCTCAGCGGTTGTAGTAGTACGGAGAAAGACTCGAGTGATACCCCGCTGCACATCAGGCAATTTTCCTAATGACAACAGAAGAGACGCCAAAAGCCCCTGTTTAACGCTCTTCCCGCCTTCACCAACACCGCCGCGGCTTAACGCTCCTACGTAACCTCCACCCTTTCCACTCCCAGGAAAAGTTCCATCTCCTTGGGCAACTCCCACACTCCCCATGGATTCCGCTATTTCAGTCACTGCATCTAACCTCGCAGCAATCGATTCATGATCCTGTAGTGGGTGGGTCACCTGCAGGAGAATGCAATCCACTCTCTCCTTGCTTATCTCAGCGGAAAATCATGAGGAAAATCATCAATTTCCAAGTTCTACACCGACCGTAAATTGTAATACTAGCAAGTAGTACAAAACAGATATTGGTTGTAACAACATTGACAGCTCAGAAAAGCTTACCCAATGACGCATCAAGCGTGCACCAAAAGGTGTGTGCGTGTGGTCCATGAGCCAAAGTAGGGTGCCTTTATCAGTTCCATCAGCATTGTTCCTCAAAATCTGTAGAGAAGCCAATAGAAGCCAATTTTACCTCCAAACCAACAATCTAATGATTTTTGAATTCGGTTTTCTGTACAATAACTTCCAAAACACAAGGTTTTGCAACCTGGAAGTTAAGAACATGGAAAGGTTTGTAACATTGCCAGGTGCAGAAGTAAATACCTCAAGCTGCCGAAGAGCGTTTGGCGAAAGGCTCATCTCACTGTGGCCTGCAAAAGAGCGAAAGGTGGCTCCTATTTGAAGCACTTTTTCCAAGCCGAACTGCCTAAGATAGCGCAACGCCAGAGCCAATGCTTGCACGACAATATCGGGCATTGCCATAACAGCCTGCATGTCAAAGCCCCGCCATTTTTCTTTTGAATCAAGGGATTGCAAAAGTAAATAGCGCAAAATGTTCCGAAGCTAGTCCGTCACGGAAAGGATCACCGTGCCTTGCTAGGGACAAAAGCTCTGAACATAACCAAAGAGCGGAGATAAAGAGAGTGGGAAGAGTTATATTTTACCTCCAAGCCTGGATCCACTTCCTCCAGTTTAACAACAGATGCAGCATCTCTTTCACTCTTCGCTTTATAGAAAGCTATCACCTCCGCAAGAGCACCCCCATCTCTAAAGCAATCACGAGAAATGCGCTCTACGCGCACCTCTGAAGCAGGCCCCGCATAATCCAACACAAGCTGCAAGCCGAGACCTACATTAGTCAGAGGCTTCCGATCCAGTACGCAGCAATGGCGTACTCAGTTCGTGAGTTTACTCAGCATGCTCACGCTCTATATACTACTTGACATTGGGATGGACGATTACAATCCATATTTTCCTCTGAAATTCAAAGATAAGGAATATCCTGCACTTTTTCAAAAAAAGTTCAAGCCAAGCTAAAGCAAGAAATTATTAAAAAATTAAGTCCTGGACAAAAAGAGCACTGCAGGGACTCATTGAATCCTGGTATCAAACCTGAAGTAAATACGGCCAGGAGTATGATAGACAACCGTAAGCTAACCAGAGTGTGCGAGAAAATGAAGTAGAGGTACGAGATTGCCACCTTCTCGGTTGCGCCAGAAAGTGGGCTTGCTAGCAACAGCTCTGCAGGCGTGCAAGTGAGCAGTCTCGCTTCAAGTTCATTCCGCATGACAGTGTCTTTGAAATCTCCAAACATCACATCCCCTGTTGCAGTATCCACAGCTACTACCCCTAACCGAGTGTCATAGTAGCCAGCATCGTCATCGTTAGCTCCGACAAATTCACTCACTAGATTCACCGCCTTCTTACTCTTGCTACTGCCAAAACCTTGTAAAATAGGCTGCTCCGCAATACACATGAGGTAGCTGTGGAGACGACCAACATGACCCTCCGTATCACCTCCCAAATCCTCCGCTGCCTCCAGAGTTGCACGTGTGTACAGAGCTGATAAACCCCGGGTAAAAGGTCCTGCTTTATTTGCTCCATGCGCTTTTATTGCAGCCGTTTCTGTCTGTCGCACCACCCCAACCTTATACCCCGCTTCCACTAATCTCCGGACATGAACGTGGAGTCTAAAGGTCGGTATACTTGCTGACAGGAAATTGTGATTATAATATGCAAAGATTCCAAGCACACGAGCAGCAGTTTCTGCATCGCTCCCAAAGAATCTGTATTTGTATCCTACTTCCACCATCAATAGTACATCGGGGTACCTGTAAACAAAAACCGACAAGAATAAGACAAATCAAACGTACCCTTTCCTTAAGAAAATTTCACTCCTAGCAGTTTTGTTAAACCTCGAGTGCTCAAATGGCCACATCAATAAGAGTTAAACTAAGTTAAAAAAATTCAATGAACTTAACAACACGTTCCAATAGAAAGAAGCAACCATAACCTACGATCTGATCACGTTTTAAACGGTACTATAATCGATTACTAGCTCTCAAAGGGAGTTTCTATTTTTGGCTCGGTAAGTGTGAAGTTAAAACTGCACATATGGTGTGAGAATTGCAAACATTCTCAACTGAAAGGTTCTCAAAAGATTGGATACAAGATTCGATTTTCATACCTTTCCTTCAGTTCCACAACCTGAAGCTCAAGCGGAGTGTAGGTCAATTTGCCCGAGGGTGCCTTCCCATACCGCAACTCCTCCTCTACTGCTTTGTCATCGCTTCTTGCCAGTAACTTGTTTACAAATTTCCTGTGCCGAGCAGGATCAATAGCTGGAATTACAGTTTCCTTGTAAGGACCCCAAGCCCTCCTTTTCTGAATCTCGAGCGGCTGATCAGAACATGACGGACCAGCTTGCTCATCCACTTCTCCCTGAGGTTCTGGCTCAGTCAGAATCTGGTCTTCAACTTCTGAACACAAAAGCCTCGGATTGTCAAAGCTCTCCTCAATTTCAGCCACAGGAGAAACCACAAGAGGAGCCGCACTATTTGTAGTTGCTCGTTTCTTACGCAATGGACCAGCTCTCAAACTGCCATCGTTGCCATTCACTGCACAACAAAACACATCACCGAACTAAACCTTCAGTCGTCCACATTACAACAATAAAAACCTTAGCAGCTACTCAAGAATGTCACTCCCTCTGTCCCTCTAAAAACGTCCAAATCAGACACATTTCTTGTACCACTAAAAAGCTCTTTTTTGCTGATTTCAAATGCTGAGAAAGCGTTTGTCATGTTCAATGATCTCATGGGGGCAAGTTAAGCAATTAGAGAGCATTCTTCTCCTAGCAAGCTTGGCCTTGCCCATACGAGGTATCATTGTTGCTACTAATCTTTAAAATCATCAATAATGAGGAGCTGGCAGCATGCACAAATATGGTACTTTTTGAATGGAATTTGGATGCCCAAACGGCAACATCAAAGCTAGAGATATTGCATACATATGGTAGATGGTATATTGATTCTAGAATGCATGTGTCACTAACACAAAGACTAGAAAACACAGTTAATCCTTTGCAAAGAAGCTTTTTGGATGTTTTTAGAGGGACTGAGGGAGTATGAATCAAACAGCAAACCCTAATTTCGGGATCATGGTCCTAGCAACGAGACAGAATGCACTAGCAAGACGACACGCCAAAGAACTAAAGCAAAACTCTATCTAATCAATACATGATGAAGCAAATTGCTTGGAGTGCGACTGAATATCTTTCGAAAAGCCGGAATAGAATTCCTTAAACACTACAACAAGATAGTCTTCCATTCAGCAAAGTTTCTGTACATCACTGGACTAACCTTCAGTCGTCCACATTACAACACTAACCTTAGCAGCTACTCAAGAATGTTATGAATCAAACAACAAACCCTAATTTCGGGATCAAGGTCCTAGCAACGAAACAGAATACACTAGCAAGATGACACGCCAAAGAACTAAAGCAAAATTCTACATAATCAATACATGATAAAGCAATTGTTAAGAGTGCTACTGAATATCTTCGAAAAGCCGGAATAGAATTCCTTAAACACTAAAACCGAAGACAGTCTTCCACACGACGAAGTTTATACATGATAAAGCAATTACTTGGAATGCGACTGAATACTTTCGAAAATCCAGAATAAAATTCCTTAAACAATGCAACAAGAAAGTCTTCCATTCAGCGAAGTTTTTGAATAACAGAGAAGTGCGTGCGGAGACTGACCTGATGAAAAAGGAACCTCCGGCTGGCTATCCCTTGCATTGTCCTGTACTTCGTCTAATACTCTCTTTCTTGACGATCCTTTCAAGCTGGAATCGGATGCCAATTCCTGACTTAGGGCTTCGACCGATCCATTAACAGGCTCGAGAGACGACGACGATGCAGGCGGTCGGCTTGCAAGAGGTCCAATTACAAGCTTCGGAACGGCTGGATCCGGAGAGGTTGATGGAGGAGAGACATCAGCAGCAGCAGCTTTGGGAGTGAAGAAGCGCGAGATCACTTGTTGCCGCTTCATCCCTTCCGCTCCTCTTATCACATCACCTTGGGTGAAGAAATGTCTCACCCTGGATTTGACCTAATTATGCAATGCAATGTGACGAAATGCAAGCTGAGGAGCATTCAGCACAGAATTTTGCTAAAAGCTTCTTAGTCTAGTCCTCTGATGATTCTGCTCGCAAAAAAGCGAATTCTGGCATGATTTTCAATCGTTCTAGAAACAGAAACGGACCAGATTTTTGCGTAGTTTCTTCACATGATCACGAAGAAAGGATCAAGGACGGGGAAGAATCTGGTGTCGTTCTCAAGTGCAATCCCAATGCGCCGCCTTCGGCGTCTACATTCATAACTACACGGCGCTCATTGACAGACACTCAGCGAAATTTTGTACAGAAATGGTAGATCCTGAGGTGGTGGTAGATTCTGGTGTATGGTAGATTGTAGGATGAACATGTATGAATTGGTTTGGATGGCATAGATTGGACGTGGCAGCTTTCTGGTGCCTTAGATTTCGGCCGATTTATGACTAAAGCAGGATTCATGAAAATAGTTCAGGCTCTTGGAATTGCCATTTAAAGGGGAAATTACAATTAGGGGCACAAAATTGAAAAATATTACAAATAGGGGTATAGTTTCAAAATTAACATAAATAGGGGCATAATTTCAAAACTTCTTTACTAAATTTTTTTTATTTAAGCTTGATTTGGAGAGGCTTTTAAGTTTTTTGGAAGTTAACTAACATTCAATGTAATGTATCTAAATGTCCTAATGTCCAAACCAAAATTTTATTGGAATTTTTAAATTATTTCTTTGAAATTGTGTCCCTATTTGTAATTATTTTGAAAATGTGCCTCTATTTGTAAATTTTTTTCATTTTTGTGGCCCTATTTGTAATTTTCCCTTATTTAAACCATGCTTAAATAGACATTGTTGAAGTAAATGATTAATACTATATACCTTTTGAAATGGAGCCTACATTAAGTTAAGGTTTGTAAAGGTGTAATGGGCTTTATAAGTAACAATTTGAAGTTCAAGCTTGCAATACAAAAATGTGATGGACAAATTATTTATGAATTTTTTGGAGTTTTTTTTAACATGGATGAAAGTATTATGAATTTTTTTCAACAATAATTCAATGTTAAGTTACAAAATACTTTATTCAATCCAAAATTGTTGGTGTCCTATTGCTCTATAAATTTTATAATATGCAATGGCACAATAAAGAAATAAATACAAGAGAGAAGCATGAATGAGAAGCAAGGAGGAGCAAAAAAAAAAAACAACATTGAAGCATGAGCAAATTTAGAAGATGGAGCAAGATTTCTGTTTAGAACTTCAAGCAAAAAAGCAAGGGAAACTCCTAGGTGTATTGATAGTTAAGATTTGGAGTTTAGCAAAATTAAATGTTATAAAGTCCACAAGACAAACATAAGACAATAGCTCAAGGACAACATGAGCCACTTAAAAGGGTATTGTTAGTTTTGGAGATTTTTCCATGAAATCTTGATCTTAACAATTATGGTTTTTTGAAATTAGGGAAAAAAACTTATGTTGTTGTTTTAATGCTTATGGTCTTACTTACTGATAATATGAAAATGGTTTTTATCTTTGAAGTAAGCATGAAAGGATTAATATTGGGCTTGTAACAATTCCTTTGTGTTTTTTGTTTGGATGCTAAAAGCAAGGAGTTATAGATTAATTAATTGAAATTGATGACATATTGAATAAAACCTGTTATTAATGACAACACTAGATTCATTTGTGATTGACTTGGATGAAATTGAAAACAATCTTTTGTGAAAATCTCCATTATGGGTTGGGTTAAGAACTTGTGGTTGTTGTTGGTATCTATTATCTTATGCTCATTCTACAATCCTAAAGCATTTTGCACAAAAACATAACTCTTCGTGAGGTTTGGATTGAAAGAACAAGCACTTTGTAATGTGCAAAGCTGCAATGGCTTACAACTCACGTGTTTGTAGTCAAAAACTTGATTAGTGTAAGAGGTGCATTTAGTGTGAAGTAGTTAAATGATTTTGATAGTCTAGTACAAAAGTGTTGAGACTGAAAATGTTTTTGTTGAAGCATTAAAGCCATTTGTTTCCATATTGCAATGTATCATGTTATATTACCTTGCAAAACTACCTACTAAAGTCTATCATACTTCAAAATTTGAAAGCTATAAAGTCCACCAATATTCAATTTTTATCAATTGATTGCTAATATCAACAATTTCTTCATCAAGTTGAAATCATGTAATTTCAAAATCCAACCAATCATTATGTAATTAACACCAATTGATTCTATACAAAAAATATCATTTTTTTCAAGCATTGATTACACTACCATGATTGTAGGTTTGAAGTGTATCTGGTAGTTAAAGAATGAAATTTTTGAAATATGTCATGCATAAGTTCTAAGATGCTTTCTTTGCACACTAAAATGTAATGTTTGGATGTTATGTACGTAGGTTTTTAAGTCTTGAAATTTTTCTTATGAAATAAACTCATAAGTAGGTTATGGGATATTTGAGTATTGGATAGATCTTGACTTTTTGGCAATATTCATTAACAAGTTTTGATATTTTTGTTAAGGTGTATTATGAAGGGAAAATTTCATGGATACCCCTGAAGTTTGCAATATTTTCACTAATATCTGTGCTTTTTCAGAAATATCACGAATACATTTGGATCAAAACTTTCACGTGTTTTGTATTGTTGTGAATGTCACTTCTTTCTCCCTTTGTGCGTACACTACTTCTTTCTTGTTATATGTGCTCACAAAAGAAGCAGGGAGGTGGCATGCACAACAAAACAAACATCTGAAAATTTTGGTCCAAGGGTATTTGTGAAATTTCTAAAAAAGTAGAAGTATCTATTTAAATATTGCAACCTTCAAGGGTATCCATGAAATTTTCCCATATTATAAATACAATCACATTGATCTCTATAACATCACTCGTTGACCTTTGTAATATCTCTATCTCCAATGTGATATCACACTACTAAAATCAAGAACCTCTATGATATCACATTTTGACCTCTATAATATCATATCTCTAATCTATGTGCTATTATCACATAGATACAATTTGAAGACTTATTGAATTTTTTTAATTTTTGCATTCTATCTAATATACAAAAATCCTAATAAAATTCTAATGGTGAATGCATAATGTAGCAACCACCAACAACTAGTACCAATTTGAATTTTTAACATTTTTGATTGTGATTTTCAACAATTTGAGAGTATCTTTGTTTGCCAAATTTGATGTTTTAAGAATTTACATTTTTTTTTTAAAAACCCTCTATTTCTTGTCATCTACCCTTGCTCATCAAATACGCTTCATAAACAGTCAATTGATTAAATTATCAAGGGAAATCTCTATTATAAAGCAACAATTGTTTGTTAGGTCATGTGAAACTCAAAATCTTCTATTGGCAAATCAACAGGTTTCAAGCATTGAGTGTAGTATTTTTTTTTTCAAAATTAAATAAACCTCCTCCCCCCTCCATACTACCAATCACACAAAGCATTTTTTTTTGACAAAATGGAGCCACTTCTTGCCAACTCTAACATATTTAGACCAATGTGAGCTATTCCCTCCTTGAATTATCCAATAGAATGTGGACAACAATGGACTAGTGATTCCAAAAAAAATGCTTTCCTTAGATACAAAAGGAATATACCATGCCCCTCCCTAGTCTAATGTGACATTTTTATAGAATTATCCATGTTTTGCACATATTACATTTATAAATCTCAACTTTCTCATCAACTATCAAAATTTTAATCCCTAAAGGCCCAAATATTGTTTTTTTGGCAATATAGCAATTTTGGGCATGGTAGCACTTATCTATCTATACTACTAAGTGGAAGGATTTCCGTCAGTGCGCCCTTTTCCAAAACCTTATAGAATTTTGTTGTTGTAAGTTGAAGCAACAAAGAACGCCCAAGATATAGAACACCAAGTGCTCTCCAACCATGTCCTTTTCCAAAAACAAAAAAAAACTTTTTGGTGGAAGTTGAAACAATAAGTCATACCTGAAAATTGCTGTAGCACCAATAAATATTTATATGGTGTGAAATGTCAAGAAATTAATGTGGTGCAACTTAAATGCAATATTAAGTGTAGATCAGTTGTAAAATGTTGATTTTTTATGAAATAAATACATTGTCATAAAGTTTGTAGAGGGTGTGTGTCCAAGGAGTAGCTTTCCAATGCAACAATTTTCAGACCGTTTCAATTTGTAAAAAAAACATTATGATGGAATATACATGTAGTTTTGTTTGTTCAAGGGGCTATATATGCATAATTTTTTACATTGGAGTTGAAATTTTGGGATCTTGCCCAAAGGTTGAGAGGCAAAGATATTTCCTTGTTAAACTTGACCGAACCTCATTCCATGAAAGCTTCACCTTTATTGGAAGTGGCCCTATGTTGATCAAGCTTGTCAAAGCCATAGTTTTTGGCCAATTTTCAAAAAAAATCCCTTCCTCTATAGCTAACTAAAACCTAAACCTCCATTGTTCACATTTTGAAAAGGTTATTGTATGTGGAACCTAAAAGTGTTGAAAATATATGGCTTTGTATGAGAATTTTTTCTTGAAGCTAGTTTTGATTTTGATTTTTGGTATGTGTTTTCAAATTCAAAAATGTTATGGTATTTTTTAATCATATGATCAACTCTATTACCAAAGTCAAATTGAAAAACCACAATCAAAATAGTGAACTCTTTTGGTGCAAAGGCCTCCCCAAATTAGAGTTGTACATAATTTGAATGCCCCCCAAAAAAACTATTTCTCACCTCATACCTTATAATTTTTCAATCAGTGCAATAAATGTCTTTCATATCTTTCATACTTTTACCACAATATAACAAAGTAGTCTACTAGTTTTAATATTAATTGCACCCAAATTTCATTTTCAACTTTTTTTTGCCTGTGCTATCAAAATGACTACAATATTGTAGTGTGTTTTTGTGCAAAAAATATAGCCAAAGGTCTATAGAGCATAACTACCTAGCCTCAATAAAGCAGGCCAATTTTGGCTTGCAAATGGTGGGGGCCAAGTGGGTGCTATCTAGTTTGCAAGCTGGGAGGAACCATTGTTACCTCTTAACCCCTCATCGCCTAAGGCCCAAAGAGGGTTTAGGGCATTCTTGCTTTTCAATCGTTGTAAGTCTCAATGCTAGTGGAATATGAAAATCTCAACTGTACAATCTTGTAGTGTGTATGTTGTAGATGATGTGGATCAAAATTGGGGTCATTTGGCCACATAGATTGGAAGATTAGAATGTTTAGTGCTAATAATAAATGCTGAAATTTTCCTAAAAATACATTTGGAGGTGAAATTTCATATCTAAACCTACTCAAGTGAAAAAAATGAAAATGCAAAGTTATCAAACCAATATGCAAACACATTGGTGAAAGAAATATCAATCAATATACTCATTTTGTTTGCAAAATTGTTTTGAAATGTCAAACAATAGTGAAAAAAGTAGCAAAAAATCACATCTATGGCTAAAACTTCCTCTACTAAAATGCTTGTCATTCACTCATAACTTCTTGGATTGATATGAAATTTTAACCACAACAACTAGACTAGTTTGTGCAACTTTTTCAACAACAAAGATTGAAAATGAAGTTTCTAAGAAGTTATAAGCCACCAAAGTTCACTGTAATGCAAAAATGTGTGGATTTTGAACTTTGAATTGCTCCCAAACATTCAAGAAAACTTGGATTGACGTGAAATTCTTTCCACAATTACTAGACATTAAGGGGAACAAAACCCAACAAATTTTTATTGAAAATAAACATTTGATGGAAAAGATACAAGCCTCCAAAGTTGCAACCATTGCAGTGTAGTGTGGTGAATTCAAATTGACCTTGTGATCTTTGAATGTCTTTCACAAACTCAATACGCTTTAGATTGATCTAAAAATTCTATGAAAAAGATTAGACTAGTATGTGCTACTTTACCAACAAATCTTACTAGATTTGGACAATCAACACAAAAGTTATAGCACTTCAAATTGCAAAGACGGTTTGCTGGAGGACAGAAATTGTCCCCTTAGGCAATGAGGGGTTAAGAGGCTGAACACCATTGGAAATTTGAGCTCTCAAGGGGTGAGAGCAAGTCCCCAAAGTTGCGCAGAGTGAAATGTCGGATTTTAGCTGAAGAAGCTAAAACTTCTCCTTAAACACTAGCTTGGTCTACTAGGGTGAATTGACCCCCTCATTGCCCTAGCTTGGATGAATGGGGCCAAGAGCTTGGTCAATTGCTTTATAAGTTTATACAATCAAGGTCTAAAAGCTTTGCTTTTTCATATTTCAAAAATTATAAAATTTTGGAAAATAACCATCAAGAGATTGAATTAGAATTTTTGAGTTCACATTCAAATTTATAAACCTTGATTTGGTATAGAACCACAAAGAAGAATACAATTAACCCCTAAAATCCCAAACCCATTTTTTCTGTGAAAGTCACTGAAAACTGCCGCTTTGAGGGGAATGAGTAGAAAAGTAAGAGATAAAGTTTGTTTTGCAAATCCAACCATAGGATCTTGCCTGAAACTAGAAGAAGTACTTGTGGGAAAAACATAGGTCATTCTAGAGGGAGAGGAGGGAGATATTCACATTTGAAGTGAAAAGAAATGTTTTTTTCCATGCTATCCAAAAAAATAAGAGGCCTTTCACCACTCTTACATGAAAAAAATTACTCTACCCAAAGTTAGGTTTTATTTTATCCATGTAGAAGACCAAGTTAGGTATGTGTGGGAGAATTTTCAAATCAATTGGAACTATACAACACATGGAAAAAATATTAAGTAAAAAGAATTAGAGAGTGAGTCAAATCACTAAATTGTTAATAATTTCATTATTGAAATGTAAAATGCAAATCCCAACGGTTATAATGTTGCAATAAACAATCTACTTCCTTTGGTTTAGTTTTTTTTTCCCAAAATATTGAAAATTGTGGAAAATAAAGGACTTCAAAGTTTATTTTAGAGTAGAGGATCCGTAACTGCCTACAAACTAAAACATCTCATAACTTTCATCTCATTGATTGAAATTTAATGATTTAGAGCTTCCCACGTATAAGGAAATCTAAAGAACCAATTTTAGGTTTTTATATTTAAAAAATACAAATTTTAAAGAAGTTTTTAGGCTGCCCGGATTGCCCTCCCTCCATTGGATTGCAGAATTCTTGCATAACTTCTTTGTCAAATGTCAAAACAAAGAAAAAATTAGATGCCCGCTTAGGTCTTGGAATTCCCCTCCTTTAGTAAAAGTTTCAAAAAAGCACACAAAATAGTTTAGCCATAAGTATATGCCCAAAGTCCATTTGTCCCCTTTGGGGACAGTTGGGCCTTTAGGGGTTAAACAACACAAAAGTAGGGAGCACATTATGATTTTGATCCCCATCTACAAATAGAGGAGTTTTTATAGACCCTAACCCAAAAACATGGATGAGCGGTAAGGTAGCAACACCCATAACCGTCACCTCTAAAATTTTGGAAAATATGTGGAAGTGATTAGATGTAATTACAAGGATGTACAACATGTGAACATGTAATCTTAAAAGTGGTTATGGGTGTAATGGCAGTTTGCTCTTTAAAAATTCACAACTTATTCTCACATATTCAAATAATACATTCAAAAGTGCAAACTCATTATTTTTCTCTTGCTAATAGGATGTTATAAGGTAGGAACACCCATAAGTGTTAATGTCCCCATAACCATCACCTCTAAAATCTAAAAATATCCTGTAGAAGTAAATAGATATAATTACAAGGATGTACAATATGTGAACATGATACCTTAATGTTGGTTATGGGTACAATGGCAATTTGCTCTTAAAAAAGTCACAACTTATTCTCACAATACCCAAATTATACATTTGAAAGTGCAAACTCATCATTTCCCTGTTGCTAAGAGGATTCTATAATTTGCTAGATGTATATTAATAGTTATCATGTTCAAATCCCTTAAACTCACGCTTATGGGCGTTCCAACCTTACCCTAATTTAGTCTAGAACCACAAAGGGATACAATTGAACAACACCAAAATATAGGACAAATTATTAATTGGGAAAATTAAAAAAAGGAGCATGAAAATATAAAATATTACACATAGGGGCATAGTTTCAAAATAATTACAAATAGGGGCACAATTTTTTTGTAAAGTGATTTTTTGTAAAAAAAATGGTGTGGATATGGTTGACTTAGATACATCACATTAAATGTTAGCTAACTTCCAAAAAAATTGAAAGTTTTCAAAAATTGCCATCCCCTTTACCAAAATTTCTTTGTATAGGCTTGATTTGGAGAGAACTTTAAGTTTTTTTTGAATTAGTTAACATTTATTGTGATGTGTTTAAATGAACCAATGTCCAAACCAAAAAAAATTACAAAAATTTACATTTAAAAAAAAATTGTGCCCCTATTTATAATTATTTTGAAATTGCACCCCTATTTGTAATATTTTACGTTTTCATGCCCCTATTTGTAATTTCACCTTATTAATTATTTCCCTTGGTTTGTAAAAATGCGGAAGCCCAAAAACATAGATGAGCAATAGACAACCTCCCGACCTCATTCATCCAGGTAGGGGGCCAATGAGCTGCTCTGTTCATCCCGACCTGAGACCAGTGCTTTTTTTTTTGGCAATTTGGAGCAAAAAAAACACCAATTTTTTTTATTGGCACCAAGTTTATAGAAAAAAAGAACGTGATTACTTGGATGAAATTGCCAAAAAAGCTTCAAATTAAAAGAAAAACTTTGATGAAATTGTCAAATTGTGAATGAAAACCAAATTATAGACACATATGTATTATGTGCTAATATGTGCTAATATGATATTAGCTATCAATATGTGGATGAATGTTGAAACTTGGAGCGCCACTGTAACATTTTAAATCGCCACTTTGGCACTTCTTAAAAAATGCGAAAAAAAAGCCCTGGATCTGACTGGCCGTGCCTCGTGTAACTGGAATTTGGACATGCCTGGACTCCAGTACTCCACTTTGACGGCAGTCCAGTCCATAAAATGGACCAATGCCTTTGTCTTCTTCTTCGTCTTCCTCCGTCGTCGTCGTCTTCTCCTTCTAGAATATTTCCATAAAGCTTCGTCGCAGAGCTTTTCTTACAAACCTTTGTCGGAAGCGGTCAATTCCAAAGTGCGGTCAAGGAATCGGTCACATCCAAACAGTTCAAAGTGCTTCGAAAATCGAAGCACTCTACACTACAAAACTCGTACAAAAGTGACAGACACTCGCATCAATCAAATACATACCTCACAAAAAAGCCCTTGCAACAAATCCCACTCTGAGCTTTCCAGATCCTCCTCCACCGCTTTCTTTCAACCGTTTGTGGCAAATTTCTGTGTGCATGGTGCAACAATGGCGTGGATTCGCACGCAGCATCTTGGAGCAAGATAAAGAAAACTCTTGCGGAATTTGTGTCTGTTTGTTTGTTTTTAGCTTTGTGACGTGAAATTGATTGATAGGATGGACGACCGAGGAGGTGGATTAGACAGGTTGCATGCCATGGGAGTATTCGGGTTGACGAGGGAGGCCTTCAAGCTCATGCGCCAGAATTCTTCTCTGTTTCTTAGTTTCGTCACCAGCTTCACAATCCCGTGCTCTCTGTTCACTATCTTCTTGTTCGCTGCTGTTGATGTTCACCACCGCTACGTCATTGATGACTTCATTTCTAAGGTCCGTGCATCGCTCTTTGTTCGTATTACCTTGCATAATTCTCAAGAACCTGCTCACCGATTTGCATAAATATTTTCTTGATCCGCCGCTTTCATGAACGATTTCTTTTTCCAGTCTTTTCTTGTGAAGAGTCTTTGAAACAAGTGAGCTTCAGCAGTGAATTTCAACTCTTAAACTTCCTTACTTTTTGTTTGAGTGAATGAAAAATCCTTATCAGGAAAATATTTGAATAATAAGCTATGAATCTTCAATATGTTCCAGATTCTTGAAAAGGTTCCTCCACCAGAACATACTGATTGAATTGCACGATATTTTCTTGATCCGCCGCTTTCATGAACGATTTCTTTTTTCAGTCTTTTCTTGTGAAGAGTCTTTGAAACAAGTGAGCTTCAGCAGTGAATTTCAACTCTTAAACTTCCTTACTTTTTGTTTGAGCGAATGAAAAATCCTTATCAGGAAAATATTTGAATAATAAGCTATGAATCTTCAATATGTTCCAGATTCTTGAAAAGATTCCTCCACCAGAACGTGCTGATTGAATTGCACGATATGTCGCATCACGAAGGGTTGCCTTGTGAATATCGCCCAAGTCTAGTGAAATTTTCTATGCATTTGAAAAGTAGATGCTGAGTCTCAGAATTTATTGATTCTTGTTGCATCTTGTCAAGAAAGGAAAGAGAATTTCAGTACATTTTAGCATTTATTATTTGAAAACCGTATGAATACACCATGAGTATTTGCAAGGAGTACTCAATATCAACCCTAAAATCTCGTGTACATTTTTGGTTGCGATGATGCAATTTTGTGAGCGTAAGTAAAAAGGTGAGCCATGAGCTGTAAGTTAAGCCAAGATTTTGTGAGCTGGAACCGATTATAAGCTAAAAGAACAGCAAGTTTTTCATGAGATTGAAATTTTAAAATGCACAATTATAAGGCCTTGTGTACAAAGTTATAGGTGAAATTTAATATCTGACAAAAAAATCCAAGCTCACTGCTCACGGATTCCTGCTCATTATATAACATTCCCCTGTTTCCCCTGTTTTGTTGCAGTTCCTTTTGGGTAAAGGTTGCAATTAGGGTAGGTGCAATTATGTAAACCTTCATGGAGCCTAAACTTTGACGTGACGTGGCTCTGTGCAGGGAGAACTGGTGATTTTTGGCTGGAAATTTGAGACACTAATATCGTCATTAGGTCTGAACTTCGGCTTCATATTCTTAAACCTAATTCCAGTGGCGTGGCTGAACACCGCAGTATGCAATCGAGGGGTTATCAGCATCTACAGAAATGAAGATTTGACAACGTCTGTGAAGAACAGTTTCCTGAGTGTGCAATGGGCGGTCTTGCGTCTCATTGCCACTCAGTTTACACTATACTTCTGTCTAGTCATCGTTTTGGGGATTGCTTTAGTTTCTGACTCCCCTTCCCCTATTGTCAGCTTTGTGAGTTGGATGCTTGCTGTTGCAATCCTTGCTTTCCTTTACCATCTCCCGACACCACCAGTGGCCATTTTAGAGCCCGGAAGCTATGGATTTCGTGGGGTTTATCGAGCAATGGAATTAGCATATTCGAAGCTCTCGACATCTCTAGGGCTGGCTTTCTTCTCTTTGGCCTACTTTTGCCTTCTTAAACTTCTTGTGGACACGTTGCTGAAGGATTCGTACCCGTTTTGGACTAAGTTTGTAGTTTACCCTCCGCTTGTGCTTTCTGTTATCGTCATGTCTATCTTCTGGCAAGTAGTTTATACTTTATTTTATCTCTCTATTAGCCAGGTTGATTTGGACACGGTTGATTCAGTGGTGAAGCCAGATGTGGAGAGCAGTGGTCATGCTGCTGACATCAATCAGCCTCTTCTGGTAAGTTTTCAAGTACATATCCTTTTTCTCACTCCATTCTTATGTTGTACTTCTTCATTATCTTATCACCCTGGAATGTCAGTTCATGTCCAGAGGCTGAATACTCTTGAGGATCTTAAAGCAAATGGTAAACCAGGTTGATTCCCTTGGCATTTGTAGTTAATCAACATACTAGCAATAAGCTGAAAAGTGACCTGCAATCCAAAGGATGATTCTGCAGAATATTCAACCGAGACCTTCAAAGACTTCCTGATTGCATTCTATTGCTTAATACTATTTTATTGGGTTGAATGTCAATATCATGATGTTTGGGTTGAATACTGAAATCATGACTTTAAACAGTCTGGACGAGCCCGGGAATGGTTATTTTTTGAGGTTCATGCGTCCTTTAATAGCATAAACCTTAAATAGTGTAGTGTTTTTTTTAACTCCAATAATCATATTACTCGTCAAAGTTAATGTTAATCTTGCTTTGCCTTCCATGACGGACAAGTCAAAGCGGACAAAGGAAGTTTTATATATTTTTTTGTCTATGCTTTTGTATGAGGGATTTCAGTGTTAGTGTGAGAAGCTTTGGAGTTGTCTAGGTTGACTGTAACGTTATTTGGTTGGAACGGATGCAGGTTGATGAAGTTGAAAGGAATGACAACAATTCTGGCAGCCAAAATGGAAGTGTAGTCTAGGACTTTGAAATCTAAACATTCATGGGCGTATAGTCAGTGACTTCTCATTACTCTTAGATACAATGCTGATGGATAAGGAGCTTTTAATATTTTTGCTAGCTGAACGTCAAAACCATGTGTGTAGAAACAATGGAATGCTCTCTAGGAACATTATTCTAGGAAACCTGTATGAAAAATAAAATCAAGCATCAAGTATGGTTTTGAGGTGAGGGATTTTTTTCTTGTTTTGTGCAATATTTCTTGGTGAGGTGGCACTTGAGGTTTTTAGTTCACATCTCCCATATGAAAAGCATCGTTTAATTTGTGCTGCAACAAACTTTTTTGGGGGTTATTCGTTTCTTTTGCTTTGAATTTTGACGCTGAAACTCTTTTTTTATTTAAAAGAGTGAGCTCTTCTTAACCCATTAACATTTGGTCGACCATTTCCTAGTCGATTTTGACTCTTTTTAGTTTGTAGAGAGAGCATGTCAAGGAATTTGATGACATGGCAAAGGGGATGGGTCTGGGGAATTGAAAAGTGAAGAGTTTATAACAATAACCAAGTTAATCTAAGGTGGCATGTGGCTAGAGGGTTGAAAAAACTAAAAGAGTACCGGTGGAAAATACACCAATAAATGCAAAAAGATGGCCATAACAACTAAAGAGTGAGCATAATTCATGATGCATAACACTAAACCCTGCAAGATACTTCCATCTGTACCATCAGATCTATGGTAGACATTTGTATCTAATAGTTTTAAAATTTGCCCCAAATGGCCATACAAAGGATTGCCCACCTTAGAATTGACCACAAGTTAATGGGTTAAGCCATCGTTTCTTCAAAATCCTAAATTTTTGATGAAATTTTTACTTCTTGAATTCCTCCCTATGTTACGCACATTTTCTGAAAAATAATTGAATACTTTGGTAGTTAATGAGCAATTCATGAAATTTTTAATGTCTGTACAACACCTAAAAGGGCGTTCATTTGCAAGTTTACAATGAAAAATCATATGTAAAAGACGAATACAGGTTATTCAGTAATTGCTTGAAAATCATATATATTTTAGTAAATGGTGATTTTAAAGTTATTGAGTTTTTCAATAAGAATTTTATATTAGGAATTTCAAATGTGCTTGATTGATGTTTGATAGTGTTTATGGTTTTGAGTGTAAACTGGATACTTCTCATTTCCTTCATAGCATCAAATAGTTGAAGGTTTACATAGAGTTGAAGTCCAATCTAATTTTGTTGTTACAAAAAAAACTGTTCAATATAGAAAGTCTAATAGCCAAAATAGAACTACTTATAAAAGATAAAGTTTAATATTGCTACTTTATAATATGTGGATTTTGAGCTATCATCTATTATTAATAAATCAAAATGCTATTTTTGTGCTACAAATTTGCTTAAAATTTGCAACAGAGTATGTAAAACATCATAAATGATGCTTATTCAAGTACAATAAAGGTGGATCACAATTTGTAATAATGTGAACTATATATTGGCTCATTGGCCATTAAACATTAGAAGTCCGTCATGCTCAAAAAAATTAGAATGAGAAACTAAAAACTATTCCTTACTGATTACACTTTAGTAACAAAGTTAACTTTCAACAACAACAATATATTATGAGTTAAGGAAAAAATGCAATGAATTTCTATTGATTGCCTCTTAATTAGTAATTGCTTTATTAATCACATTCTTGAGTGAAATCTATTCTTTGCAAATTTTGTGAAGATTTTGCTGCAAGCAAATCGTCTCTTTTAGCCTTTTTGATAGTATGTTGTGGTCAATCCTTTGCAAAGATCTATGGTGGCTCTACCAAAAAATAACAATCATTTTTTATAATTGATGTGGCATGAAATTTCTCGAAACAAATTCCTATGTTTGCCAATAGAAAGTGGTAAAGTACTTACAAATAAGGTTTATTATTGTTGTTGAAATGTCCAACAAAAATAAATGAAGTTTTAGGTTTGTTTCAATTGAACATAAGGTACTTTATTGCTTTCTTTTGTTGGATTTCTGTTTTTTTTCATTCAAAGTTTGTGTTGAAGAGCTCTCCAAAGATATGTCATCATCATATAAAAATGAAATGTTTCTCAAAAACCTTCCAATATCCTTAGAAACTTGTAAGAATAAATTTTGAGCCAAATCGTAGTGGTGAGATGACCAAGTAAACAAACAAGTTAGCAAAGACTAAACAGATTGCAAAGTTGGTTATAAAATATTTCATAATAGGGAAAATTTCATGGATACCCCTGAAGTTTGCAATATTTACATACATACCCTGCTTTTTCAGAAATTACACAAGTACTCTTGGACCAAACTTTTTAGCCATTTGTTTTGTTGCTCATGTCACTTACTTTCTTCCTTTGTGCGCACATTGTTTCTTTTTTGTTTCATTACATATCTTTCTTCAACATTGGTCACGAAGGAAGCACAAGCACATCAAATAAATGCCTAAAAAATATGGTTTGAGAATATTTGTGTAATTTCTGAAAATCAAGGGTATTTGTACAAATATTGCAAACTCCGAGGGTATCCATGAAATTCTCCCTTTGTAATATTACAAAGATTGAAGATGTGATATATTGTAGGTTGAGAGTAGATTTGACAATCAAGTGCCAAATTAATTATTTTTTGGGAAAATTTAATTTGGCATCAAGTTTAGTAATTAGTTGAGGATTAGGCATTTTCAAAAAAATATATTACTATATGGCAATCAACTAATTTTTTTAGTAGAATCAAGCCTTCTTCAAAGTATCTTTGACTTTCCAAAATTAGGCCTTGGTACAAAGTTTGCAGTAGATTGAGCCCTCCTAAAATTAACCTTGACTTTCTAGAATTAGCTAGGCTTAATGGCTTCTACAATACTAGTATAGAGATACGCACTTTGTGCGAGTATTAGCAAATGTCTCACATAGATGAGCAAAGGAGAATTTCTACAATGCTTTGATTTAAATGACAACTAAAAGTGATGTCAATCTTTCATACATGATCCTAAACAAATTCATCAATAAATATATCAACTGAAGATACTATGCAAAGTAGTAATACCAATGGGATTAGCTTTAGTTTGTCAATGGTCTGAAAGACACATACCAAAATTATCTCCCAACTGGAGGACAAATAGGTGTTTCTAGCTTTGAAAAAGAGCGTCTTTTGAACATAATAGAGTATGCAAGCTTGCAAAGAGCAAACCTAGGCTTCACTGATGCCTGTAATCCAAGCATTGTTGCATCTGTGCCAACACTTGTCAAGCAGCAAAAACGACACTAAGTGCTCCAAATCTAACTTCCTAGAATGTGTAACTATAGCAAAGAATTCAAATTTTGAGGGGCTTTGGGAGGGTGGACCATATGCTTTTATCAATAGTTTCAAGTTTCACTTCATTATGAATATTTGTGATAAATGCCTAAGCTCCAATAGAAGAATGCTTTGTTTTGACAATTGTTATAGTTGAGGCGTGTTTGGTGCTTGGAGTGCTATGTATTGTGTCAAATTTCACCAAAAAGTTTTAGAAGAATTTGGAAAAGGACATGGTTGGAGGGTGTTTGGTGTTTTGTACCTAGGGCATCTTTTGTTGCTTCAACTTACACCAAAAGTTCTAGAAGGTTTTAGAAAATGGCGCACTTAGGGTAATCCTCCCACTTAGTAGTATAGATTAGACAATTTAGGTTTTTGTTTTATTTGACATTGGGCATTTTTGGAGAATAATTAATCTATGCCAAATCTGCTCTCAACCTACAGTAAGGTAGAGACACCCATTCCCAACCAAGGTTCTATTCTCAACCACTAGGGTGTTTTGGGTCCAACCAGCCTATTTCTAAGCCTTGGAATGCAATTTTTTTCCATTTTTAAGATTAAGACAAATGAAGTCATGACATGTGTCTCAAAAGAAGGTAGGAAGTAGTGAGCGAGAAGATTTTTGGTTATGATTGGGATGAGGAGAGTTTAGTGATTGGGTATGCATTTTGAACACTTTATGCACTTCAAAATTTTGTATAAAACTCAATTTTGCATGAAAAATTCTGCAAAAAATTGTGTCACAATATTTTGTATGAAACCACCAAAAAAGAAATTACGCTGCATTATTGCTCTAATATGTTGTCCTAGCCAAGCTTAAATGATTGGGTATGAGCAGCTCTACCTTATATGACAGAGGTCAGGATGTGACATTACAGAGGTCCCTGTGATTTTAGTATTATGAATAAGTTTCTCCCCCTAAATTTAGCAAGATTTTGCCCTGCTCCTTGTAATAAGCCGCTATTATCTCTCCGACTATTCCATTTTTCTCTGTTATTTGATCCTCGTCTTGCTACAGACAAGCAATCCTCGGCTTCTATTTTCTCTTTCAAGCAAAATTCCTGCACGCATCTCCTCCGATTCTACGTTTCCCGACTGACTTCTCACAAATAGTACTTCACTTTTCTGCTCTAATTTCTCAGATAATCAACCGACGCACAAATTCTAGCATGTCGCATTTCTAGAGAGACGATTCAAGCAGCGTGGCGATGTTTCTAGAGCGATTTCACGGAGCATCAGACGCAAGAGCAATGCGCAGGGTTTAGAAAATGTGCCGGGATCAAAATCAGAAGAACGGCGAAAGAATCTCCGTTGAACAGTCGCCATGGAAGATGTGTAAGTTTTTTTCAAAATGATCTGTTTGGTTATTTCTTATAAAGTTGTGGATTTACACAGTAATTAGGGTTACTGTGTTTTCTAAGTTTGTGTGAAGAAATGTGATAATAGTGGATTTTCAGATGTGCAAGAATATTGCGATTGTTTCTGACCTAATCTTTAAATTCAGACTCTGCCGTTTTAGGTGGAATTGGTGTAATTGTCTTGGACTAAGGTAGCAGCACCCATAACCGTCAAATTAAGAGTTTTGAACATGATGACTATTAATAAAACATCTAGCACATTATAGGATCCTATTAGCAAGAGAAAAATGATGAGTTTGCACTTTTGAATGTATTATTTGGATATTGTGAGAATAAGTTGTGAATTTATAAAGAGCTGACTGCCATTGTACCCATAACCAACACTAAGGTTTCATGTTCACATGTTGTACATCCTTGTAATTACATTTATTCACTTCCACATATTTTCCAAGATTTTAGAGGTGATGGTTATGGGTACAGTGATGGTTATGGGTGTTGCTACCTTAAGATTTGTATCTGTGGTGTCATTTTGTGTTTTGTGTATGATGTTTTTCCAGATTCAATACTCCTCAGACATGCAAAGTTGAGCTGGAAGTCTTGGGCCATAAGCTTCTTCTTGCTCAGGTATGGTTTGTTACTCTCACCTTTTCATGTCTGTCAAAGCTAATCTTTGCTAGATTGTATTGCAGAGGACCTGGGAGGAGGAATTTGAACATCTTTTAGGGTTTCTTTGTCTAGACCGGTGATTTTGAAGTTCTTGCTCCCGAAAACGGGGTGCTCTTTGAATTATCTTATAAACCAAAAACCTTACAGAACGAGATAGGATTTGTGATAAGGCCAGAAAAAGGAGACTATATTGTGTTCAGGTCGAAGAGTTTGCTACGTTTTTAATTAGACGAGCTTTATATAGAGCCTGCCGCTCACTTCTGTTAAATTACCCCCTCTATCTCTCTAAAAAGCCCCAAATCAGACACATTTCTTGTACCACTGAAAAGCTCTCTTTTGTTGATTTCAAACGCTGAGAAAGCGTTTGTCATGTTCAATAATCTCATGGGGGCAAGTTAAGCAATTAGAGAGCATTCTTCTCCTAGCAAGCTTGGCTTTGCTCATATGAGGTACTATTGTTGCTACTAATCTTTAAATCATCAATAATGAGGAGCCGGCAGCATACACAAATATGGTACTTTTTGCATGGAATTTGGGTGTTTACATGGCGATATCAAAACTGGAGATTTTGCATACATTTGGTAGGTGGTATATTGATTCTAGAATGCATGTGTCGCTAGCACAAAGACTAAAAAGATAGTTAATCCTTTGCAAGGAAGCTTTTTGTATGTTTTTAGAGGGAAAGAGGGGGTGTTTTTACCAAAAACTTGGTGCTTTCTGGTGCAGGACCCTAATTCTCAGCATCTGGGAACCACAATATGGGATTCCTCGGTTGTGTTTGTCAAATATTTGGTAAATTTTCTCATCAATACCTTATTTTCGTGCTGTAAATCGGCATTGTCAAGGAAATTCGTATAATGAATTGACCACATGTTCCTTTTACAAAGCATTAATCTGTTTATCTTTTGTGTTCTCATACATGTTCAGAATATTGTGGAAGTTAATAATTCTTTGTGTAAATAGATTCATTTGAATAGCGAGTTTGGGCCAGTGCAGGAGAAAAACAGCAAGAAGGGCGAGTTCAGCAGGGCTAAACTTCATAAGAGGCGCGTTGTAGAGGTTGGAGCAGGCTGTGGATTATCAGGATTAGGTCGGACAATTTTCTCCTTTGTACGCAGCTATGACAATGAGTTCAGAATACCTCTCTCCTGATTTCAAATTTTCATATGGATTTTTTAGTTGGTGTTGAGAGATACTGAGAAGTTTTGTATTGCAGGTATGGCGCTCTTGGGATGTGACGTAGTGGTGACCGATCAGGCAGAGGTGTTGCCATTGCTACGAAGAAACATGGAAAGGAATATGGCTCAGGCTAAGTATTCTGCCTCGGAATATTCTCATTTAGGTATCATCTTTAGCTTGCTTCTTCTGTCTGAAATTGTGCATTACATTGGACTCTCAGCTTCCGCCAGATGGGGAAGCCACTTTAGATTGCACAGGTCAGAGCACTAAGTTTGGGATATTAGGAGATACTTCATGTAATTCAAATAGTGCAATCTTCTTTCTTTTTCAGTTTACCTGGTTTTGTTCAATGCTGATTTTACATTTGTTCAACTCGCATCCCAGTAGTGCAGTTTTCAAATTCTCTGTTAATTGATGCGTGCAGGGCCAATTGGGTCAGTCGAGGTAGCTGAGCTTGACTGGGGTAACCAACAACAAGCTGAGGTCTTAATTCCTCCTTTTGACTACATCATTGGCACAGACGTGGTATGACATTTTTCCTGCAATTTGTCGCGTTTTCTTTTACTTGATTAGAGCATGTCACCGTATGCTACTCATTTATTGAAGATGCACGTGTTTGAATGAGATTGGCTGGGTATCGACTTTAGCCACGAACAAAGGATATATTGTAACGGTTTCTTTTCTATGAAGGTGTATAAGGAGCATTTGTTGCCACCTCTGCTTGACTCGGTATTAGCTCTTTCAGGTCCCAAGACAACCCTGCTGGTAATCACCTGACTTCCCTGACGTCAACTTTATTACGCATTTTGATGTAATTAACATATTATGCTCACTCAAATTTTACAACTTGGTCTTTAACTATGACATCTTTTAGCTATTGATGAAGATGTGGAATTGACAGTTGGGGTATGAGTTCCGAGCAAGTGGAGTGAAAGAACAACTTCAGGAGCTGTTTTCACGCCATTTTTCAATTAAGAAGATCGCTCATTCAAAGGTCAGCTGTTTGTAATCCAATTTGGTTTTTGCGAAACGTGTCTTAGAATACGATTTTTTTGAACACAAGACGAGATTTTTAGCATTAAACCTCTGCTTTTTGTGTAGATTTACCTATAATCTCATGGACATCAAATTGTCGTTTCAATAAAGGTCATTGGTGCTACTTCATGAACATGTTGTTTCGAACGTTCATAACGCTTGGTTTGAATAAATGTCATATATAGGGCAATCTTGTCACCATAGGATATCATTGCAATGAAAGTCATTCCAACCTTGGTGTAGAAACGTGAATTTTCATGGTTGCAAGAGTCCTTTGATGTACTCTCATCTTTACTAAATCAAATAAAGTTGCAGATGGACGTGAAGTACCAGCACAGCAACATCGACCTCTACATCATGCGGTGCGATTCATTTGTATTTTTTTCTCTGATACTCAAACATGTTTTTCAGCTTATGTTCCCAACCAAGCACAATGTGAAATTTGAAAAGCCTTTTTAATGAACCAACAAACTATGACTCTCTTGGAATGCAAGCACTGTGAGACTTGGGAGTGACACTCGCCTAAAACGTACATAGTCTGAACGTGAACATGAGAGCCTTGGATCGATTCTGGGTACATCTTTAATCAATATATGAAAATCGCACCTTATCCATAAGGTGTACAAATACTCCGTGCTAAGATGTACTTGGAATCCTCTTTCAATCGTCTAACACCCTAAACTGGAATTGCATTCATAGAAACCATACTCACTCGCATTTAGTTGTACAGACCTTAGTTTCTTCTTTTTGTCGATGATTTGTATCAATGGGCACTAAGAAAATACCATTTCATGCCTTTTTGTGTTGATCTCAGTCCCATACTTTTGAAGGGAAAATTTCATGGATACCCCTGAAGTTTGCAATATTTTCATAGATACCCCTGCTTTTCCAGAAATATCACAAATACCCTTGGACCAAAAAATTTAATTGTTTGTTTTTTTGTGCATGCCACTTTCCTTCTTCCTTTGTGCGCACGCATAACAAGAAAGAAGTAGTGTGCGCACAAAGGGAGAAGGAAGTGACATGCATAACAAAACAATCACCTAAATTTTTTGGTCCAAAGGTGTTTGTGATTTTTCTGAAAAAGCAGGGGTATCTATGAAAATATTGCAAACTTCAGAGGTATTCATGAAATTTTCCCATACTTTTAGAGTCTTATTGTCTTAGTTCTTTGAATTGTTTTTCTCCAGGTTGATCCGACTAGATGCTCCAGCTCCTGAAGAAGACAAGTCGTTAGCTGAGCAGGAATGTGCAAGTCCACAAAAGCTATCTGCAAGCAGTCTCGAACCTGATGAAGCAGATTGCAGTACATTTCTAGACTCCACCGCATCTAATGAACCAAGCTTGAAAGAGACCAGAGAAATTGTTCATGGACCTGACCCTGATGAAACTCAAGCTTCCATGGGTGAGCGCTGGGAGGCAGGCAGGGCGGGGTCAATGGCAGCGAGGCTTCTTCGGGATGTCGAAGTTCCATCCTCTTGAACTTGCACATTTACTGGCGAGTTTCATCCTTTGCACAAACTTAGTTTGTTCAACATTTTTGCAGAATCTAAGTGTATTTATATTTTTCGTGATAAGAAACGCAGCTATGAAACCTGGGCAGAGAAATAGACGACTTAGGGTTTAGTTCATGGGAGAGAAGGACGTAACTTTTGATGCAGCGATACGTGATTGTTATTTGAATTTTCTAGGCATGATATGCTACTCCTGCCTTAGTTCCTTCCATGTATGATTCTTGAGCAATTGTATGTATCACCTTTCTCCACTGTAGATGAGAACCCTAAAAATAAGACCAATATTGAAAGTTTTGAGTTTTTCACACTGATTTCTCAAAATAGTATGTCATGAAGCTCTCACCCACAATTGGGAGCATGCATGGTGCTTCTCAAAACGATCTTTCTTCTTATTTTCAAGGATTTTGGTTCTTTTACAATTAATTTAGATTTTTTTTTGTCAGGATGTATCATTCTTGCATTCGTTTTTTTAGGTCCCTTTTTATTTTAAGACAGAAGCTTTTGCAACATGAAGGGATCCTAGATATCCAATGTCCAAAATTCCGACCATTCATTGTGCCTCTAGGTGTTGAGTACATTGACTCCTAAGCGCCTAGGCCATTTCCACCAAAATCAGGGTTTTGGGAGACCTACAACTTTGAAGTATTGTGTCTCAGTCAATTGGATGATCCACAAAAAGTGACCGTTGAAAATAGTGGAACACCTACTTAGAAAACAGCTTGCAAATTTTGGGAACAATTGTCTGTGATAGATGGGAGACTATAACAATTGATCAAACAACATGTGATGGTAAAATCTCATTTTTTGGCAAGTAATTTCTATTTAAAGATTTTTGCAAAATTCTATAGACCCCTTATTCATCTCAATTCTAGTGAGTAGCAAGATTAGATGTGAATGTACACACTTGTAAATTATTGAAGATTGCACTTCTTTTTATGTCAAGTTTTAGGGCTTCAAATTGTTCTTGCATGGAAAACAATGATTGGCACAATTGGTGAGGGTTGCCATAATAAGGGTATTGAACATGCTTGAACCCTTGACAACTAACTTCCCACTACCACAAAGCACACACAAGGAAGCTTGCAAAGGATATTAACCGGTTGCAACTTCTAAAACGTTGCTTGTTACCATGCATTGTATGTTGTTTCACCCAATCAAATCTCTTGCAACACTTGTACAACATATGGCTTAACTCTCCATTACTCCATTGGCATGGACAACTTAACCCTTAAGTGCCTAGGAGGACGAAAAACGCCCTCCAGCTCCAAAAAAAGCTTTTGTATCCCATAATAAAGTCCTTTTTAGTATGATTTTTTTCAAAAGTGATTATAAACACATGGTCCATTGTGGAATGTAAAAATTTACCTTATTAGATGCACTCATATTTTTAGGTAACTTATTTTGTAATATAATTCAAGAGGTCCCAATCTACCCTTCTTGCAATTTTCATGAGGGCACCATGCACTATTGACTACTACAACTTTAAGAAATAATATTTTAATTGCTGGGCATTGCCAATGGTCAAATGAAAAGTGAAACAGAATTGTAGCCGGGCTGGTCACGGTGACCAGCTCAACATTTAACCCCTAAAATACTAATACTAAGGCCATTTTCTGCCAAAAACCACTCAAAACTGCCCATATTGTTGCATTCATCAAAAATTTCAACAAAATGCTGTTCTTGGAAATTTGTCCATAGGATCTTGTAATGCACTTGTAAGAGAAGTGGTAAAAATTTCATGGCATTTGACCATATTGATTGAAAGTTACGAGCATTTGAAGGGATTTTTTTTTTTTTTTCCATTGGGCCTGAAAATTTCAGATGGCTTTGACTCATATGCTGATTTTTTTTGCACTACAGACCTTGAAGATGTAATTTTGTCTTGTAGGTAATCAAGTTAGACCTTTGCACACCAATTTTCAAGGCAATCAAAGACATGAAACACATCCTAAAAAACATTGCAATGCCACTATATGATACGTTTTGCAAATACACTATGACATTTTTGAGTGAATTTTCCCACCACATGTTTTTAAACATGGAAAATCCAAACGGTATGTTTGAAGATGAACATGTACTTCAAATGCCCAAAAAAAGAAGTTTAAAAACTCTAAAACTCTAAAATTTAGAAGCTCCTAGAGCCCAATCTGACCTCTTAATTGGAAATTAAAAGGAAATTAATGGGGACCACTAGAGCAACATGTGGCAACCCCTCCTTGCTCCCCCTCTTCAAAGTTAATATTTTCTCCCTTGCCCAAGTTGCCCCTTGAACTGCTTTTGGCCAAAAAAAACCCATCACTTATGAACCGTGTGACATAATCACATGATTTTTTGCATCCCACAAACCTTATACATTCCTACACACTCATAAAAAGTTTTAAAAAATCATGCAAAAAATTGAGGTTACACAAGCCTACCCAAAATCCCAAAAGTCCCGTGAGAAGACTTTGGGGCTTTAGGGGTTAAGGGTTAAATGCCTTCATAATTGTAGTTTATAGCAAAATCCAAAAATTAGATCTAGCGCCTCAAACAAGCCTTAGAAATATGCGAGTACACTTTCGGTCCTTTGGGGGGTTCAGGAGTTAACACCATTAGGTTCTTGAGACTTGTAAACTGAATACATGCTTTTCAAAATCACATAATTTTATAAAATTGAGAATTCAAAAAGAGTTTCTTGCCTTGAAAAAACAAGGTCAACATACGAGAAGTCCATGTCCTCACTACACACCTTGCCCATCAGACAAGACTAGTGCTTGCACACACGGCACTTCTTAAGTTAACCAACCTGACGATGAAGCCTCATCTCTGAAGATAAATGCAACGGTGGAGACTCTACTTCCCTCGACACCTCCATACCGAAACGTAGGGTAGGTGCGAACATGGTCGATGTACTCGAGCTTGGCTTCTTTGTCGTGTTTGCCATTAGATCCATTGCTCTTCTGAAATCGAGTGAAGCGATTCACTTCAGCTACTAGCTCATCCTTGGTGCTGTTACAAGAGGTAATAGCCTGCCACAAGCCCTTCCAAATCATTATGCATCGTACGATGGAAAGCAAAAACAGATGTCAAGGCATACCTACACACATACCTTATAGCCTACTCTACAATCCTACAAGCCAAAAAAAACGCTTTGGTGGGCTTTGATAATTGCCGGTATGGGGAGAAAAAAATACCAAAATTCCCCCAGGAGCAAGCAACTTGCAGACAGATTTCCAATATTGAATCCTGCGGTCAGATGAAATTTTGTCAAAAAACCTCTTTACAGAATGCAATGATGTCCTGGAAACCAAACTCAGCCAGCAGCGGAACATCTAGACGAAGCCTGAGACATGGTAGTGGAAATTTACAAGGGCAACTCTTGGAAAAGAAAAAGTTATCCAACTAGTCAAAGCCCATAAGATGCAAAAACTAGTATCCGGTAGAAGAATCATGGATGACCAAACCTGCGTGCAGGACCATCAGGATGCAGACCAATGGCATCAAGTGTTCCTTTATCAGTCACCAATTTGAAATGCTGGTTAATTTTTGTGTCGAGCACATCATCAACCTACAAACCACAGGAAGTTAGAAAAGAAAAGACAAGCAATGCTCCCGACTTGACACACTACTCCAGGCCGCTTTGTCAAGCAAGACTACGGGATAAACATAAGAGCACTAAAAAGCTCCACATCTGTATCATGAGGTAGGACTACCCATTGAATCCTAAGATGAATGTTTACCGCACGGTTCAGAGGAAGCATTTTAGCCCTTCACATTCCGGGAATCTGGAAAAACCTAAGAATCAATTTAAGGCACGTACTAGGAACGTAATATCATCCGTTTTACTACGCGCTGATATTGCTCGTGCAAGGTCCACTCCTGCTTGACTGTAATCGGTGCCTGTCAAATTTGTAAACCTGCACTACAGAAAAACAAACAAGGGATCCTGTTACAATCTTCAAAAGCGCATGTTTTCAGTTTAGCTACTGAACCCTCCAACGGGATACAAAAGAAATAAGAAACACCCTTTCATGAATACATGAAAGGTGAAGCCAAGCCAATATTAGCTTCAAAATAAGCTTCACAAAATGAGTAGTTTATAAAAACTCATTGCAGTTAAAACATGCTCATGTATCTGACGAGACATGGAAGAAACCAGTTCAATGGAAACATGATAAACCTAGGACTATTGAGAGACTTTTAAAAGACGCGATTGAAGATAACGTCAAGGATGGATATAAAGAGCGTGATGTTACAGCAACGTACCCTTGCTTTGCCAAGGCATGAAGGAGTAAGCCATTGCCGGTGCCCAGATCGAGAACATTCCAATTTGCAAGCTCCAATGCCATTGAGCCACCTGCGCTGACGGCGACAAGTTCCCTCGTTCCCATGGACAAGCCATCCTCGTTGTTGCAGGGCAACCCTGCAGCAACTGCAATACATACTCTGGCTGTCCAAGAAGCCATAATGTCCATTACCTTCTCACCAAACCTTTGATCCCACCAACCCCTAACCAAGTCAGGTCCCAACCAAAGTTCCCACAGTACAGAGCAGTGGCCTGGACACCACCATCTACCATAATGGCACACACGTCATCGGATTGAGTGCAACGGCACACGTGCGCATGTACATGCAAGAAACGCAGAAAGGTCAACAATACTTCCCCTTGCAAGTAAGGTAGGAGGCTCTGGAATGGAGCATCTAAGGGCTGAAACTGAATTTTGGGGAGGTGAAACTTCTTGAAATATTTTTCAGTAAATTTTCCTTCAAAGACAAGAGGTTTTGGCATCTAACCCAAGTTGTTTCATGTTTTTTGGAGCTTTATGGAATTAGTTATGAAACTTTGAAGTGGAAAGGCCATAGGTCTCTAAAATGGTGCACCTCCTCAAATGTACATGTTCTGTACATTGTTGAAGGGCTCTGGAAAACAACATGTACAAATAGAGTACATTTGAGAAGGTGCACCATTTTAAAGCCTGCACCAAATTAGAACCTCCTACCTTAGGCAACACTAGATGGTGTTCTCATCTAGTACACTTGGTGTAACTACAAGACAAGACAAGATAAGACGCCTGCATTTGCATAAAGTTTGTCAAAGATCACTAACCAGATTTCACCATTGTCGCCCTGCTTGAAAAAGTTCACAAGCTCATCCGCATAAGTTGAATCCCAATGCGACTGCAGGCCTAATACGGATGACTCCACGTCTGCATCTAGCTCCTCCTTGTCTGCATCGAGCTCCTCCTTGTCTGATCTGAAAAAAGCAAAGCAGGCACTCATAATGAGCGACATCGCACACTTGGACCAACGCAAAAGATTTTTTCATTTTCTCTTTACTGCTTAACAATCTAGTTAGGGCATGATAACACCCAAGGTATCCACCAGTTTACAAAGTCTCAAGCGCACTATCAACTGGTAATTACTATTACCTTGCATTCTTGCTTATCGATTCTGAAACCCTAACTTGCGATTTGAGAATAGGGAACGGACTCCAAACAAACAAGAGTCCGACTACGTGACGATGTGAATAACAGGGTGCCGATATGATTCATGTCAGTTTGTGATCGAGTTCTAACCAAAGCACCGCAGTCCTCATCCATAAAAACGTAGATTATCTTGAACCACAAAGGGTTCAAAAATGATAATTATAATAATAATAATAATGATAACAATAATGGCATAAAACGCAACTGCATGCTTTAAGAATACAGTTGCATCTTTCGAGTTTCTTAAAATTTACAGTGGTTCCAATTCTAGGGCTCCATTGCTGCAAATTAGCATGACTTACTTACAGTAAGGTAGGAGGTTCTAAAAGCGTGCAGGCTCTAAAATGGTGCACCTCCTCAAACGTACCTTATTTGTACATGTTGTTTTTCACAGCCCTTCAACAATCTATAGGAAATGTACATTGAGGAGGTGCACCATTTTAGAGCCCTATGGCCTTTTCACTTACAAAATTTCATAACTAATTCCATAAAGCTCCAAAAAAATATGAAACGACTTGGGTTAGATGCCAATTCCTCTTGTCTTTCAAGGAAAATTTACTATTCAAGAAGTTTCACCTCCCCAAAATTCAGTTTCAGCCCTTAGATGCTCCATTCATGAGCCTCCTACCTTAGGATACATTCACAGCTTGGTGTGGAGGAAAGACAACCTACTGAACATCAGGCAGAAGATATCGTCTCTCGGAATGTTGGATGGGGACGTCGTTGGCACTCATGTCGCGTCGACGCATGAGCCCGTTCTCCTCGAACTCCCACAGCTCATTTCCATGTGTCCGAAACCTGCAAAACCGCAACTTTCCATGACAAGCTATTCTTGAGGCTTGTCAACATTAAACAGTGCATTTAGGTTGCCATAAACTAATTTCTTGATATCCTACACTGTATAAATAGTTACTGATACCACAGTAAGTTTCATCAATCTATATTGCAACAAACAAATTTAAAGGGCCTGGCCACAATACCAAAGCTGCAGAAAATCAAACTAGTGCTGTCCTGTCCAGATAGTAAACTATGTGAAATCCTAGTATCTAAGGTAGTACGTTAAAAAACCACCCATCTAAGGGCTCATCCCCTTTTTCATGGTTTTCCATGGATGGGAGGATTTTTGGGTTCATTTTTCAGACAAAGAAAAATAGATGCTAAATGCAACACAAGTCGTTTCATTTTTTTGGAGCATTCTTGAGTTACTTATGTATTCTCAAAGTGCATGTGTCATAGGTACCTACTAATGACCTTAGACCTTCCAAAAACCGTTCACTTGCAAGTTGTGAAGTGATTTGGGGAAGCAAGGAGAATGATTGACTCTTGCAATTAAAAACACCTTTTCTTCCATGCATTCAATGAGTTGTAAGAGGCCAATTTAAGAACCACCAGTGCACCAATTCACAACAGACTACTAGACGGTTCAAAACGTGCGAACGGTTTATAAGCGTATTACCTTAGAGAGTTGCATGCACTTGCCAGTACAAAGCAGCAGAAATCAAACTAGTAGCGTCCAGGTAGTAAAACATGTGACAATAAGTCATGAGGTTTTCCAAGGTAAGGCAATCTAATTGTTAAGAACTTCATAAAGAACTTAATTAATGATTGTTGAGGTAACCTAAATGCACTATTTAGTGGAGAATAAACAATGTAGCTCTTGAATCATGGCATCACATCTGGATGGCAAATCCCGTCTGGATGGCAAATCTCTACATCAAGTAGTGCATTTAGGTTGCCCCACACTAATTTCTCAACATTATACACTATGTAAGAACTTATTGTTACTACGGTAATTTTCATCAATAATTACTAAAATACGTCATTTTAAAAGGCTTCGCAACAACAACTAAGTTGTGGAAAAACAAGCTACATGCGTCCAGGTTGTAAACCATGTTAATATCTAGAGAGTTACATGAGCCTCCAAGTGACCTGGCAATGAGTCATGAGAATACTTTCCAATGAGACAACTTTCCAAGGTAAAGCAACCTAATTGTTGAGGTAACCTAAATGCACTGCACTATTTAGTGTGGTTCTTCATGTTTCAGAAAAAGAAGCCGGTGAAAGAGAGAGACGAGTAAGTTACTACTGACCATTGCCCGGCCTGGTTGCGCCACTCGTACTCAAAGCGCACCGCAATGTGGTTGTCCGTGAACGCCCATAGCTCCTTCATCAGTCGGTACTCCAGCTCCACCGCCCACTTCTTCCGCAGGAACTCCTTGATGGCCTCGCGCCCTTTCATGAACTCCGTGCGATTGCGCCACTCCGACTCCTTCGTGTACGCCATCGCCACCACCTCCGGATCCCGTGTGTTCCACGCCTCTTCCGCCGCTTTCACCTTTGCCAGCGCCGACTCTCGTGTGAAGGGCGGACACGGCGGCTTCCGCTCCACCTCGTCCGCCATCGATCCTCCACTACTACCTACACACAACGTCAAGCCACACACACAACAATTCAATTCACTCGTCAAGCTCAATACTCCACATCCAGTGCCCAAACCTAATCCTTCAAGGCAATCCGACCTAACGAGAATGGAACAATAAATCGTTTCGCTGCATTAGAAATGTTGAAAAATCCTTGCAGATCGAAGCGAGCTATTCTCATTCAACTTAATCACAACCACAACATGAATTTTGAAATCGGTACTCAAGCCTCGACGATCCACATCCTCTGCCTAAACCCTAATTGTGTAATTTATCACTGAGAGATGAAAAACGTACGTGATTCAACAAAACTGAACGGCAGACCCCGAGGAAGAGTTTGTTCTGCTCCGCTACCAAAGCTGCGTACTCCTCAACAGGAAGAGGATTGCAAAGAGGTCTTTAGGTATTAGTGTAGGTTGAGAGCAGATTCGGCGTAAAATAATCTCCCAAAAATTTTGCCTAATTATTCTATAAATTATTCTCCAAAAATGTTCAATGTCAAACAAAATAAAATTTGAAATGCCAAATGACATAAATGTCATTAAGCTTAATTAACAATAGAAGGTCAAGGCTGATTCTACAAGGGCTCAATCTATAACTAACTTTATACCAAGGGTTGAATTTAGAAAGTTGAAGATGCTTAGAAAAAGCTTTGATTCTACTAAAACAATTGGTTGAATGTCAAATAATAACAATTTTTTTTTGAAAACGCCTAATCTTTGTCTAATTATGAAATCTAATGCCTAATTAGTTTTTCTCAAAAAATAATCAATTTGGCATCCATGTGCCAAATCTACTCCCAACCTACAGTAGTTATCGTAGTCTTTGATCCAACATAAGGGAGTTTGAAGATAATTGTAAAGGGGTTTTTGCAAAACACACTAGACGTAGTCACGGCTTCTCAAAGAATGAAAAGAGAATGGAGATTGAGAAGTTGTGGAGAGAAAGGAGGAGCCAATAGGAGCTTGTTTTTTGTGAAGATGTGTGACACCCCATTTGTGTGTTTTGGAGAATGAGGATGGAGAATGGAGAATGGAGAATGGTTTACTTAGAGAAAGGTAGCACAGTTAGCGATTGGAGGAGCAGAAAGAGCTAGGGTGAAAAGCAATTCACAAGCGGGAAATCAAGTAGACCATGGTAAGAAGTTCACATGCTAACTCATTCTCCACTCCATTCTTCACCTCCAGAGGAGAAGAATGGGAGGTTGAGAAGTTTCACGGGTGAAGTATAATTGAAGCTCCAATAGCCATTGGCAACGTGACACCACTGCGTTCTCAATCTCCCTAAGCACGCTAGAAAGTGCCGTGACTACCCCTATTGTTTTTTGTTGAATTCTTCATTACTACAATAGAAAAAAATAGATTCTCAACCTTTGAACGCCGAGTTGGTCATAGTGATTGCCCGTGTACAATAGAGGTACAGTACAATGGTCTACACTGGTGCAGCAAGTGCCCACCTATTATAGTGCTGTTTCCAAAGGTTGAAGAAATCATTAGTGCATGGTACCCTCATGAAAATTGGAAGAAGGACAGCATGGGACCTAACACCGTGTTTTTGAATCTTCTCACAATTTAAGTTACCTAAAAATATGAGTGCATTTAGCCCCTAAATGCCCAAGGCACCACATTTTGGTGCCGACAATATTTTGAAGTTCAATAAAATCTAACTAAGTTGCTATTTTTAATATTTAGTATTTTAGAAGTATTCTTTTTGAAGTCTAGTTTTAGCTTCAAAAATCCAATTTTGCAAATTATTAATTGTGCATTTTCTATTCAAGATTTTGTGCATGGGTGTCCATTGCAATCTTGACTTTTTTAGTGTTGAGAGCTCATGAAAATGAGCCTCAAATACATTAGATCTTGGAGAAAAATGCACACTAGAAATTCATTTAAAAAAATTGTAACAAAGATTTTGAAAAGCCGTAAATGGATTGGAGTTATGTATGGTATGCCCTTTGACCTCTTATTTTTTTGGTGACCAACATTTTAGATTTGACATGTGAAAAGAGGATTGAAAGGCTTGAAGTCATTTTTGCAGTTTTAACACCCTCTTGATCAAACATTATAATCTTTCAATCCATAAGTGGTATTGTTGTGTTTTCTTTGCCTATGTGATGTTTAACATATCTAGTTTAAATTTGTACGATTATAGTTTACAAAAAATTCATACAACTTATCAAAATATTCACTTTTTGTTCAGTTTAGAGCAAACTCCTAGAAGCTCAAAAAAAACCTTGGACATTTAGGGGTTAACAAGGTAATTTTTTGTATTCCACCATGGACAATGTGTTTATGATCACTTCTGAAAAAATCTTGATGAAAAACAGTTTTTTGCAATTGTGCACAACATTTTTTTAGACACAATGCACGCACATCATCTGCCTCAGAGATTAGGGGTTAAATGTATGAACGTATGTCTTTTTCAATTTGCATCAACATCTTCAATTATGTTATACCAAACTATATAAGTTTGACAACAAATGAAAGGACTATCAACACCTCTAAAGAAGTGTCGTTTAGGACATCCTAACAAAAAATTATAATTAAAATTTAAAAAGGTCTATATATAGGGAATTGCTAAAGTCACACCCAAAATTGCTTATGTCACACCTCCAGATGTGCTTTGAGCATGAAATGTGAGAATTTAATGCTATTTTTTAATATTGAGATAGAAAGATGCTATATTCAAAAAATCTGGAGGTACTTAAATTCGAAACTAAAAATAGAGGACTTTTGAATTATTTGAAGCCAAAACACATCAAAAAATAGCAATGGTGCAATAAGTGTTCACTAACACTAATAGAAAACTCATTTTTTTCTTGTTGTTTTGGTTATGTTAATCACAATACTTTTTTGTTGATGTTCAACAAAAATAAAAATAAATCAATAGATTTTTGTTGAACATTGACAAAAAAGTATCTAGATCAATGTGACCAAAACAACAAAAAACAAAGTTTCCTACTAATGTAAAAATTTGTATTTGTTCTTCTTTCTTTCAAGGAGGTGGTAATGTTGTAATTGAATGAATAATGGATCACTTGAATATTAAAAAATAACATTAAATTCTTAGATTATATGCTCACAAGGATGTACCGTTAGCAATTTTGGGTGTTGCTTTAGCAAAATCTTATATGTATATGTAAACTTGAATTATAACTCCTCTATTGTGTTCATTTTTGGAATATTGAACAATATATCCTTCCATTCATTTCTAGAATTACATAAACAACAAATATAAGGGCTTTGTCAATTTATGCAATATCACATGTAATTGTCAAAAATCTTACACCCATAGATGCAGCATGGTTTTTTTAAATATATTTTGTATTTTGATCTCCACCACTCTTTCTGCTCTTATTATCACTTTTATATCTTCAAAAATTCATGTCTTTTAGAGTTTAGTTTCAAATCCAAATTTACAAATATTGCAAGAAAGGCCTTAGAGTCCTTCACTAATTGTGAAATTTTTGTTCCATTTGACCAAAATTTGCAAAAGATATAATGTATTAGCTATGAAGACCTTAGTTAGATATACAATTTATTACCCCACGCCTTAGCTAGAGCAATGTTAGTTGCAAAATATCAAAAATAAATGAAAATTGTCAACTAAGTTAGCACTTATGGATGACCATAGAGGTCAAGGAAAAGAAGAAGAAGTTCAAAGATGAAAATGACAAAATACTATCATGTATGACAATGAAAATCTCTAAGGAAGTGGTAAGGAAGTGATAAAAGGGCAACTTCAAATTTGAGTTGAACCTTGACCTTACCTCATTGTAACCTTAATAACTATTTCACACTCCACTCATTTTGGTATTTGGAACTTGATACAAAACCTTGACTTGACTTTCTTTCAAATGAGACCATAACCATGTCATTTGATTTATTATAACTATTTTTTATTGATTTTTTGTCTAAGGCCCAATGATAATAGGGTAAACTACCTATATGACAGTATGACATTGTTGTGAAGATATTGTGCTCGCACAGGGATGGCATTTGGGATGCCAATTGGAAAGGCATTGGGATGACATCACGATGACAAAGGGGTGACGCTGTGATGACATCATAATGACATCGGGATGACGTCCCCATGATTTTGAGATGAGATTGTGGTGGTATTCCAAGTAGAATAGGGCAGGGATTTTTATTTGTTTTTTCGTAGATCGACAAGCACATAACATTTAGTAGCGTAAAGAGAGGTTGTCCCTCTCTTCAGGTATCATCCATGAACTTCATCTTGACTATGTATATATATATTATTTATTTATTTATTTTATTTTTATTTTTTGACATGTCTGGCCCCTTCGACGTGTGTGCACTAAACTAAGCCTCCCTTTCATAAACTCTGACAAATTCAACCAAGTGTCCCCATAGCTAAAGAAGGGTGTGGAATATTCCACACCATTCTCTTGGAGGGAGGGTAGCCGTGTCCCCATAGCTAAAGAAGGGTGTGGAATATTCCACACCATTCTCTTGGAGGGAGGGTAGCCTTTACTAGTGCTACTCAATGTTATGCACCTTGCAATATAAGCAGGTAAGAAAAAAAAAATAGACAGAGTTGAATAGAATCAGTGGCAAGTGCACATTAATCCCATATAGTTTACTAATATTAGTAAACTTCATCCAAAAGCTACCAAATTAGGTGTTTGCCTAAGGAGGGAATTGGCAATTTCATCCACTTTTTCATCAGTTTTTTGTCATGTTATAATCGCCACTAAAGAATTAAGATAAGATTTAGGCAATTTTTTGCTAAAAAAAAAACTTGGAATAGGGTGACCAATATTCGCCCTTGTGAGCACCTTACGCCTTGTTTCGCAATGGGCCAAGGTGAAAAAGCTCCGCTTGTGCACTTTTTAAAAGAAATGAGATTTCAGAATTTTATTATTTAGAGATTGAATTTGGGAATTTTGAATTCAGATTTGAATTTAAATACCTAAATTTAGCATAAAGACCTATGAGGAGATTATAATTGAACATTAAAAAAAATAGGGGCAAATTATTACTACTACCCATGATTAGAAATTAACTTGCTGTGCTAAACAGGTCGCAGGGCGCTTGCAGGAGCAGAATATTGTGAAACATAGAATAATAATGACATACATATAGCATAGGTAATTAGAGAGCATCTCTAGTAGGGTGCTCCCACATCCATATCAGGATGAATTTCATCTAAATAGGGAAGAACCTTCTATTGAGAGCCTAAATTCCTCAAGATTTAGAGAAACGAGGTGAGAGGGGGCCCAAATTCCCTATAGATGAGGCCATATAGCGAATCCAAATGTAGTAAATTTTATTCTCATTTTTCCAAAAAAGTGCAATTTGCTATTCCTTTTCATCTTCATATTCTCTCCTAATTCATCTCTTTTGGTCAATCTTAGTAACTATGAAGAAAAGAAGCTCTTTGATGAGGAAGAACTAGTGGGCTTCCCTAACCCTATTCCCATTTTTGCTCCCCTTCATTTGAATGGGGATAGGCCAATAGGGATAGGGAAACCCATGATGAAGATGCTTTAACGTCTCAATGTATTATACATGCCAATCCAAAAGGCTTGTAAACGTAGCATTGAACTGAACAACATAATAGAATCATCTTCATTTGCGAGGTTTCCTTTTGGTTCTACAACGTATACTAAATAGTGCAATTAGGTTGCCTTAACATTTAGGTTGCCTTATCTTGGAAAGTTACCTCAAGACTCATTGCTTGGCCACTTGGAGATGCATGCAATTTTCTAAATATTAAAATTTCATATGTGATTTATGACCTGGAAATTAGTAATTTAATTTTTTACAACTTTGTTATTATTTTCAAGTCCTTCAAAATTTGATTCTTGCAATATTTATTGATAAAAATGACTATAATATGAAATATTTATACAATGCAAAATGTCAAGAAATTAGTGAGGGGCAATCTAAATGCACTATTTGGTGTAGACCAATAATGTATGCTTATGAAAGTTGTAAATAAAATCTAGAACATATCACAAGCATTTTAGGATCTCAATCAACTATTGTTAATTGCTAAAGTACCAAATAATGTTGTTTTGGCAACATAGAAATTTTGGGTAGGCTAGTATTTATAGAAAAATAAGCAAATTCCTACCAAAGTTTTAGAGGATGTGCGCCCAAGGAGTAGCTTTCCAATGCAACAAATTTCAAACCATTATGGTTTGTAGAAAAAGAGTTAGAATGAAAAATGTAACTCTCCTTGCTTTCAAGACAACATGGGCAAAATTATTTACAATGTAGTTGAAATTTTGGGATCTTACCTAAAGATTAAGGGACAAAGCTAATTCCTTGTCAAAACTTGACATATGTATCTCAATTATTTTACTTGAATTTTTCAAAATTAGTTCACTTACTTATCATATGTAATATAAAAATACAAAAAATACAAAAGCGACTATGTTCACAAAATGAGGTCACTATTTTGTGACTTTGAGATGCAAGTGCAACTCTTTTTGTTTATGCAATCTCCTCACTATTCCCATACGTGAGTTTGTACTATGGACTTTTTTTTGAAAGTACTCTTCATTTTTTTATAATTAAAGAAGAACACTCTTCGTTACTATGTGGTATAGAGACCTTTATTCAAGCTTCTAGTATAAAATTTGGCAATTATGATTGTGAGTAATAATAGGTAAACTACCTGTACCATTGTTCTCTCTATCTCAACATTCAATCAATACTGAGAATCAATATTTGGGAAAATCTTAAAATTATTCATATGTATATTGTCATATTTTGAAAAATATACTCTTGTAATATCAAAATTGCAAAAACATCCTTGTATAGGTACCATAAAGCATTTACATTGCAATCATACATTGAGCTGCACGCACTTTCAAGGCAATTCTTCCACGCCCAATTTTGCAAACATTTCATTCATTGAAGGCAAAGCTTTCAATTATGTAAACAAATATGCAAATATATTGAGCTGTTACTTTTACTCTGTATCATTGAGCTGCTTGTCACTATTGGTGACTTGAGGATTTGAGGAGAGATACTTGGGGTTTTTTTTGTATTATACATGGTTGATTGTAGGGTGGTTGTATACTTTTTGCCAACCACAATATAGTTGTAGCACAACATTGTGAAACCCCTTCAAGATATTTTGATCATTTTGAAAATTACAAGGGTGTTTTTTCAAATATAGCAAAATATACAAATAATTTTTAAAATTTTCCCTTAGGGTTCTCAAGATAATACATTACAGAACCAACCTCCTTAAAGCATGACTTGTGGAGATTATTGCTAAAAAATGTAATACCATTTTAGTGAGGGTGTAGTCCCATTTTGAGTACAACAACAACCAATTTATTCATAAACCCATGAATTATTAACCCCTAAATTCTTGAAACCTTTTTTGAGCTTCTAGATATTTGCTCTAGCTTGAACAAAAAGCTAGCATTTTAATAAGTTGTCTCAAGTTTTTTTAAATTGTAATTGTACAAATTCAAACTAGATATGTTAGAGATTACATAGGGAAAGAAAACACAATAATTTCACTCTTATGGGTTGAAAGAGTATAGTGCTTGATCATGAGGGTGTTTATAAAATTGCAAATATGACTTGTAGTATTTCAATCCTCTTTTCACATGTTGGATCTAAAAAATTGGTCACCAAAAAAATACAAGGTTAAAGAACACAACATATATCTCTAGTCACTTTACGGCTTTTCAAAATCTCTTCTATTTAAAAAAAATGAAGTTCTAGTGTAAATATTTCTCCAAGATCTAGTGTATTTGAGACTCATTTCCAAGAGCTCTCAATACTACAAAACATCAAGATCCTTGTACAAAATCTTGAATAGAAAAATCATGATCAATCATTTTCAAAATCAAAATTTTAATGCTAAACTAGACTTCAAGAAGAACACTACAAAAGTACAAACTACTAAAAATAGCAACTTAGTTAGATTTGATGAACTTCAGAGTATCGTCAACACCAAAATTTGGTGCCTCAAGCATTTAGAGGTTAAATTGGTGTCCAAACAACACATGTTACAAGAATTCAAAATACACATTCAATCATCAACAAGACTTAAGAAAAAATAGCACAATTTAACTCCTAAATACCCCAAGGGGATAGTAGATATGTTGCCGTATAATTGGCATTTGCTACCAACAAGAAGTTTTGATTTGGAATCTCAAATAGCTCACAAGAGTTGCATTGATCTATATTCCAATTTCTTCTTTAATCTCAAGAAAAAGCGCGGATCTATTCTAAAATACAAGAAAAATATCTTGTATTGTATTCAATGCAAAGGAACTTTCAAACGTTTAGGGGTTGATATAAGGTAGGAGCACCCATAAGCATTAGTGTCCCTATAACTGTCACCTCTAAAATCTTGGAAAATCTGTGGAAATGAATAGATGTAATTACAAGGATGTACAACATGTGAACATGAAATCTTGAAAGTGGTTATGGGTGCAATGGCAATTTGCTCTTTAAAAATTCACAATTTATTCTCATTGTATCCAAATAATACATTTGAAAGTGCAAACTTTTTGTTTTACTGTTCCTAATAGGATCCTATAGTTTGCTTGTTGTTTATTAATAGGCATCATGTTCAAAACCTGTAGTTTGACGTTTATGGGTGCTCCTACCTTAGTGGTGCTTGGTTATTGTCAACCTTTATTACAAAAATGATTGCATAGGATCACAGTCCCACTCCCCTTTTGCCCAAAATGTGTATTATGAGCTCAATTAAGGTCACATGTTTGCATACAATCATTGCTTGCTTTTTGTCAACACCCATTTTGACTCATCAACTAGAAAGCATATGATTAGTGAACCAGAAACACAAAAGGAAATCACCTCCAAAGTTGCAACCAACTAGGGAAAGTTATGCAAATAGAGTATTTGTTTATGATCAATTTTTGGGTCAATAATCAGGGATAACCAACAGTTAGTGTATTGTTAGCCAGTTGAAATTGCAAAAAACCCGGTTGAAACCTGAAACTATTGTATAAAAATCCAATCCGTTTCCCCAAAAATCTAAATATAGTAATATATAGTAAAATTTAGAAAATTTTCAAAAAATAATTGGTACATGTTAGTCAAAATCCAATTGAAACTAGAAAAATGCCGGATTTTGCCCGATGAAGCCGAAATTTCTCCCCAGACACTTGTTTGGGTAGAGTTAACATTTTTTTCTAGTCCAAAGTGTTGACCTTAGAGCATCTCCACTGAACCTGTGAGAATGGGATGGGGAAAGAAAAACTGAGCGAGGATGGTCTACTGGATTTTGCATGGCCACGGATTTGATGTCCAACGGTCCACTGGGAGCAAGGACTCATCAGCGAGAAAGAAGCTAAAGGTTAACTCGTGTTTAGATTGAAGTTTGCCATGTTTGCATTGTGGTGGGATTGGGTGCTTTGTTGCCTTGCTAATTTTACTCAAATCCCTCCCAACATTAGGTCAATAATAGTCAGCAAACAAGCAGAATGGAGCTACATTTTAGCTCACTCAAAGTAAGTTGCGGGAGCTGAGTGTCCCCAGTCTCCAGAGCTCTTCTGAGCGTGGCCGGTGAGACACATTACAGTGGTGCTTGGTTAGTGTCAACATTTGTAAGAGCAACAATTGGATAAGATCACAGCCCCACTCCCCTTTTGCTCAATAGTATGTATTATGAGCTTGGTTAAAGTCAAGTGCTTGCATATGGTCAACATTTTCTTTTCATCAATTCCCATTTTGACTCTTTAGTTAGAAAGGCATTTGGTTAGTGTACCAAAAAACATGGGTGGGAAAGCACCTCCAAAGTTGTAAACCTTATAATTAGGGAAAGTAACACAAATGAAAAGTTTGTTTATGATTGTTGCTTGGATAAAATCAACACTTTCAACAAGCCCAAGCCCAAAGTGTTGGCACTAACCAAGCACCACTGTATCAGAGTGAGTCACCGGTGGAGATAGGAAACGGGAAAAGAGCTATTCACCACGCTGTCTGGCCATCTTTCATCAACCAGTGGAGATGCTCTTATGCAAGCACTACTGTAATAGGTACATTGCTCGTATGTTGGACATATGCAGATCCTTAACAGAATCTTTGTCGCATGTGCTTTAGATTGCATATTCCTGATTGGGCAGGGGAAGCAATAGGGCTATGGCGGCCATGAACGAACTACACATCGAAATTGCACTTCGGACGCCGAAGCTTATAAACTTTTAACTAGGCAATTTTCTCCACCACCACACACGATCTCTCTCTCTCTCTGCTTGCATCGCTCTTGCTCTACAAATCATCACACCATTCTGCCTGTCGACTTAGCTGAGGAGTAGTATGTTACGCAGCTTTTGTAGCAGAGCCGAACAAACTCTTCCTCGGGACTTGCCGTTCAGTTTTGTTGAATCACGTGCGTTTTTCATCTCTCAGTGATAAATTACACAATTAGGGTTTAGGCAGAGGATGTGGATCGTCGAGGCTTGAGTACCGATTTCAAAATTCATGTTGTGGTTGTGATTAAGTTGAATGAGAATAGCTCGCTTCGATCTGCAAGGATTTTTCAACATTTCTAATGCAGCGAAACGATTTATTGTTCCATTCTCGTTAGGTCGGATTGCCTTGAAGGATTAGGTTTGGGCACTGGATGTGGAGTATTGAGCTTGACGAGTGAATTGAATTGTTGTGTGTGTGGCTTGACGTTGTGTGTAGGTAGTAGTGGAGGATCGATGGCGGACGAGGTGGAGCGGAAGCCGCCGTGTCCGCCCTTCACACGAGAGTCGGCGCTGGCAAAGGTGAAAGCGGCGGAAGAGGCGTGGAACACACGGGATCCGGAGGTGGTGGCGATGGCGTACACGAAGGAGTCGGAGTGGCGCAATCGCACGGAGTTCATGAAAGGGCGCGAGGCCATCAAGGAGTTCCTGCGGAAGAAGTGGGCGGTGGAGCTGGAGTACCGACTGATGAAGGAGCTATGGGCGTTCACGGACAACCACATTGCGGTGCGCTTTGAGTACGAGTGGCGCAACCAGGCCGGGCAATGGTCAGTAGTAACTTACTCGTCTCTCTCTTTCACCGGCTTCTTTTTCTGAAACATGAAGAACCACACTAAATAGTGCAGTGCATTTAGGTTACCTCAACAATTAGGTTGCTTTACCTTGGAAAGTTGTCTCATTGGAAAGTATTCTCATGACTCATTGCCAGGTCACTTGGAGGCTCATGTAACTCTCTAGATATTAACATGGTTTACAACCTGGACCTGGACGCATATAAGGTAAGTGGCTCATAAACTGACTGGTCATTAAAACCAATTAAGGCCTAGAGGTACATTTTGCTTTCTCTCATGTATCAACGGTGTACATTTCAAGGGGTGATTGGTTTTAATGACCACTATGTTTGAATATCAAAAATTCATAACTAATTCCATGAAGGTCCAAAAATTATGAAACGACTTAGGTTAGATGCAAATTCCATTTTTCTTCCTACTAAAATTTATTGCAAATTGTTTCAAGCTGTTTAGCTTCCCCAAAATGGCAAACCACTCTGAGATGTGTGGTTTATGAGCCTCCTACCTTAGTTTGTTTTCCACAACTTAGTCGTTGTTGGGAAGCCCTTTAAAATTATGTATTTTAGTAGTTATTGATGAAAATCACCGTAGTAACAATAAGTTCTTACATAGTGTATAATGTTGAGAAATTAGTGTGGGGCAACCTAAATGCACTACTTAATGTAGGGATTTGCCATCCAGATATGATGCCATGATTCAAGAGCTACATTGTTTATTCTCCTCAAAAAAGTGCATTTAGGTTGCCTTAAGAACTAAGTTGCCTTATCTTGGAAATTTACCTCATTGCTTGGCTACTTGGAGGTGGGATGATGCTATTTTGTGAGGGTAAAATGGTGAGCCTTTGAGCAGTGAGCCAAGATTTTGTGAGTGGGAACCAATTTTGAGCTCAAAATTAGTGGAAAAACTAAAAACATGGCAAGTTGCTAAAAGATGAAAGTTAACGGTTCACAATTATAGGGTCCTATGACCTATGTACATAATTATTGGTGAAATATAGTATTTGGACAATAAATCTAGGCTTATGGCTCACGGCTCATGGAACCCCTCTCATGGTTTAGCATTCCCCTTGGACAGTGTATGCAATTTTGTAGATACTAGAATTTCACATGGTTTACAACTTCAACATGACTAGTATGTATTTCTACAACTTTGTTGTTGTTGCCATACCTTTATATTTGTTTATTGCAATAATTATCTTTGAAAATTACTGTAGTATCAATAAGTATTTATATAGTGTAAAATGTTGACAAGCTAGTGTAAAATGTTGACAAGCTAGTGTGGGGGCAACTTGAACGCATTATTTAGTGTAGATAATTCTCAAGAATAGCTTTTCATGGATATTGTAATTGTGCAGGTTTCGGACACATGGAAATGAGCTGTGGGAGTTCGAGGAGAACGGACTCATGCGTCGACGTGACATGAGTGCCAACGACATCCCCATCCAACATTCCGAGAGACGTTATCTTCTGCCTGATGCTCAGTAGGTTGTCTTTCCTCCACACCAAGTGTGAATGTCTCTTTTTGTAAATTATTTACATTAGTTTGTAGCAATGGAGGCCTAGAATTGGAACCTCTGTATATTGTAAGAATACCGATAGATGCAACTGTACTTTTATAGCATGCAGTTGCCTTTTATGCTTGGGTTGTGGTCAAATGCCCCACAGAAAGTGGTTGCGTACTGATTACACTATTTGTGAGTTAGTGTCCGAGGTGTTGCAGAACACCCACTGTATCAGAGCGTCGTTGGTTTATATTTAAAAGCTATAGGGTTAGTGGCTGAACAAGTTTAGCCCTATGTATAGTATGATGTTTTTGATGTGAAGTCTGTTTTGGAGTGATCAGTGCGTATGGAATAAGCTTTTGGATGTCTTTCCATGGCGAACGAATGTATATTCTTTATGAGAATTTGCACTTTATGGTACTCTTTAACCGGTACTGGTGATTTCTAAACGGCACCTGAATTTTACTCCTCGAATACAATGTACACGTGAGAAGGTGTCAGGCTTTGTCAAAACTGGCGCAATGCTTCGGGTCCTTTGCCAGGGTACTGAGTTTAAGATAGGAACACCCATAAGAGTGGAACCAAAGGGTTTTGGAGTACGTAAAACAATTGCCTCCTAACTTTGAAAAAAATAAATACTGTAAGTTACCAAGAGGAAATTAAAAATATTGGCATCAATTTCAAGGTTCCAACTACAAGCATTTGTTCATAAAGATTTTTCAAAGTCAAAAAGTACTGAAAATGTAAAACCATGTGTAGGAGATGCTAAAAACAAGGCTTATTGGCTTAGCCCCTCACCGCCCAAGGGGACCAAAATTGTCCACCATGTTTTTTTAATTTGAATTTTTTTGACTTTTCTTAAAGATTAATTTTAGTGATTATTTTTTTAAACTATTCTTATTGAAGTCTTGTTTTAGTATCAAAAATCCGATTTTGAAAATGAATGACTATGATTTTTTTATTCAAGATTTTGTGCAAAGGTGTCCATTGCAAATCTTCACTTTCTAGTGTTGAGAGCTCTTGGAAATGAGCCTCAAGTACACTAGAACTTGGAGAAACAATCACATTAGAAACTTAATTTAAAAAGTTATAGAGTAGATTTTAAGAAGCCGTAAATTGATTAGGTTTATACATGTTGAACTTTACATATTCATTTTTTTTTGATATTGTCAATTATAAATTTGAGATGTGAAAAAAGGATTGAAAGACTTCAAATCACTTTCATAGTTTTAACACTCTCTTGATCAAATGTTATAATCTTTCAATCCATAAGTGATGTTGTTGTGATTTCTTTTCTTATATGATCTCTAACATATCTAGTTTGAATTTGTACAGTTACAATTTTTTTTAAAATAATGCGACTTATCAAAATGTTGCCATTATGTTCATCCAAGAGCACATTCTGAGATACCAAGGAACGTCTATGGGCGGTGAGGGGTTAAAAAAGTGAAATGGGGTACTAAAAACTGTCATCCTAGTCACCCTCAACCATCACCTCATCACCTAGAATCATTGCTTAATCACCCAAAACCATCACTTTATCACCCATAACCAAACTTTTTTTCATTGTCAGTCAGTGACATGAGCATTGTCACAGTAGGTCTTGGGGATGGGGACACTTATAAAGAGGGGTGTTCCTGCCCAACTGGTCCTATTGTAGAGTTTTCAAGTCTTGTTTGAGAATTGCCTTTTATTGCAGAATGTTGGGCTCAAAGTTGGATACTCCCCTACTTCCCTATATGGAAATGGCCTAAACCTGTCCCAATCAATTTATGGAATATAAGGGCATCCTCAATCTAGACCTTGCATCAGGGCTAGGCAATAGCAATTATGTAGTATTGTTGTGTGGCCTTGAGCAAAAGTGGGCGACACGGCGGCTTGTGCAAACCAATGCAGATCCGTAGAGAGGAATGTAAACTTTGTCTTTGTCAGGTGTTTTTAACAAAATCTCTATTTTTGACTTGCAAAATAGTCATTTTTTCTTGGATGGTAGTATATAGACTAATTTGAAGAATCTTTGAGGACCATTGAAACTACCAAGTATGGGCTAAGTTTTGTTGTCCCATTCAAGATCACTTCCCACATGCAAGGAACATTGGACCAGGTTTGCATTTCTCAGACTAGGACCCACCATGAGAGGGCCGTTACACAATTGATATACTTGTTAGATTGAGGATGCTCCAAAGTACTCAAAATATTGCTTTTAGGTTGCCTTACATTAATATCTTTACATTTTACACTATATAAATACGTATTGATACTAAAATAAGCTTCAACATTAATTACCGCAATAAACAATTTTAGCAACCTAAATAGAGGATCCCAATCTTGTCTTGGTTTTAGTAGCCTCCTTTTACATACAGCTACGTACATGCAAGAATTTTCAATGTACCTGTGGTGATCATAACACTTTGAAAGCTTCATGCCATTCCAACTAATTCGTATCTATTTCCAAGAGTGTCCTATGCAAAATGAGTCCTATACCGTTCCTACTAGTTCCAAAAGATTCCTAAAATTATGAATTAAAGTAGGTTTTGTCAGCTTCCATTTTCCTTCTTAAGAGAGTTTACTATACATTGTTTGAAGGTTTCTAAAGTACTTTCACATTAGGGAGGAAGATGAAACTTATGAAATTATAATTTCAAACTCTCACAGAGTCTCGCATAGAGTGTTTGCACCGGGGGCTTTAATTTTAATTTGGATTCAATTCGGCTTATGAAATGGCAAGTGGGTTATATTTTAAACTTGTCCGGGTTATAATTTGCTCTCATGAAACTCATTAGGAAAAATATGAGGGGTTCATAAGGCCTTTATAAACGAATCTGGCCCTGCATATGGGTTGTTCCTGATGTGGGGAACCAGTCCCTACAAAAGGTCAGAAAAAATTAATTAAAAAAATCCAAAAAATAAAAATAAAATAAAATAAAAAGTCTTAGAAAAAAATAAGAAACTTTTTTGATTTGATTTTTTTTTTTTGATTTTTTTTAATAATTTTTTTGAAAAAGCTGAGGTGGCATCAATGATGCCACCTCAACCTGCTCATGATTTTATTGGGAATCGGGTTCCCATGGCTAGGGACCCCCCAAACTTAGGGCCTTATTGGGGCCCCATACTTTTCCTAATGATAGTTTTCAAAATATTTCGATACTAAAAGGGATTAATGAGAGTGTTTGAAGTGTTCCATGCTCATCCCTTGAAGATTGTCTTTTCTCCTTTGGTGTGAAAGAGTTCTCAATTGTGGGAGGTTTATTCATTGTCACTTGAACTGTATTTTTAAATCTTCTTAACTTTTGAGGTTATATTTTATACCTCACATTTTCATCACTCTTGGTGTGAATGTACCTTATGGTTCAAACGCCATCTTCAAGTCTGTTCTTTTAAAGAACTCACAAAAACACTAAAAAAATAATGCTCCAAAAGAATATTGTTGCAATTTGTTTAGCTTTTTTCTTTTTAACAATTTCTATTGATCACGAAGATGGAAAGTTCATAGCATCTCTAGCGTTACCTTGCAAGGGTTTGACTCATTTCAAGCATGGATAACAAGTGTTTTGGCCTCTTCAAAATACTCTCATGGCACTCCATCCTAGTGTGTCAAGCAATGGTCCTTCAAAACACTAATCATCTTAAGTTTAGTGAGCTTTATCCTACTCCTCTTAATCTCTAAATCTCTTAGTGTTCCCTCTGGGGACAAATGAGATCTCGGGCACGTACCTACAACCTCAATTTTTGTCTTGATTTTTTGAGACTTTTTTTGAAGATAGGAAAACACATTAGTTTTTGGAGAGTATTAATTTTTTTCCAATCTATGCCCAAAAGCAAAAATTATGCCTACATAAGCAAAAATTTATGGAGATTGGGCAGCAAAAAAAATTTACAAAAACTTGAATTTAAAAAAGAAAAATCTTCTCAAAGTTTATAGTTTTATCTATATCTGAAGCTTTGGTTCATTCCATTTGGACTAGTTATGAGAAAGTTATGGGCAATCTTGTTTTTTGGGCAAATCAAGCATCTTCTTGAAAAAATAACTTATAAACTTTATTTTTGAATGCAAGTTTAGCATTTTTTCAAAAAAAATTGTTGGAGAGGGTGAAGTTGCTTTCTAGAAAAATCTCACCATTGGGATTATTGCGTTTCAATTCCATTGCAGGATTATCAACAATTTAAGTTTTTGTTCAATCTCATACCTTCTTCCACCTAATGTTTTTTTTAAGAATGAAAACTAAATATTTTTTGTTTTGAATTTTTCCAAAGATTCACAATTCAAGTTTCCACCATAAGAAAATAAACCTCAAAACTTTTTAGTGCAAAAATTGAAGTTAAAAAAGTTCAAAGTTAAGTAATCTAGTCATGCAAGGTGCAAAAAAGTTTGTTTTTTACACTTCAAATGCAAATATCTTCCAGTATGTTTGGTCAAAGTTGTTGAGTTTTGTATAACACATTCTTATAGTAGTCTGGTACAAGATCCTATGGCTAGATATGAAAAAAGACCAATTTTCAAACCTTTTTACTCTTTGCAATAGAAATGGCAATTTTGAGTGTCTTTTGACAAAACAAAGCCCCCAAGGCTTTTGGGGTGAATGGTCAAATGATTATATGGTGTGCATTTGAAGAGCAAGGGTGGAGAACAAGAATTTCAAAGGCTCTTCAATAATAAATGTAATCTCAAGCCCTTAAATGCCAAGCTGGTCACTGTGACAAGCCCGGCTACAATACTCTACACTATTCATCTTAGTGCCTAGCAATATGATTTCCTAAAGTTGCAATAGTCAACAGTGCATGGTGCTCTCATGAAAATTGCAAGAAGGGTAGCTTGGGACCTAACATCATGTTTTTGAATCTTATCACAATTTGGGTTACCTAAAACTATGAATGCATTTGATGAGATAATTTTTTGCCTTCCTTGATGAATCATGTGTCTATGATTACTTCTGAAAAAAATAAGATGAAAAACAACTTTTTTATGCAACACAAAATTGTTTTTCAGAGCTAGAGGACATTTTTTGTCCTCCTTGACGTTTAGGGGCTAGAAGTGTCAAGTGCAACGCTGAAGATGCTCTAAATTTGACTAAATACATGCAAATCAGCTTAGCTTGACGGGTGCAAGGCATTCCACCTCAGCCAAACTACCGCCATTGCCATTAAGAACAGCACACGTGTCACAACACCCGGAAAGACACACCTGGAATTCACGACACATCGACAAACGCCATGCTCACCCTCGCTCCACCTCCACCTCCACCTCCACCTCGATGACTCTCATCACATGTGCAAATGCTCCAGCAATTGTCAAACAATCCGCACGATTCTCGCTAGAAAAGCATTCGAGCAACACTCGAATATTCTCGTCACCACTCAAGGGAAGCTGTCCTCGCCCTTTCCGAATCCACAAACCCCTCATTTTCAAACTCACTGCTTCAGCTCAAAGCTCCTCTTTTACACATGTTTGTTCTGTTAGTGTTGCCATTCTCAGCTAGTTTTTTCACCCATTGTCGTCACGCCGTAGCCCATCATCAGCTACGTAATCCAACATTTTGATCTCTTCCTTGGAGTGCGAGGCATTTGAGAGCCTGAGCAGGTTGTTAATTCTTTTCCGAGTTGTGTACCATCTCAAACGTAATCCTCATCCGGATTCGCCATTTGCTGTCCTTGCGATTTGTAATGGACATATTTACATTCGTTAGTGGCGTGTTGCATTCAAAGCTTCGAAAACAAGAGTTAACAAAAAATTGAGATTTTTCATTGGGCGTCGTAGCAAGTGCCATTTTGTTGAGATTGGGTTATTTTTAGGAGCGTGACGATGGGCGTTCTTGTGAGTGTTGGGTTTGTGCATACCTCGGTCGTGAGTCGGTGCCGCAGGCCGGGGACAGTAGTAGAAAATGGGTCCAAATCAAGTGGTCCTAATTAACACAAACATGTCCTAATCAACACTGCTTGTTTCAAATGTCCTAATCAATATGTCCAAATTAACACGATATTGTTGATTAGGGTCATGTTTTCTCACTTTATGAAATGATTGACTTGTTGAATCTTTGACATGTTGCGCACTTTCTCCAACCAGATGCTTTGTGCAAGTCGTTGCAATAACCCCATATTTGTTAAAGTGCAAAAGAATGCATTTCGGGGTTTTTTTAATTTATATTTTTGAGAGTATTTGGGTAATTTTAATTGAGTTGTATGATAATTTCTTCAAGATTTTACATCATTGATGTGAGATCTTGAAGAAATTATCATAAAAATAAATTTGAATCATCAAAATTCTCTCAAAAATGCAAAATTTAAAAGTCCCGAAATGTATCATTTTCCCAACTTTACGAATATGATTTTAATGTTGTTGTGGCCCTTCTGGCCACGCAGCGTGTGCCATGGCGACCTGCGTTGCTGAGATCTTCGTCTGGTCTATCCCGTTGTTTCTTCTGCATCATGATAGCAGACGTGGCATGATTAGGGTATTGAATTGGGTTGTCATTCGCGAAGCCTACAATCTAGAGCTTCTGCATCCCACATTCCTGGTCCGTTGCCTTGGTTACTGCTAGATATGTACTGCCTTGCTCTACTTCTTCACCTCCTCATATTTGCTTAGCCTTCAGTGCGCGGAAACGGTGCAGACCATTCTGCATGCTACCTCCGAGCTTACTAGTTAGCTTTGGTTTGGTTTGTGCTGGTATGGAAGTATCGAACTCGACGAGATTTTTGGTTAAAGACCGATGTTTTGAGGGAGGATGTCGACGTGGCGATTCAATGTTCATATACAGATTGCTAGTTTTGCATGTAAGGTAGGAGGCTCATGAATGGAGCACCTAAGGGCTGAAACTGAATTTTGGAGAGATGAAACTTCTTGAAATGTTTCTCAGTAAATTTTTGGTAAATTTTTGTCAAAAGACAAGAGGAATTGGCATCTAACCCAAGCTTGTTTCACATTTTTTTGGAGCTTTGTGGAATTTAGTTATGAAATTTTGAAATGGAAAGGCCATAGGTCTCTAAAATGGTGCACTTCCTCAAATGTACATGATCTGTACATTGTTGAAGGGCTCTGAGAAACAACATTGTACAAACAGAGTACATTTGAGGAGGTGCACCATTTTAGAGCCTGCAGGCTTTTAGAACCTCCTACCTTATGGATGATGTTTATATTTCCTGTTGGGCGAGTGGCAGGACCCGAGATGGATGACGTTTATATTTCCTTACTGATAGATACTGTTGTTGGGCGAATGGCAGGACCCGAGAGATGCGCGACTTCTTCAAAACTTCTTGCCATGTCGAAGACTAAGGTAGGAAGCTCTAATCTACTTTGACTCAGGGTAAAATGGATCACCTTCTCAAATGTATTATCGTTGTACATGTTGTTTTTCATAGGCTTCAACAACCATGTTTGCTCAATGTAAATTTGAGGAGGTGATCCATTTTAGAGCAACTTCAAAATCTCAATAACTAATTGCACAGAGCTTTAAAAAATATGAAACAACTTGGGTCAGATGCCAATTCCTCTTTTGTCTTCGAAGGAAAAATTTACTGAAAAACATTTCTAAGAAGTTTCACCTCCCCAAAATTCAGTTAAAATATTTCAAACCTTACGTTGTGCAGGAGATGAAGAGTCACGACGGCGAGTTCCAGCGAAAGGAGTCCGAGTTTCGGCACTTCGTCTCTCACGAGCCCGGAGCAGAGTTCCCAGTCGAAGCAGGTCGTTACCACCTGTATATCTCCTACGCATGCCCTTGGGCGTCACGCTGCCTGGCCTTTCTGAAGTTAAAAGGACTGGAGCACGCCATCGGTGTCTCAGTGTCGAAGCCTGTGTGGGAAGCCACCAAACCCGGTGTAGACGACCACCATGGCTGGATATTTCTCAGCGACGGAGAAGAGTACTACGGCGCAACCGAGGATCCTCTCAACCATGCGAAGTCAGCCAGAGAGCTGTACGACATTGCAAGCCCTGGCTACACCGGCAGATACACGGTTCCAATTCTCTGGGACAGTCGAACCAAACGGATCGTCAACAATGAAAGCACGGACATCACCAAGATGTTCAATGAGGAGTTCAACGACATTGCCAAGCATCCCGAGGTGGATCTGTTCCCAAAGCAGTTGAAGTCTAGCATAGATGAGGTCAACAGTTGGACTTACAACTCCATCAACAACGGCGTCTACCGTTGCGGGTTCGCCACCAAGCGGGGGCCGTACGCGGAAGCGTTCAATGAGCTCTTCGACGCCCTGGACAAGTGTGAAGAGATTCTGTCAAAGCAACGGTACATTGCTGGCGATCAATTGACTGAAGCCGACATCCGCTTGTTCATGACCTTCATCCGGTTTGACGAGGTTTACTACGGTCACTTCAAGACGAACATGAAGTTGATCCGGGAGTATCCCAACCTGTTTAACTACACCAAGGATTTGTTTCAGATTCATGGCATTGGTGATACTGTGAACATGTATCACATTAAGAACCATTACTACGGTAGCCATGCTTCTCTCAATCCCTCGGGTGTTGTCCCTCTGGGTCGGGTGGTTGATTATGACGCACCGCACGACCGGGACCGGTTTTCGAAGCCATCTGCGTAAGAGAAGCAACCTCGAGACTTGTAAACATCATGTGAATAAAAAACTTGTGTTGCGAAATAAAGTTTTCCTGTCCTCTTTTTCCGGGTTTGCATGTGCCCGTAGTACGAACAATTTGAAAAAGTGCAAGTACAAATATTCAAGGTGAGGGGTTTTGAAGATTTTACCCACGATTATCATTGCGGTAAGAAAGAGTGCCAGTACATTTAGGATGAAATGGGTGATTTCTTTGAACTGTCGAGAAGGCCAAAAAAGTCTAATATCGTAGCTGCAGCTGCCATACTTGGCTTCTGGCTATGTTCGTCTGCCACTGTAAGTAATGTGTCACTAGAGTACAAAAGGCTGCTCCTTGGAGGAGTTAACATAGCTAACACTTGATCTGCTGCAGCTCGTTGTTGCTCCTGCATCTTCTGGTCTTCAAGTACTTGCCTGAATGGAAAACAAACCTCTTTCAAAATTCAAATGCCTACAGATTCTATCATGCAACACCAGTACTTTGCACCCCATTCATAATGTATACACAAAGTTAAAGAAACAAAATGGTTTAAAAGCTTTCTTACTTTGATAAAGATGCGAGTCGCTCAGGTGTGCATTCGCCAAAAAGAGCCTCAGGAATCACAGGTGCATTCAAGAGGATGTTGGGTAGAGAAACATACTCCAACTTTGTGCGAGACTTGATCAACCACTCCGTGATTGGGTTTGCACGGTATGATACCACGCTTGGAACTCTTGCTAGTAACAACTGCATAACAGCAGTCCCCGACGTGCACAGCCCGGCATCGCTTGCCTGAAGATTAAAGGGAAAATTTGTCATTTGTCAGCTTAATGTACCACACTGTCAAATGTGACAAAATCAGTCTCATACAGAAAACTTCAAGAAGCCATTGCATTGAGATCTACGACAATCTAGGGAACTTCTCCAAATGAGTACCGCACAATTTCTGAGACCCTTACTGTACAGAAAACAACATTCACAGAAACGGAACAGTAACTTTTAAGCAACCAATTTCTTTTCATTCCAGATTTGAAAGACAAGTGTCCTGAATGCTCGATGAAACTCCAAACTTCGTGATATTCAGTTAAAATTACAGCTAAGAAGAGCCAGAAGCAACATAAGGAACATGACGCTGTCATATTTATATTAAACAATTGCAGAGCACGATTATTATGTAAGTCAAAACAAAAGAAGCGGGTAGAAACTGAAACTTACAGCAAAAGCATCATACTTTTCAAGGTCTGAAGCAGCAGGAAGAACTACAGCAGGAACTTCCCACCTCGACACAGATTCTTGCACCATATTCGTGACAACAGAACTCTGTGGCGTCGGTAAAACAGCTGTGATATGTGGGTAATCTTCCGCTAGACGGTGCATAGAATCCCTAAAAAGTGGTAGCATACGCTTCACCTCTTGTATGCGACTCCCTGGCAACACGCTGATAACTTTTGCCTCTGCAAATGTAACCACAAAAAGGAATCAATAAGTATAACGTGTTGAAAGAATCTTCAAATGATCGAAGACTATCGCACAAATCATATTAAAAAGTCTCCGTACTGATCCCCGCTTTGAATGCTAAATGCACAATTTTCCAGATTCATGCATCTGTAATGAGAGCCATAATCATGAACTGGCAACGCTCTAACCAAGATATGCAACAACCAGTCAAACTGATTGTACTGACAACCAATCAATACAGTGTTGAGAAACACATACCAGAATTCAAACCGTGTTTATCTCGAAATTTGTTTCCAAATCCCTGTATTTCCCAATTCCTGTGCGTACTGTTTTCTCCACTCTGCACATTGCAATACTACCCTCAGATCCGCTTCCAGAGCTGAAGAAAACTAAGTCATGGTTTATTGAAGTCTCGATGCATGGCCTAAATGTCGCATGTTCAACTTCACAACACCAGCCACCCGGAGGGATTGAGAACTAGCAAAAAATCTTCTCTCAGAATCACGAGTACTGAAGCACGTCTCGACTGCTTGAACTAACTTCCAGGAGTCACCACACATCTATCGTTTTCAGCCAAACACCATAAGCTTCAGGTTTATGGCCAGGGCAAACCGACTGCAACCATGAGCACAAGATGTCAACTGAGATTTAACGAGATCACTCAGGTAAATTCATGCATGAGAGCTTAGGTACCAGGAGGCCCGTACAGAGACATTCATGTAGACGTCTTCCAGCACAGGATGTCCGACAAAAGTTGCTCCTACACCATGAGCTTTGCACATCGGGGCTTCGAAGGGTAAGATACACAGCAGGTGGTCCACAAACTCTTTTAAACTATCCAGCCTCGCATCCCCGCCTTTCCATGCCCAATATGACGGGGCCACATAGTGCACTAAGAAAGGTGGTTGCTCTTTTTTCTTCTCGTACGCCGCTGCAACACACCACGCAATAGACCCTTATAATAAAACTCTAGAATGTACACGGCAATCATAACGTTTCTTCGACTTAAAGACACATAATTCACACCCTTCCTGAAACATTCAACAGATTGGAAGGCTTCCAGGGCCTAGTGAGGTTTGGTTGCACTTCCTTAGAGATTTTTGTATACACTACTCCTATGGAGCGTAACTAGACACTGAATCCTGCAAGAGAGCCAGAAAACAAGAACAACACTAAAAGGCAGTGCCAAAACAAAAAAGTACCGCTATTTTCTGAAAAATCATTACCAGCCAAGCTGCGAAGCACGCGGAAAGAAAAGCCTTTGGCGTCCACTGTGACCACCACATGTGGGTTGAAATCTACGACTGCTGAAACAGTCTGTCGGAGCCGCCGCTGATCCACAACAGAAGGTGAATGACAAGTCGTCAGTACTAAATTTTGGAAACTAATTCACATCCATCCAGTATTTATGCCAGCTAGAAGGTGAGGATTGATGAGACACCCATTATATGCTCCATAAAGAGGATGTAGCACAGATGTACACTTCAGAAGATGGTGTTCCCTGAGCAGCACGCGATTTAGTCCAAGATCAAGAGGAAATACAGGACATTGTAGAACCTCTATGTTACATTATAAGGTGAACATCATCTCAAAGGATTCTTTATTAAGGTAGTATGCTCTAAAACCGTCCCCGTAAGAGCTGATCTGATTTTTCATGGGCTTCTCAAGTCAAGAAGATTTTTTGTCTAATTTTCAGATAAAGAGAAATAGATGTAAAATGTATCCCAATTTTTTCATATTTTTTAAAGCGTTATTGAATTGTTGACAAATTTTTAAAGTTTTTTGTAGTAGACACCTATTTGTGACTCTAGGTCTCCAATAAACCGTTCCCCTGCAACTTATGGGATGAGGTGAAACCAAGGAATATGATTGGCTCTTGCAAAAGAACACACCTTTTCTTTTATGACTTCAAGAGATCCATTCAAGGACCACTACACTACCATTCATAGGAGGCTTTACCTGACAAGGTCGCAATTCGAACAGAATACCTTAGATTCACAAATTTATAAATTGGTATCAGAAGTTATCAATAGTAAAACAATGAAAACCCCATACAACATCAGATCAATATTGAGATGATGTTAGATCAATGTCAAGTGGACTTGACCACCTTGAATGTAACGAAATAGTTGTCAATCGGATATCAAATTCGTGCCAACGTCATTAACATTACCAATAACATTAAAGTACCGCCGTATGCATTAAAATAAAATTGAGATTAATATTAATTTATGAGGACTGCATGAATTTAATGTCCACTAACTCCAAATTTCGAAATACTAAATCTAATAGAAATATCCAAGTCCATCCGTAGAGGTTTCTAAAGTGATTTTCTTTTGTTCTATTATAAAAAAAAGTGTACTTTAATAATTAATGGGGCACAACCTACCATTCGAGACTAATTGAATCCTTTTGAACTCAATCTTAGAATCAATTCATATAACAAAAAAAGCATAAGAGATATGAATATTGGAGTTGATAACAAGGTTGCGTAGGACACACAGTGAAATATATCTCATGGGACTAGTTTCAACCTTGCAAAATCTTGCAACTCCAAGTGCAGATTCAATTTTGAACTGCTCATAGTTGCTTAAAATTGATAATAAATTTATCCAATAAAGAATATCTCTGATCTGCGAGAGATCTTTTGTGAAGGATTCCATGAGATAATCGGTTGAGTGAAAAACAAGAACATGTAAATCACAACAGACTAGCTGATATTTAAATAAGCAACACTCAAAAAATACGTTAAGACGTTAAATGAGCACCTGAGAACTGCGACTCAAAATCGTTAGAAAATTAGTGAAGATTGTAAGTCGTTCAGAAATCGTTACCCAAATGCGAAACATGTGAGGAACAAGCTCAGCTGCACCCATGACAGTGATGTCCTCCATCTTGAATGCAGAATTCAACCCCTCCTTCTCCATAGTAGCCCTGCTTGCATTACAAAACCTCGTCAAGGAGCCATCAGAAGAAAGTAGGATCCTAAAATGAACGTTCACTAAGAAAAATGCACATTCACTGAGAAAATGCACATTTACTAAGAAAAATGCACATTAGTAAAGCACAGGCACTGAGACAATACCCGCCAACTCCCTCAAACCGTAATGGCTTGGGAGACAGGCGCCGCATGGAATCCATGAGGCGACTCCCAATGATGTCTCCAGAGGGCTCCCCTGCCACGATAAAAACCCTAAACTCCTCGTCACCATCTTGAGATGCCACCGTCGACAAGGGAGCTCTGAACCGAGGATATGCCCGCTCATGTGCAGCTGCGATCTTCCATTCTCCAAGTGACCTCTTCAGGGACAGCAACCCGTGCCGCCACATAAGGATTCCCCTGTCAATTCAACCGCGTCAATAAGTCAAACCTCGACCTATTCACTCAACCAATGCATCAACAATGAAGGCAGCATTCTTAACTCAAGAATCATAGTATCAAGCCAGTCACAGCAGATCTTATACATACTCAACACAAAAACCGTCTCACGCACTGGCATCTATCAAAAAACACAAATAGCTTTAGAATTCAAGAATGAAAAAAGTATTATAAAATTCGTTTCATAAGCCAGCTCCTCTTGAAGCCGCAGGAGCTTCCTGATTGCTTCAGAAGAAGGAAAGGCTACCTGGTCCATAGTCAAACCTTAAGTACTAAAAAGAGAACGTGCTCCAGCTATAGGATTCACAATTGTGTGCCAAGCGATCAGGTCAAATCGAGCATTGTAAAGATCTTGAACCCTAAGCATTGCACAGATGAGAGAATCAAGCTGAGCATTCTCAACAGACACTTTCAAACGCAACGAGAAACAGCGATCCCAGGCTAGGTCACCTCCATCCATCGCCAAATCAAACCTCGGCATCCTCATTCAGCTTACTCATCAGCAATGTTGGCAATGCGCTCAACTCAAGAATCATAAATCCAGCTCCTCTTGAAACTGAGAAACAAAATCCTGATTGCTATGTATCAAAGACAGACTTCTTGTTCCATAATCAAATAAAATGTCCTGTAAAATGAGATCGTGCTAATGCGATCGGATTCGCAACTATGTGATCGTAAGGTGAACTCGTTCTGGTCGACTGGAATATTGTAAAGATCTTAAACCCTAAGCATTGCACAGATGAGAAAATCGAGCTGTGCACTCTCAATAGACACTTTCAAACGCGACGAGAAACGGCGATCCCAGGCTAGGTCACCTCCATCGCCAAATCAAACCTCGGCATACTCATTCAGCTTATATATCAGCAATGTTGAAAATGCGATCCAGCTCCTCTTGAAGCTGAGAAGCAAAATCCTGATTGCTACGTATCAAAGACAGACTCCTTGTTCTACAATCAAATAAAATGCCTTGTAAAATCAGATTGTGCTGATGCGATCGGATTCGCAACTGCGTGATCGCAAGGCGAGCGTTCTGGTCGACTGGAATACTGTCAGGTTCTTAAACCCTAATCTACATTGTAGCATGAGAAAATTTAAGTTGTGCAATCTAATTTTAAGATTTTCAATTGTCGATAGAAATGGTGAATTTGCTGGTTCATCAGTCTTAAAATTGGCTTGAGAATTGTGAAACTTACAGCGTGGTGTAGTGCGCGATGGCGGAAGGAGTAGCAGGCTTGATGGATTTGCATACCGCGACGGCAACCTCGGCGTTCATGCAAGCGGGAGTGGTCAACTTCGAAGGTTTGGCAAACGAGGGAGAAAAGGAGTTCGTTGTCCAGGGTGGAGCTGATTGCCACGTCAGCGCTGATGCATCGTATTTGAGCTGACGTGGCTTCTGTGTATATCAGTGCTGTTGGCAGTTTGGTAGAGCTGCTTCTTTTATTTTGTTTTTGTTCGTAAGGTGGGAATGTCCTAAAACTGCACTTTTTCTAAAGATGGTTAGTATTTCAAAGGTACGATAGCTTTCAAACTACCTCTATTCCACCTCCAAAACTCATAATTAACCCCTAAAGCCCTGGGGCCTTTATTTTGTCAAAAGACACTCAAAACTGCCACTTCTATGGCAAAGAGCAAAAAGTTTGAAAATTGATCTTTTTGCATATCAAACCCTAGGAGCTTGTACTATACTACTAGAAGAATGTAGGTAAAAAAATTCAAAAACTTTGATTGCAAAGATTGCAAGGTATTTGCAATTAAAGTGTAAAAAACAAACTTTTTTGAACATTTCATGATTAGATTATTTGACTTTGAACTTTTTTAATTTAAAATTTTTGCACCACACAATTTTGAGGTTAATTTTTTTATGGTGGAGAATTGAGTTGAGAATCTTCGGAAAAAATCAAAACAAAAAATATTTAGTTTTCATTCTTAAAAAAAAAATAGGTAGAAGAAGGTATGAGATTGAACAAATACTTAAATTGTTAATAACCTTGCAATGGAATTGAATTGCAATAATCCCAATAGTGAGATTGTTCTAGAAAGAAAACTTCACCCTTCAACAATTTTTTTTTTAAATTGTTGAAATTGCATTCAAAAATGAAGTTTATAAGTTACTTTTTCAAGAAGATACTTGAGGTGCCTGAAAAACAAGATTGTCCATAATTTTCTTATAACTAGTCCAAATGGAATGAATCAAAGCTTTAGATGTAGGCAAAACTATAACCTATGAGAAGAAGAAAATCTTAAAAAAAAATCAAGTTTTTGTAAAATTTTGTTTGCTACCCAATCTCCATAAATTTTTGCTTATATAGGCATAACTTTTGCTCCTAGGCATAGATTGGAATAAAAAATATATTCCCCAAAAGCTAATGTGTTTTCCAATCTTCAAAAAAAGTTTCAAAAAATCAGGATAAAAATTGAGGCCGTCCCAAAATCTTATTTGTCCCCCAAGGGGACACTCAAGGATCTGGGGGTTACCTCAATTTAAGAGAAAAATAGCAACGAGGGTAGATTAGGGGCGGTTCTTAGTGTATCCATGTCTCATTGAAATCTTAGGAACTGAGTACTTTGTCCTTTTAACTCTTAAACAACCATAGGGCATAGTACATACGCTAACATATAATTGTCATTTGCTACCAATATGAAATTTTAATTTGGGATCTCAAGTAGCTCACTAGAACGGCATTGATATATTCTTCAACTTCTTTGTTGATCTCAAATGTAATAGAGGTGTGGATCTGTTCCAAATACAAGAAAAACACCCTATGTTATACTGGTCGCAAAGAGCCTTTTGATCACTTAAGGGATAAAGGTTGGAACTTGGAAGTTCACACCGTGTCTCAAATTTCAAGTACATGTTCCTACATGGTAGCACTTTTGGAAGTTTTGGTACCAAGAAGGTAAGTCTTCATTCAGCATTCAAGTTGACCATTTTAATTGAAGCAACGTTTAGCCCATGTTCCACCAAAAAAATTGCATAAAATATTCATGGATTTCATTAGTACTCATTGTTGCCCTTAATCACCCAAGGAAACTAGAATCTGGCGTTGAGCTGGGACTTACAAAGATGGAATGTGAATTGTAGGGAGAACTGCCCCCTTAGATGCAACTTCACTTTATTTTCATGGAAAATTGATTAACAATGTTCTAAACTGTGCAACTAATTAAACTCAAATCACCATATGTTCTATAAGGGTAAATTTTCATTTTTGGTAGGGATGATTTTCTCATCCAAAAAGAGTCCTCACTTTCTACCATAAAATTTAAGATGTTAGCTTTGAAAAAGCATTGAAATGGACAAAAGCATGTTCATGTCAATTGAAGAACTTTGGGGTCTAGATTGTAAGGATTATAGAATTGCAAGGAGGTGGGAATAGCAAAGTTGAGATGATTAGACAAAATTTGAAGTAAGTTTAGTATGATGTAGACATGCAAGATAACGTGTATGTTCTAATTCTGTTATCAATCAAAGTCAATTTCTAAGTTCCAAGTTTCCAACCCCAAACTAGGATAACGCTATTTTGTGAGCGTAAAATGGTGAGCCTATGAGCGGTGAGCCAAGATTTGGTGAACAAGAATCAATTTGATCTCAAAATCAATGAAAAAACTTTTAAAAAGTAACTTTTTCAAAAAATGAAAGTTTAATATGCACAATCATAGGGTCCTATATACATGATTATAAGTGAAATTGATTATTTTGACAAAAAATCTAGGCTCACCGCTCATGGCTCACAGATCCCTCTAGTACATCACAGTAGGGCCGTTTCTTGTAGCCCCACTTTAAGATATGAATAAAGCAAATTCCTAGGATAAAGAAAGAATCTCCAAGCACATGGGAAAGGACCCTTCAAATTTGTTCAAAATTCATATCACTCATATGAATTGAGAGACAGCGAGTTGACCACGAATATACCAAGGAACCCTGCATCGCTGTTCATTACGTCATTTCTATAGGCTTTTGAGGGAAAGGAGTAGCGAAGTAACTTCACAGCATGTAAGAATATGCTAACCTGTGCAAAGTTTTGACTTTTGACTTTCAGCTGAACTTTGAGATATTTTGATAAAATCTGATTGTATAAGGATGGACAATCAACTCCGTACATATACAAAGTGGACCTCTCAATGACAGACAAACAGACCCGTGAACTATGTCTCAAGCTGAAATGACGAAAGTATTTGAAAAATAAAGATATCACTTTGAATACTTGGTACGAAACTAAGGATGCAAATTCAGAATACATAAGAAAGCTGAGAATGACCATCGTGTAAGTCGCAGAAAGTGACCGGAACAGCAGGTGAAATATAAAAAGACTAGAGGGTCATGAAAAGTCATCTACTGTGGACGCGCAACAGTAAAATTGACTGAAATGAAGGGCGAGCCGAATAGAATTAACTGTGTAAACAGATTAATCAATGTACAAATAGACCGCAACGAAAGGAGTCACGCTAACTACGACTGCTTCTGAGTGAATTTGAATGCTACTATGGACAAGTTTTCATTTAAGGCAGTGAAGCCTTCCAGCACTTTTTCAAGTTTGTGATTGACACGTTCTAAAAGATAAAGCTGGGGTTGGCGACCCTCATCTAAACTGCTTACTCTTCTCTCCACATGATCCATATGTTGTGTCAAAAGGTCCATCATCAGTTCAGCACGGTACTTCATTGCCTCCTCTCTCTTTTCTGAAGCCTGTAGAGTCATAGCCCGATAAAATCTTTTATAAAAAACTCCATATCTGAAGGCATAATCATTGAATCTCACACAAAAAATTAAAAAAATCGGAAAAATTGATGAAACGAGTAACATGAAGTCTCACCTGAAGCTGCACTTGCATAAGCCGTTGCATTTCCTTCAGTGCAGTCCCGCAATCTTCGACCTTGTGCTTGTTCGGTTGGCCATCTTTCCCTACAACTTTCCACGAAGGATTGAGTCCGGGTAACTTGGAATCACGGGCGACAGCAGCAGCTCCTTCTTTGATAGCAGGAGTCTTTGTCGAATTCGAAGTGGTCACTATAGCTTCTTTTTTCCCTGATACCTCAAACCATACATCATAAAACTTTGGCTTCAGAAGTTCTCGTCCCGCTATGCTTGGATTCCAAGACGGGTCGGATCGTGCAGCTTTCGCAGACATGTTCCTGGCGCCAACGAGGTTACCACCGACAACTCTTAATAATCCCGTTAGGATGATCACTGCAATCAGAACTAACCTAAAAACAGCATACAATCAAATCTGCAGAACGTTACGAAATATGGCACTGCTAATTCCGTTACCTGTAATCTGCGCATTCACGCCTTACGCTCCAGTACTTGCTCTGACACTGCTTTTTAGAGAAGTGCTTGCCAAACTTATCTTGCATAGCCTTCAGTATGGGTGTCCATTTCTTCTGATACTTGACATGGCCGTTGCTTTCCTCCCACAATCGTTGGTGTATTGCATCGTAAGTCTCAAAAAGAAACCTTACAGATTCATCAGTCCATGTGACGTTTCCATCTGCGTCTTGCCCAGCACGTTTCCGTTTTTTGTTCCAACCTTCTTTCTTGTCCCTCTCTGAGTAATCGCTGCTAGATCCAGAATCTGAAGATGAGGCCAAAAACTCCTCATTTACTGAATCTTCCAGCAATCTTCCAGACGTTCCACCACGTTCCAGCGGCTTGGCATGTTTGTGCTTACTCTTCCTCGCCTGATATACGTACAATGCGAGAACGTTAAAATGTGGAAAAGTACAATTACCGAAAAGGTGCAGTGTTTGTTATATTTAACGAGAATCAAACTTTCGGTACATCTCCGAACTATGATATGCTGCTATTTCTGCGAGATTCAATTCAGGTTACTAAGCAACTACAACTCGAGCACTTATATCAAGTGCAGAAATCGGTTTATAGTGTCCAGTTCTCACCTGAGCACCGATTCTTTGTGATTGTGATGGTTCTCCACCGTCTTTTTCTTCTCCCTTCTCGTTACCTGCATACACGAGGATTACAATGTAACAACTTAAGCCCGATTCCGGTAAGATTCAACTATAAACTATGCTAGGACAGCTGTTATTCTCTTCCATCCTTGCGCCAATACCGCCGTCACAGTGATGTGATCACTTCACAGTGTACGGTATGCACAAAGGAGTAAAAAAGGCTGCTCCACGTAACTACTACAGTGTAGATTTTAACAGAAACAGAGTAAGGATACAAGAAACTCGATAGGTTTCCGTATCCATGAAAGATCTAGCACAGATAGGAGTCGAATTGAGAAGCGCTTAGACGAAATTTGGCCTTAAGGCACATTCTTACTGGAAGAAAGAAATAAAAACTTTTTGCAAAATCATCCTAGTAAAAGGATCTCAAATCTCGGGTACCTCTAAATTTCCTCCACAACCGTTCTTCAAGTGTCTGGCCCTTGCTCAGTTTCTCTTTCCGTCCACGCAGAATCCCTTCGCCCTCACTAGAATCCTCACTATCACTCGAATCAGCACCTAAAGACATTTCACTCGCGGGAATCGCGTCTCCATCACGGCCAATCCAATTCTCCTCAGCAGGAATCAGGTGACCTAACGAATTCGACGGAGCCGCGAGCCCTTGCTCCGAGCCAAATCCAAGGCCATGCATAAGCGCCTGCGACTGCTGTCCCAAACTCTGCTGCTGGCCACCGCCACCGCCACCGCCACCACCGACCAAGCTGGTCATGTTCTGCCAGCCAAGGCTCGTGGAGAAATTCTGCATCTGTCGTTGCGAATCCTGCATTACCACAGGCTGTTGAGAGCCGAACAGTTGCATCCCGGAGAATAACGAACCGGAATTGCTGCAACCGAAACCACCACCGCCTCCAGAGAAGGACGCCATGAGCTGGGACCGCGGTACATCCTCCACGCCAAAACTCTCCCCGGCTTCTTTATTCCCTGCACCGCTAGAACTACTTCCCCATAGGCCACCCCCGGACGCACCCGGACGCTCTCCCTCGCTCACTGGAAAAGCCGCATCGAAGGCTGGATCTAAAACGTAGCTCCCGGGCGCGGCTACCGCGTCTGCACCGCAGTTGACGGTCCCTCGGGTGCGCCTGCGAGAACGCGCGACAGAATCGTCCATACCTCTCTCTCTCTCTTTCTCTTTCTCTTAGTTTACGTCACCTCGGAAAAAAAACTCGACGCACGTCGTGGTCGCGGCAGAATCTTCAGAAGCGCCGTGCACGTTCGGGAGAGCTTGCGTACATGCGTGCCAGTCCTTGCGATGCAGGGGCGCGCTCGCCGCTGCAGCAGCGGCAGCAAGCTGCTCTCTGCTGCCAGACATGCTTCAGAAGGACCTCTCTCACTGCTTGGTTTCCGAACCCCCGTCTGCCGGTCACTGTCCCTGTCGAGTCTGACCAGCGGTCGCCAGTGTGCCTTCGAGGCTCTATCTGGCGGTAGCCGGTCCCTGTTGATTCTGACCAGCGGTCGGTAAAGTAGTTTCGAGGCTCCGTCTGGCGGTAGCCCGTCACTGTCCCTGTCGATTCTGACCAGCAGTCGCCAGTGTGCTTTTGAGGCTCCGTCTGGCGGTAGCCGGTCATTGACTCTGTCGATTCTGACCAGCGGTCGGTAGAGTACTTTCAACTTTCGAGGCTCCGTCTGGTGGTAGCCAGAGTGCGTTTGGGTTCTGTCCAGCGGTCCCCGACCGAGTTCCTGCAGATCCCGGTTTGGATGATGTGTACGTGTAGGTGTATTGTATTTTAAACTTGAGGGGCTATAGGTTACTATTCCCTTTCGCTCCTACTGGCAGGCAGGTTCTCTCTATAATTCAAGGGGATGAGTAGGGGGACACCCTCAGTTGCTACGTGTACACCCCCTATAGCCCAACCTATTAAATTTGAGATTATGGTTACGTTGAAATATGAACTAAAATCAAAACAATATTTTAGCATGCATGTGCGTCTACAAGTATTGCAAATATATAACAAATATGTCTCATTTGTGATATGATCAAGAGCTAAATTAGTCGCTTCCTTCATTTATAAGTTTAACTCTTAATCATGTCACACATAAGACATATTTGTTATATGCTTGCAATGCTTGTAAATGTAAATGTGCGCAAAAATATTGTTTTAATTTTATTTCATATTTCAACGTAATAATAATCTTAAATTTAATAGGTTGGGTTATAGAGGTGTCCAAGTAGCAACTCGGATGTCCCCCTAGTCATTCCCTAATTCAATTCTCAGAAGCAATTTTGTCCTCGAATGGTTTAAATAGTAAATGTTATTTGAAGAAAGTATTGTGATTTGTTCTTTTTGTTGGCAGAAGTGACCGTAAGCAACATGGCACCCCTCTGTAATTTTTGTCATTATTTAACCCATGAATGTTTGAACATGCAGCTACAATCAATACAATATGAGGTGTTTTTCTTGTGTGTGGAATAGATTCACACCTTTACTACATTTGAGTTCAATAAAGAAGTTGGAGAATAGATCAAAGCAGTTCTAGTGGACTACTTGAGATCCCAAATTAAAACTTCTTAATTCTTGATAACAAATGTACACTATGCCCTATGGCTTTTTAACCCCTAAATGCCCAAGGCTTTTCTAAGTTTCTTGGAATTTTCATGAAACCGAACAATCAATCAGCCTTTTCATAAATTTCATCAAGTGTTTTTCAATTGTAACTGTACCGATATAAACTAAACATGTTAGAGATTACATGGGAAAAGAAAACACAACAATATCACTTATAATTTGAAAGATTATAATGTTTGGACATGAGGGTGCTAAAATTGCAAAAGTGACTTAAAGTCTTCTAATCCTCATTTTACATGTCAAATCTGAAAAGTTGGTCATTAAAAAAACATGAGGTTTAAGGTCATTACATATCTAACTTTAATCAGCTTACAGCTTTCAAAATCTACTCCTATATTTTTTTAATGGATTTTTAATGTGGATTTTTCTCTAAGCTCTAATATATTTGATCAAGATCTTCCAACACTAGAAAACTCTAGATTGCAGTGGATGCCCTTGTACAAAATCTTGAGTAAAAAAATCATCATCTTTTGTTTTTGAAATCAAATTTTTGATGTTGAAAATAGACTTCAAAACAAACTTGTATTGAAAAAAAAATACTGAAAATAGTGAATTGATAAGGTTTTATTCATCTTCAAAATTTTGTGAAGACCCAAATCTAGTTGCTTGGGCATTTAGGGGTTAACCCCCAAAATTCTTTTGTGTTTAGAGGCCCAAAACTGCTTCAAAATGCTAGTCCCAAAAGCAAGGTCAAAATCTTCATTGAAACTTACTTTTTAACAAATCCAACCATAGAATCCTTTGGTTGACTTGAATAAGTACATTGTCCCAAAATTTCAGAATGAATATCCCCACCAATTGCAAGATCAATGTGCCTTAACTTCAAAATGTAGGCTTTTCTAGTCCTTCTAGAAGGTGAAGTTTTGTTTTTCAAACTTTTTAGAGAAAAACACATATGTTGTATTTCTTGTGCAATTTTGGCAATATGTTGAAAAATGGGTTGAAAGCATATATAAAAAAATTAACCAAAAAAATTTTGGATTCATTTTTACAAAAATTGTAAAGTGAAAGGTATTGATGAATGAAAAACATAACTAATATGCTAATAAGTTTTGGAAGAATTTGAAAATTGATAATCCCAATGGTGAGAATGCTCTAACAAACAATTAGTAACCTTAGTTTTCATTTTCATTTGAAAATTTTCAAAATTGAGAGTAAAAGATAACTTTATATGTTTTTTCTACCCTCTACCTACTTTCATTGCCCGCAAAATAAAACTCCTTTTAACTCTTACCTCATTGTTTGGAATTGAGTAATTCAATATTTTTTGAGTAGATATCAATCTATAAAATTTTATAAAAACAAAAATAAAAATTTTAGAATATATTTTTTGCTGCCCGGTTTGACATTGAAATTGAAAAAACCTTCTAACTTTTGCATTACTTATCAGTGTGACATGAAATAAAGCTTCACATGTAGATTATGATGAGTAGCATCCATCCTAAAAATCCCATGAAAAACGTCCAAATGATGAAGTCAATAGAGCCTACCCAAGTTCTCAAAAAGCCCAAAGTAGGCTCCTTGGTCCTTTAGGGGTTAAGGGTTAAATCCTAAATGTGGATTGAAGAAAATAGTATGACGTATCCTTTCTACTGGCAGAAGTGACTTTAGGCAACATGACACCACTCCTTAATTTTTGCCCTTGTTTAGACTATTTTCAATTTCCTAGTTGTAATTCCTCACTTCAACCCCAAAAGGACCAACTGTCCCCTTGAGGGACAAATGGACATTGGGCATGTACGTATGACTAAACAATTTTTTATAAAAAAAGTGAAACTTTTGAGGAAGTTGGGGAATTCAAAGATGTACGTGCACATCTAATTTTTCTTCATTCCAACATTTATGAAGAAGTTATGCATGAATTCATGAACAACGGGGGAAAGCAAGCAACCGGGCAACCCAAAAAACTTCTTCAAAAATTGCAATTTTTTAAAATAAAAATCTGAAATTGGTTTTTTAGATTTATGCATATGTGGGAAGCTTTGAATCATTCAATTTTGATTGATGAGTGGGAAGTTTTAGTTTGTGGGTAGGTATTGGACTCCTAAACCTCCATTCCTTTTGCCCCTGGTAAAATTTGGTGCTTTCTTCTTTTTTTTTGTTTTTTTTTGCAAGTTGTAGTAGACTAAGATTCTTTGGTTTTCACCATTTGGATCAAAGCAATTCAGATTTCTCAATTTTACATAAATCCTCCAATTTTGCCTACTGTATATGCAAATTTCAAGGCCTTACAAGTTACAACATTGGAAGATTTTACAAAGTATGATTCACACCTCTAATTCATTTGAAATTCTCCCACACTTACCTAACTTGGTCTTCTACATGGAAAAAATAAACCTTAACTTTGCATAGAGCAATTTTATTGATATAGGAGAGGTCAAAGGCTTCTGAAATTTTTGGGCAGCATGGACAAAAACTTTTTTTTGCACTTTCAAAGTTCAAATGTCAATATCTCACTCCTCTACATTTAGAATGACCTGATTTTTTTCCCACAAGTACCTCCCATAGTCTAAGGCATGATCTTAGGGTTGGACTTCCAAAAAAATAACTTTTTTTTCCTACCTTTCTACTATAGTGCATGCCACCATAAGATGCAACAATCATACTAACTATTTATAGCAACCCTCAAAAAATTATATCTCTTTGTAACTACAAGCAATGAGATGTTAGGAAAAAAGTTATGAAGAGAAATTGGAATTATTGTTTGCCAAAAAAAAGTTATCATCATTCAAAAATGGTAACTATTGGACATTTTACACTAGGAGAGCAAAGAATTGGCCACTCTAGCACTAGTTGCCCCAATATTTATAACTAATTTAAATCAAATTAACTAGCTAAGACACTAAATTTATAACGATCCAAAAAGAAGCACTCTATTATATCAAGGCATTTATGTGTATCATGCCGAATCAACCAAATCAACCAAATCAACCAAATTAGTAGGTGCCATATGGAGTTTGGAACACCATATTTGTTAATTTGGGAAAAATAAGGGTACCATTTTGTACTCCACCTCAAACCCAGAAAGTTACTTTAAACTAGATTTGAAGGTATCAGATTCAATCTGAGCCACTAAGATTTTTTCCCTCACAAATCCCTCTTCTTAGGTGAGGGCACGTGTACAAAAGAAAAATGCTGAGCTTGGTTTGAGGTGATCACCTCAAACTTCTTGAAAGTCCCAAAATATACCATTTTTCCCAAATTATCAAATATGGTGTTTTGGGGGGCAGGACAAGATAAAGGGGAAAGAAAAAAAACAGAAAAAAGCTTTGCTCACGAATTTGGCTGCAAAAGGGTAGTTTGCTGGTTTATGGTGGCACGCATTGTAATTCCCCCAAAAGTGGCAGTTTTCAGGGACTTTCACAGAAAAATGGGCTTGGTCCTTGAGGGGTTAAATACAAACAATTTTTCAGGCTCATTGAAAAACACATCTAGCAATTTTGGATGATGATAAATCGGGCACGATGTTTCAAACTTTCAACCTGTTGATATATATGGTTTCCTCCATTACACTTCGAAAAAGGCTATCTGAGCAGTGCAGCATTGAACATGTTACGATGACCAAAGCATGCTTTAAGACCTGCAATTCCTCTTGATAGTTCAGGGGTGCAAGCTATAGAACAGGTAGCTCCTCTATAGTAATGAAATGCCTAGAACCTATTTTGGAGGCCTGAGTTTCTCTACAAGCTACATCTTTCTACATAAATGAAATTATGTTCACCTGCGACTTGGAGAAGTACTGATACCACACTTCTTGCTGTGCTTTTATTTTGGGGATGCTAGGGAGATACCAATTGTTTCAAGTCGTCAGGTTCTATTTGTGCATGTCATGATGTCTGCTAGTAGGGCTTAGAGGGCGGAAAGTTGTGACCAATCCCTCCCTCACCTAATCTACTAATGGGTTAACTCATTTTTGAACATGCAATAGCTGAATTCATGTAAGAAGCTCCCGGATGGTGGGAGAAGCCCAAGTTGACGGAGGTGGGGCGTCGACCTCCCACGCGAGCTGAAAGCTCTCCAACTTCATCCTCCAACATGTATATGGGCTCGCCGACGTGCTTGTATAGAGAGCCTAAACGGGGGTACGTGAAGAGGTTGGGGACGCACGGAACCACATCTCGCTTGTTCACCACTCGGTAGTTCAGCCCGTTTACCACTCGACTGTTAAAATCCAGAGCAAAGGCATCATTTCCAACGCGAGGCGACCCAATGGTGACGCACCCAATGGTGGCCTCCGGAAAGGCCACCTCTCTGCACCATTTTGCACACAGCGTTGCCAGCGCCCCTCCCAAGCTGTGGCCCACACACACCACACTCGTTACGTCCTCTGTTTGCATCCCCAACCCTTGCAACACCAGCCCCAAATGGTGTGTCGGTTCAAGGGTGTCGGTAACATCCTTGAGCCCCAGCTGGAAGCCCCGGTGTGCCCGGACGTAGAACGACGACGTGTACACTGGCTCCCTGCTCCTATCGTAAAGCTTCACAGGCTCTTGCCCTTGCACCAGATCGGTCAGCACATCCGCAAAGCCATTGCGCCACTCTGTGGGCTCCGTTCCCCTGAAGGCCAGCACCACTGTCTCATCTTCCAAGATGCTCACATGCACCTCCGTGTCCGTCTTCACATCTCCGAAGAGATGTGTAGCATCGATCACGTTCTCAATGACTTGACTTTTCTTCACAATACCATCGGGTATGCTTTCTACCATGCTAGAGCTCTTATAGGCTGCCACTGCCATGGATATGAAGGGTAGAATCTCCAACAGTTCGTCGCTCCCATCCCTGGCGTCATCCTCATTCTCATCGCCAGAATCGTATCCCGTTGTGTCATCGGGGGAGAGAGATGGGCATTCCTGGGCATACGACTCCTCGTCTATGACTGACGACTCATCGGTGATGAACGTCTCCTCTGCAGCGCCGATGTCCGAGCCTTCTACATACCCTGCGATTACGCAGGTTACCACCATTCACAGTACCGGATAGATATGTTTTGCCACGTAGATACTTAGCAGAGAAAAAAGAGTATACATGTACCTTGGGCCGTAGCTGCAGCTTCTCCACCTCCATCGCTAGCGGGCTGACCAGAATCTAGGAGGCCGTCCCCCAGCGCCTCTACGCCGCTTTCCAAAGCGCTATCTAAGAAAATGCTGGTAACATCCAGGGTGCCAATAATCACTCCCCATTTGACGAAGCGGCCAAAGCGTGAGGCAGTGTTGTCGCTGCATCCGAGCTTATGCGCTGTCCACTCCGTTGTGCGCCCAGCTACGATTCCAGCTCCTGGAACCATAATTGTTTGATAGATAGAGAGAGAGATCGCCGCAGTTTGTCCTCTCACACCCACGCTTGAGCTGTTATCTGCGCTCACACTCCCTATATGCTGCTCTGTGCGTAGTTACTTGCTGAATACCTGTGCCCCTGCGTCGAATTAACTTATAGTCGGCGGCTGAATACCTGTGCCCCTGCGTCGAATTAACTTATAGTCTGCGGCTGTACTACGCAGGCAGAGAGAGAGAGAGCGAGAGATCATGACCGGCGCGCATGAGACCGCGTGCAACTGTCGCTACCGGTTGACCTCGTAGATGAGACCGCGTGCAACTGTCGCTAGCGGTTGACCTCGTAGATGAGACCGCTTGCAACTGTCGCTCGCGGTCTTATGTGCACAGTTGTGTGAAAGACGAGGATGTCAGGGAATATGCGGCAAAAACTCCTCTTCCAAGAAAGAACTTGTAGAATGACTATCGAATGCTTACTTAATTACTTGAATGATGTGGAAGGTGTGTAATGGAGAACTTTACAGCCCGTCGTGAAGACTCAACATGTGGCTATGAATCAAGCATCGAGATTTGCTGTTAGCTGTAGTCTATAAGATAGTTGTACCCACACTGAGTGAGCATACCAGACGCTCCCACTCAAGATAAAAAAAAGGATGGGGTTTGTACTTCTTGTGTCTATATGAGTGCGTATGTCCTAGGTAAAGGACGGACAGATGTGTTTACTAAGCTAATCAGTTTATAGATGTGGCATCACTAATTCACAATGCATGTTTGTAAGCTGTAGTATCTTGACGTGTGGTAAACTTTGAACTATGCATTAGAATTGAGAGTATTAACTTGTTATTCATTGAATTGGGATAAAGCACTGGTCCAAAATGTATTTTGGAAATACTAAATTTTGCATATGGGTAATGGCACGATCATGGTACCCAAAAAGGATTGCTTAACTCCAATTTGGTCATACCCATGATACTTCTTGTGTTTATTACGTCTTATCAAATAGCACTATGTTCTTAACTTTTTGACAAGAAGTTGCTTGTACTTGTAAATTATTAGAAAAAAAAATACACTTTTTTAAATGATGAATGTTATCATGTCAAAATGAGCGATTTTGTGAGAAGTTTTAGAATTGTCTCATTTCATAAAAACAAAGTAATGGACTCATGTGGACTACAAATTTGGTTAGTAAGAATTAGGTTTAATGCATTTTTAGTTGTGCAAGCTTCTAAGTATGGTCCATGGAATTTAAAGTGTATTAGTCCATATGATATTAAAATTAGTTGTTATGAATTGTTTTAGGGAGTAGGGACAATTTCATGCTTGTTTTTCCACTTCCAATAAAGAACATTAAAAATTTGTAAATTTTCTTTTTCAAGTGGCAAAAGCATGCACATGTACTTGTTTCTAGGTGCACATATTGTCAAAATTATTAAAATGTTAATCATTCATTTTAGGGAGCCATTACAAATTACGTCAAAAAAAGTTTGGATCATGACATTTGGATTCTAATCACTTTTATGGTGTGAAAAAAATCAAAAATGTCCTTTGATGGAAGGAACACTTTCTAAATGAATGTCTTAATGTAAGGAAAGCTTAAGAAAGATGTCTCATCACTTGCAAGTAACACGATATTCATTAAATTGGGAAAAAAAGATTCCCAAACTGTGTTTCACCTAAAACCTCTCAAGTCAACTGAAACGTTTAAGGAGGTCAACTTAAATGTTTAAGGAGGTCAACTTACACGTAGTTAATGAGCTTTGTGTCCAAAATTTCAGAAATATTGTTATTTTGTGGAACAAATAGGTTTTGTTCTTGGGTTTTTGGTAATAAAGAGCGTATTTTTGGAAGATTTTTAGCTTTTTGGGTAATAAAGAGCATATTTCTAGAAGATTCTTGACTTCTTGGGTAATAAAGAGTGTATTTTTGGAAGATACATATCTCATTTCATTGAAAAATAGTCAAGTGCACACTTGACAAAAAAGGGCCAGAATTCCCAAAATGTATGTTTTTTCCCAATTTAATGAATATTGTGTTAAGTTCAAAATTCTCCCTAAACAAAAATAATCCGGACTCACTAGTGCAGGTGAGATAAAGTCATGTTTGGACATCCAACAAGCTCTTTCAGGGGTACCCGAATCATGCTATCACATATATGTGAGAATATTTTGGTGATTTGAAGGGTTTTTTTTTATAATTCATGTAAGGTATTTCATCTTTGATGTAAGGTCTTGAAAAAATTGTCATAAAATTCATTCTAAATCACCTAAAAACTCTTTAAAATGAAAAATTCAAAAGTTCCAAAATTGAGGTTTTTTCTCACTGAAGTAACAAATAATTCATAAGTCTAATGAAATACATAATGATTGTTGGAAGGAGATAATTAGCCATTTGTCTCTTGTGCGTGCTTGTGTGTGTAGTTGGTATGCTCACTAGTACTAACGTGTTATCCATTAAATTGGGAAAAAGTGACATTTTGGGACTTTTGGATTTTGTTTTTTTTAAAGTGTATTCTATGAATACTCTTTAAAAAATACAAAATCCAAAAGTCCCAAAATGTCACTTTTTCCCAATTTGATGAATGATGTGTAGTAACTACAATGAAATTGTAGTTCAATAGGTTATGGGCCCATATGAATTTTTGGGAGGTGTCCAATCTCCCATTTTAATGAGTATGGTATTCATTCTTGTATTGTTTGGCTTATCGGTTGTTGTATTTATTAATAGCGCACTAGTTCTAAGGTTAGACTTTATTTGCCATAGTTGAGAGTAGTCAAGAGCAATTAGGCTACATATTCCGTTTTAAGGGACCCAACTTCTATTTGTGGAAGTTTCAAATTTATGCTATTTTCTTTTGGAAAGATCCCATAGATGTTGTAGCTAGAGTAAAAAGCTAAACTTGTAGAAACAACATTTGGAGAGGAAAAACTAGCTTGAAAGAAGCAAGATATTGCTACTTATAGTCTCTTGACTCAAGAGCTAGATGAAAACACAATATTCATTAAATTGGGAAAACTTAATTCCCAAGTTGTACTTCACCTAAAACCAAAAAAGTCACCTTAAACCATTTGAGAGGTTTAAGATGATCACCTTAAACCTAGTTAATGAACTTTCATTGGTTCATAAGTATTGTTATTTCGTGGAACAAACAGGTCTCGTTCTTGGCTTCTTGGGTAATAAAGAGCGTATTTCTAGAAGATTATAAGCTTCTTGGGTAATGAAGAGTGTATTTCTGGAAGATATATATCTCATTTCATTAAAAAACAATCAAGTGCACACTTGACAGAAAAGGGATAGAATTCCCAAACTGTTCACAAGTTCCCAATTTAATAAATATCATAACATTGTTAACCTTCACTAGAGGGTCCCTTTTGCTCCTCAAAAATGAGGATCCCCCACCCAAGATCATTCGTCAGCTTTGTCCCAGGACCAATGAGCTTTGAGAAATTATAACTAAAACCTCCCCAAGTATATGGGGAGGCGTATTCCTCCACAGCTGGGGAGGAATCAAACCGGCTTAACAATGTTATGATGGCGTTTTTTGGTACGGTAGTTATTCCTCAGAGTTGAAACTGTAAGAAGCCAACGTGTTGAATATTCATAGTTATAGATCAGCAGACAGTTGTGCCCGAGAAATGAACGGAGCTTCGGCAAAAATCTGGATTGTCAACCGGTTTTTCCCAGGCATGCACGAAATATTTTATATAACTTATCTGTATTCTACTATAATGAAACTTTTGTGTAATATCTGGTCGGTTTTTGTCAATTTCATGGTTTCAATTTTCAACCGGTTTTGTTTGCCACTTTAACCAAGGGGCTTGGGCTCTGGAGGTACGGTACCAAATACAGTCGCAATCAATATTCAGAAGTTTGAATCAGTTGCAAATTAAGTGTTACAACCATACATATTGAAGGGTTGTATGATGGCGGGTACATGAAAAAAACTGAAAAATCCTCAAAACAGCTCAAATACGTCTGTACATACAACCATACATACGGTTGCAAAGGGCTTTCGGGCCGTTCAGGGGTTAAATTTATATAGTTCAATGGTTCTCCTCCATCAGACCGTCAGTGTTTAGGAAGAGATTTGAGCTTCACCGGCTTATGCCCGTCTGCTTTTTTCATGTGCCCACTCAAGAGATTCTTTTGTAATACAATCACATATTTTTTTAGAAAGTCCAACCATGACATCTTTGTTACACCAAGTGAACTCATATGTTCATGCCATCATCAAACAATTGATGTAGTAATAGATAAAGAATCCAATATACTCACTGCATATTGCAATAGTCTCTACTAACAGCTTTCTCTATCTCCTTTTTCATACAAGTGAAATACGTCTTTGTACTGTACAAAAGATCTACCTTCTTACAACCCTACAAACTTTTCTGATACAGAGGAAAGACCATGGCTTGTACTCCTTTGTAACATATTGGTACACTGCGTCCACGTAACTCAAGAGCTAAACTTTCATAGAAGTTTATTCACCGGCTTTTTTTGCACCTTCTCCTGCTGACCGCCTGCTATTCCAGTACGTTGGTTGTGGAGGAGAAACTGACAAAGATAGATGATAATCTCCGAAGTGGTGGCTGCCACTTTAACCCCTAAAGGGTTTTGATTATGTTTTCAACACCATATTAAGTAACAAAGATAGATGATAATCTCCGAAGCGGTAGCTGCCACTTTAACTCCGAAGTGGTAGCTGCCACTTTAACCCCTAAAGGGTTTTGATTATGTTTTCAACACCATATTAAGTAACAAAGATAGATGATAATCTCCGAAGTGGTAGCTGCCACTTTAACCACTAAAGGATTTTGATTATGTTTTCAACACCATATTAAGTAATTTTGGGTGAAAATGTTCATTTTGGGACTTTTGAAGGTTTGGGGTGATCACCCCTAAACCAAGCTCTAGCGTTTTTTTTGGTACACGTGGCCTCACTTGAAAGAAGGAATTTGTGAGGGAAAAAATCTTAATGGCTCAAACTGAATCTGATACTTTTGAATCTAGTTTGAGGTGACTATTTTGGATTGAGGCGGAGTACAAAATGGTACCTTTTGTTTTTCCCAGTTTACCTAATATGAACGCGTTATTTGTTAAATTGGGACAAATAGAGGTACCATTTTGTACTCCACTTAAACCCAAAAAGTCACCTTAAACCAGATTCAAAAAAATCAGATTCAGTTTGAGCCACTAAGATTTTTTCCCTTGCAAATTCCTCCTCTCAAGTGAGGACACGTGTACCAAAAAAAAACGTTGAGCTCGATTTCAAGAGGCCTCCTAAAACCTTCAAAAGTCCCAAAATGTAAGCTTTGTCCCAATTTAACAAATAACGCATTTATGGCATTTTTCACCAAATCTACTCCAAAACTGTCATCTATAGTACAAGTACCAAAGTTTAAATAAATATCATTTTTGGACACATCTAACCATAAGATCTTGTACACTTAATATTGCGTTTAGGTTGCCCCACACTAATTTCTTGACATTTCACACTATTTAAATATTTACCGCTGCTCCAGTATTTTTCATCAAAAATTGTTGTAGCAAACCATTTTTAGAGGGCCTATCAACAACAATGAAGCTAAACAAATACAAACTAGTGATTTCCAAGTCATAAACCATGTGAAATCTAAATATTTAGTGAATTGCATAGGCTTCCAAGTGACCAAGTGATGAGTCATGAGGCAACTCACCAGGATAAGGCAACCTAATTGTCAAAGGCAACCTAAATGCAATATTCAGTGTAGTACACTAGTATCCAAAGATGTGGAGGGTGATTGCAAGAAACACTTGTACTATTTTTTGTCCTCTTCACCTCTTGCAGGTGCTTTTTGGCTTGTAACTTTTTGCGCAGCAAGTTCTTTTGAGATGAAATTTCATAGGAAGGTACATGTTATAGTCACAAACCTTCCATAATTTTTGCAATTTTTTAAAAATTATTTTACTATTTTTGAACAGCCCCCAAATAGGTGTCTACCTTGGTCATTTTGGGGGTTTTTAGTACTATTTTGGGTCCAAAAAAGCAAATCTCATGCCACAAATTAGGGAAGTTGTTCATCATAAAGCATTACATGGATGTGTAGAAGGATTTCATAAAATTCTAAATTCCATGTTGTGCACACACCCTCAAAGTGGGCATCTTTTCTTGAATGATTGGTGAAATAAAAAAAACTTTCTACAAAAACCACTTGCATCAAGTGAAGCTACTCAAAGAGATTAAAAATGAGCATTTTTTGTTTTATTTTTTTGAATTTTTTTACTATTTTCTAAAAAGCAAAAAAGAAATTGTCTTTTTGTTGGTAATTTCTAACCCTCTATTTTTGTGCATAACTTTTAGAATAAAATTTTTCTAGGTCTGAATTTTGATAAGTATGCTATTTTAAGTGCTCTACAAATTGTCCATTTTTTTTTTTTTTTTTAATTCAAAAGCTCATAGTACTACGTAGTACTACCACCTTTAAGGGTGTTTGAGACAAAACTGTGAAGTGTTTCTTGCAACTACCTTGGAAAACATTTTAGAAATTTTTGCCATGTAGATTGTTAGATAATTGAGTTTGAACTAACAAAAAGCCATTTTTTGTCCCTGCAAAAATTTGGGCAACTGCACTTCACAAGGTCATATTTGTATGAAAATAACTTCAAAATGGTTGTAATTTTCTGTATTCATTCTTTAGGGCAAGTTAAGTACACACTTGAAAATTTTCATATCATTTGGAATTGTACAACACATAAGAAAAAAATAGCAAGTAAATAGAAGTAGAGAATAATTCAAAACACTAAATTGTTAAGAATTTAATTATGAAAAATTAAAATGCCAATCCCAATGGTCACAATGTTGTAATAAACAATCTACTATACACCTTTTGGCTTTTATTTTTTTCCCAAAATATTAAAAATTAAGTAAAAAATATAACTTAAAAAATTTCTTTAGAGTAGGGAATCCATAATTGCTCGCAAGCAGAGTCTCCTCATAACTTTCATCTCAATGATCAAAATTGAATGATTCAAAGCTTCCCAAGCACACATAAATCAAAAGAACCAATTTTTATTTTATTTTTGAATGTAATCTTTGAAAAAGTTTTTTGATCTACCCAAGTTGCCCCCCAAATAAAGAAAACAACATATCATGCTATAACTTTTGAACCATGTAGGCAAAAGTTATGAAAATTGTTGGACCTCAAAGCTACTCCCCGGGCACACCACGTGTGAAAATTTCAAGGAAAAAAATGAAAACCCCATTTGTAGTGAGGTGCCCAAAATTACTATGTTGCCAAAAAAACACTGTTTGTGCCTTTAGGGGTTGTTATATGCGATTTACTGCGGTGCCCTGAATCTGTAGGAGCCGACAATATTTTATGACAGAAAAATCTGTGGTGACAGCGTTGCAAATTGCAAGGATATGTTGTTCAGTTTCTGAGCCAATGTTGTTTAGAAGTAAGCTTAAGTTGTAGTTGTGCTGCCGGCTTTGCTTGGAAGTCAGAGAGAATGTGATAGTTCGATTGTTAGTTAGCTTGGAGTTCTGCCAGTCGAGTTTCTAGGAGCGCCTCTGGGATTGCATTCGATTCAATGGCTGTGATCAGAGCACTGGGTGTATCTAACTGTTAATCTGTTTGGTAAGGGCCAGTTTCCTTGGGGGACCGGAACTGGAGGGGCCTCCAGGCTGACCCGGGCAGAACGAAGAAAAAATCCTCAAATGTTCAAAATGTGGAGAGTTTGGAAAGTAATCTTTAATTTTGGGTCTAGGCCCTCCAGTTGTGTAGTTTGGCTTTTACATAATCTGAGGCTGTACGTCCAGGCCTAGACTCTACAGCCCCCCATGAAAACTGGCTCTAAGCCTACCTTGAGTCTGGGCTCAAAATAATAAAGGTACACTCAAAGCACTGTCCAATAATCCAAATCGGTCCTTTCAGTCACAAGACCGTCGTGTTTTGAATGACAAGACTTTTTGTTTGAACTCCACTACTCTAGTTGGAAACCATTAACCCCTAAGCGCCCAACCCATTTTCACCACTATTAGGGTTTTGGGAGACCTACAACTTTGATGCAACGTATCTTAGTCAATTGGACGATTCACAAAAAGTGACCATTAAAAATAGTGGAACACCTACTTAGAAGAAGGCTTGCAAATTTTGGGAACAATTGACCGTGTGAGATGGGAGATTATAACATTTCAAACAACATGTGATGACAAAACCTCATTTTTGGCAGGTAGTTGCTATTTGATGATTTTTACAAAATTCTATAAGCCCCTGATTCATCTTAAATTTTGTGAGCAGCACGATTAGATGTGAATGCACACACTTGTAAATTATTGAAGATTGCACTTCTTTTTATGTCAAGTTTTAGGGCTTCAAATGGCTATTGCACGGAAAACAATGACCGGCACAGTTGATGACAACTGCCATAATAAGGGTCTAGAACATGCTTGAACCCTTGTCAATAACTTTCCCGCAACCACAAAGCTTACATAAGGAAGCTTGCAAGGGATATTGGCCAGTTGCAGCCTGTAAAATGCTACTTGCCACCAGACCCTGTATGGTGTTTCACCCATCAAATCTCTTGCAACACTTGTACAACATTTGGCTTTCCTCGCCATTACTCTTTTGACATGAACAACTTGAATGCCTTTATAATTGTAGTATATAGCAAGATCAAAAAGTTAGATTCAATCCCTCAAACACAACTTTGAAATTGTGGGAGGAGATATATGAGACGTTGGGGCGCTCAAGGGTTAACCCTTAAAGGACGAGGCCACTATAATACATACTATGTACATTGTTGTATAATTGGCATATGCTACCTACAAAAAGTTTTAATTTGAGATCTTGACTACCTCACTAAAACAGTATTGATCTATATCCTAACTTCCTTGTTGATCTCAAATGTAATAAAGGTGTGGATGCACTCCAAATACAAGAAAAATACTATGTATTGTACTGATCGCAAAGGGCTACTCAATCGTTCAAGGGTTAAGAAGAGTGTGACTGTTAACCCCTAAATGCCCAAGGCACCCAATTTGGGTGTTTGCAAAACTTTGAAGATGAATAAAATCTTATCAAATCACTATTTTTGATATTTTCTTTTGAACATAAGTTTGTTTTGAAGTCTATTTTTAGTGTCAAAAACTTGATTTTGAAAATGAATGTTTACAATTTTTCTATTCAAGATTTTGTACAAGGGTGTCCACTGCAATCTTGAGTTTTTTAGTGTTGGAAGATCTTGAAAATGAGCCTCAAATACACTAGAGCTTGGCAAAAATCCGCATTAGAAATCCATTTAAAAAAAATACATGAGTAGATTTTGAAAGCCGTAATTTGGTTGAGGTTAAACATGTAATGACCTTAAACCTCATATTTTTTTGGTGACCAGCTTTTTAGATTTGACATGTGAAATGAGGATTAGAAGACTTCAAGTCACTTTTGCAGTTTACACCTTCATGTTCAAACATTATAATCTTTCAAACTATAAGTGATATTGTTGTGTTTTCTTTTTCCATGTAATCTCTAACATGTCAAGTTTAAATTTGTATGATTATAGTTTAAAAAAACTTGATGAGATTTATGAAAAAGTTGATTGATTGTTCACTTTCCTGAAAATGCCAAAAAGTTCAGAAAGGCCTTGGGTATTTAGGGGTTAATGATATGCACAACAAACAATGCTCTAGTACATTTTCAAAGAATCTGAGCTCTAGTACCTAGTTCAAACAATTTGTGCACTTCAAATATTTGAAGATGCGCAATTTTTCTGCTTGGTAACTTTATGTTCTTTGGTGATTGCAAATTCATAATTTGACTTCAAGTCCTGATTAGATATTTTCCTTTGTAGTTCTTTAAAATGAGACCATGTGTGACCCTAGTTCTCGTAGTTTTCCAAATAATAAGTAATTTTCAAAACTTTTGTAAGTTATGGTAGTGGGAGATGGAAAAGTTTGGAGTTTGCATGGAAGAAGGGATTTCCACTCTACTCTAACTACATACTTTGAAGCTTTTGACAAAGGTGTTTATTTACAAAGTTGGTGAGGAAATGAATTTAGACATAAATTCAAAGTAGATGTACAAAGTCCATTCTTGCACGTAACTAGCTCAAACCTTATCTTTCTAAACATGTCTTTGTTGCAACAAGAAAATTGAGTTTGAACATGGTGTAGCATTTGCTTTCTTTGCAACACTCTTATTTGTACATGCAATTTATAGTTAGAGATTTGATATCAAGAAGCATAATTAAAGTGAATATTCTTATTTACTTTTATATATATATATATATATATATATATATATATATATATATATATTTATATATATATATATATATATATATATATATATATATATATTTATATTTATATTTATATTTATATTTATATATATGTATGTATGGATGTATATATATACAAAATTGCTAAAGCCACACCCCTATAAGCATGTATTTTGCAAATTTGATGCTATTTTTTTTATTCAAGTGATCCATCATTCACTCAATTAAGGCATTACCACTTCCTTGAAAGAAAGAAAAACAAATGATTTTTTTTGTTGAACTTTTATTGCACCATTGCTATTTTTTTATGTTTTTTTCTTTAAATATTTCAAAAGTCCTATATTTTTAGTTCAAATTCAAGCACCTCTAATTTTTTGAATACAACATTAGAATGATAAAGGTGAAACAAATTCTTTTATCCAAATTTTAAAAATCAACATTACATTCTCATAGTTCATGCTCAAAGCACACCTTGAGGTGTGACATTAGCAATTTTAGATGTGGCTTTAGCAATTCCCTATGTATATGTATGTATATGTATATGCAGAGAATTGTTATTATAAATTGATGATAATTATTATTTTAACCATTGGTAGTATGCCTAATGGTACTACATTGTTGGTTCAGATTGCTTATTTGTAGGATTATTAATCATTGTATGTTCCATTTAGTGTTGAAGTATAAATAAATTGCTCCAGATTATAGTTTTTCATGATGTTTTTTTTAAACTACATATTGACGTAGCCTTAGTATTAATCTCGCTGCTCTACAAACTCAATTTATCAAAAGCTATGTATTTAACAAAATGCCACAGTTTTAAAATAATTTGGTTCGAACAATGGCACTAATTGAAACAACAAGTTAATTAGAAAATCAAGCTCTAATCTCCAACGTGCTTCAAGCTACATCCATGGTACAACCACACTAAAAATTAACAACAAAGCCTCTTGTTATTTGAATTTTGAACATGAATTCTTTAGGTAGAGATGAGAATGATTTACTAATTTGAGGAAGACAAATTCTACTACGTGTCAATATTATTTTGTAAGTAGACAATTTTTGTAGTAAATGGCTAGAGCTGAAAATAATTTACACCTATCAAAATAATTAACCTTTAACAAAGAAGGTCTACAAGTTGCACTACAATGTCTCAACTACATTATTCACCCAAATCCCTCCACACACATATGTTAATTGAATGAGGGTTAGGATAACACAAAAGTAAGCTTGTAAGTTTGTATCAACCCGTGTCCTAATTAATCCAAATTAAAAGTAGGTACTTCTTATAAAATGTTCAAGCCACAATTCTCAATACTAATACATTGAAATTTGGGTATAGGTACAAAAACATAACAATTTATTTTTGACCTCTTACAATTTGTTTGTATAAGAGTATGTTCACACTTTGTGTTAAGAGTGGTAGTAGCAAAGGAAAGTTAGATGTGTTTGGACACACATTTAGAGTCCATTAATATTGTTAATATGCCTCCTAATACCAAGTGTGAACATACCCTTAGACATGTTAGAGATTACATGGAAAAAGAAAACACAACAATATCACTTATAGTTTGAAAGATTAGAATGTTTGAACATGAGGGTGTTAAAACTGCAAAAGTGATTTAAAGTCTTTCAATCTTCGTTTCACATGTCAAATCTAAAAAATTGGTCACCATAAAAATATGAGGTTTTAGGTCATTACATGTCTAACTTGAATCAATTAAAATCTACTCTTGCATTACTTTTAAATGGATTTCTAATGTGGATATTTCTCCAAGCTCTAGTGTATTTGAGGCTCATTTTCAAGATCTTCCAACACTAAAAAATTCAAGATTGCAAAGGACACCCTTGTACAAAATCTCAAGTAGAAAAATCATCAACTTTTATTTTCAAAATCAGATTTTTGATGTTGAAAGTAGACTTCAAAACAAACTTATATTGAAAAAAAAATACGGAAAATAATGATTTGATAATTTTTTATTCATCTTCAAAATTTCCTCGCGGCCCAAATCTGGTCACTTGGGCATTTAGGGATTAAAGGCAAACCTCCATGCTACCTTAGAATCAAAAATACGCAAAAGAATACAAAAAACAACCAACAATTTCACACCACAAACTTGTTTGTTGTTTTAGTGCTTTCTTTCAAACAAAACTACCTGATAATTGAACCAAAAGGATGTCATTGTGTATAACAACCAATGCAACAACAACAACAAGATTCTTATTTTTCAAATGAGCAATTGTGTCAATAGAAAGGATGCTTACAAGTTAGCAACACCAAAGAGGAATTTCTTAAAGCAAAATTATGAGCCTTCTGCGTTTGAATCTCTTAAAATGAGCAGGCTAAATATACAAGATTCAAATTATTTGTTTCATTGCTGCAGAAAAGTACCTTGTACATACTGCAAAAACCTCGCCAAAACTCTCCTTCATCATTTCTGCATTCAGCGTTCTTCTGAACAGCTGATACAGAATCGCAGCTACGGCTACGTAATATACAACCTTTAGAACCAGCTTGGTGAAGAAAACAAGGGCACGAGCTGGCAGAAGGAGTATGTAAACCGGCACAGAAATTAGAAACAGAACAATGCGCACAAGTAGTCGGAGAATTGTAAAAGCAATCAAGATCACCAGTCGCAAGGGTTTCGCAAATGCCGGAAACAAGATGATGAATACCGCATACGGCCAAACGGTCGTGAGAAATCGGGAATCAAGAAGCTCCGTTAGCGCCAATTCTCCTGCCATTCTGCCTCCACTTGTTGTCTTTTTCTCTGTTTCTCTGCGTGATCTGATCTCTAAATGTATTTCTGAAGTGCGCTCTGAGCTCCGGAAAAGTTCTTGCAAAATCACGGCATACGAAAAGAAGCTTCTAGAGCCAGTATAACCCTAACACATAGTCGCACGCCGTCGCTTCTTCATCTTCTTTCCTCCTCTCTCTCATAATTTGCTGCATCTCATACCGGAGTCTCTTACCGAAATTTTTAAAGTAAAGATCGAAACTAAGTTAGTGCTATGCCGCAAGATTGCTAAAAGTTTGATCATCAAGTTCCGCTTCGTAATTCTATCGTTCAAAATGAAGCTTGCGCATGCGAAAGCAAATAATGCAAAAGCGAGTAATGTACTGCGAGTGATCTCTATAGAGTTCTATGTATTTATATCTAAAAAAAATCATGATTTTGATGCAGATCGTATCTTCGGATCTTCAATTCTGGTTCATTTCTAAGTTACAAGTTCTAAACAAAAATCTCGTCGCGCTCAATGATCTCTCCGGGCATCTTTGAAAATCCATATGAAAGTTTGACTAAAGCATCTAGGTTTAGTGAAGAGATAGAAAATTTTAAAGCATATAATTTGGAAAAGGGTATATTGTATTATAATACAAGAGTTTGTATTCTTAAACAAGGGGAATTTAGACTTCAAATTATGCATAATCTTCATGACATACCCATTGCAGGCCATCCAGGTTTTCAAAAAACCTATATGCTTATTAAACGTCATTATTATTGGCAAGAAATGAAAAAAGACATTAAGGAATATGTAGAGAGGTGTTTGAAGTGTCAAATTTCCAAAAGTAAACAAATAAAAAACCCTGGATTTTTACAACCTCTTGGAATTCCAAACTTAAAGTGGGAGTCTATATCTATGGATTTTATTGTGAGTTTACCTAAAACTCTAACTGGATTTGATAGCATCTTTGTTGTAGTAGACCACTTGATAAAATCAACTCATTTTATTCCTACAATTACTACTGTCACCCCCTCTAGTGTAGGAGAATTGTTCATGAAACATGTATTTCAAAACCATGGCTTACCGTCAGAATTTATAAGTGATAGGGATCATCAATTTGTAAGTGAATTTTGGTCATCACCATTTGAACAATGCGAAACAAAGATTAAATTAAGCACAACTTATCACCCTGAAATCGATGGTCAAATTGAAAGAACTAATCGAACTCTTGAAGATATGCTTAGGATGCATATAGGAAAAAAACAACACTCTTGGGATAAGTGGTTACACTTGGTACAATTTTCTTATAATAATGCAACACATAGTTGTACTGGTGTTAGTCCATTCTTTGCCTTGTATGGTCAAAGAATGTAGAACTCCAATTTCTATATCAACCCCTAATTCAAAGATCAAAAGTGTTAACCAAATGATTAGAGATATGAATGAAGTTATTGAATTTATAAAATTGAATATAAAAAGTGCTCAAGATCAAGCTAAATATTATGCGGATCAAAAAAGAAGCCATTGTGAGTTTAATGTAGGTGATAAGGTGTTCTTAAAAGTTACACCTCAAAGATCAGGACTAAAACTTGGTAAGTCAAGAAAGTTATCTCCTTGATTTTGTGGCCCATTTGAAATTGTCAAACGAATAGGACTTGTGGTTTATGAATTAAAATTGCCAAGTGATTGGAAAATTCACAATGTTTTTCATGTGGGTTTGTTGAGGAAATATATTTCTGATCCTACTCATGTATTGCTAGAGCTTCCCAAAGCTGCTCCTGAAGGAGAATTGCTGGCAGAACCAGAAAAGATACTAAAAATGGATATGCAGCATCTACGGAACAAATCATTTCGTAGATTTTTGATTAAATGGAAAGATTATCTAGAGGATGAAGCTTCTTGAGAACGAGAGATTGATTTTCGAAAGGACTACCCTAACTTTCTCATTGAAGACAATGAATGCTTTTAAGGAGGAATTTGTGTCATGACTTTTATTAGGATGGATGAATGATTAATGAATGAACTAACTCACAATGAAATGTGAATTAGCAAACCAGGAGAAAAGCCATGAAGGCAAACATCTGTGGATGATGGATTTGTGCATTGGAGTTAGCTAACTCCAATTGTATGACAACAGTACTACCTTTGAGTACAAGTATATAGGAGGTACAACTTGAGGACAAAGGCATGGATGTACACTTGATGACAAGACAATGAGTGGAACTTGGAGTTAGACAATTCCAAGTAAAAGATGATATTTGATATGAGTTACATTTAGAATACTTCTAAATGTAACTAAGACTTTTACCTTAACAATTAGTTAAGGATGAGTGTTAAAGATAGAAAGATAAAAATAGTTAAAACAATTCTATTTCTATGGAAAAGATTGATAGTATAAGATGGGGCTTAGAGGGTGAGGAGACAAATTCTTTTGGAATTAGTCTCTCTCTATGGTTGGGAGGTTGAGCTCCTTGTTGTCTTTCTAGTTTTTATATATATATTGATTGTTGGTTTACTTGAGTGTTTGGAGGATTTCAGTTGCGGATTGTGGGAGGTTCATAACAATAATTGTGATGAACACGCAGTTAACCCTTAACCCCTAAAGGACTCAGCATGCAGCTGCGACTAATATAATACAGGGTGTTTTTCTTATATTTGGAATGGATTCACACCTCTACTACATTTGAGATCAATAAAGAAGTTGGAGAATAGATCAATGATGTTCTAGTGAGCTACTTGAGATCTCAAATTAAAGCTTCTTACTGGCAGCACATACCGATTATATGGTAGCGTATATACTATGCCCTATGGTCTTTTAAGGGTTAAGGTACGCGAGGCACTGTCAATGTGACTTGCTTTACCTACTCAAACTTCTTTGGAGATGCTTTTGTTGATATAAAATCTCCTTTGTTGCAGTTCAAATAGTGTTTGGGGAGATTTTGAGCTTTCTCAATAAGAATCTTATATATTTTAATTTAAAAGGACATTTTGATGAATACTCTTGGAGTTTGCAACAAAATCCGTGAAGAACCAACAAATAGTTTGAAGCTAGCTTGTTGAATTGAGGAAAAAGCGTTTGCAATTTTTAAACATCTGTTGCAAAATCAATTAAAAATCTTTTTAAAAAATATGCAAAATGAAATAGAAATTTTAAATAAAATAGTTCCTCGATAAATCGGTTCAATACAAGAATTGAAGGAAATCAACCGATGAAACTCAAATATATTTTGGACAATGGTTTGCAATATTTGTGTAAATACTCCTAATTTTTCAAAAATTGCATAAGTACCTTTGGACCATGATTTTCAATCATTTGTTCTATTGTGCACTAGCACTTCCTTCTCTCTTTGTGCATACGCTGCTATTTTTTTGTTTTGTTGCAATCCTTGCTGGCAATTGCTACCTTCATGACATGCTAACAAAACTCTTTGCATAGAAGAATAATGCTAGCCAATTTGTAAATCAATTTTCATAGGAGCAACCACAAAGGTTTGTTCTGCTTGTGTAGGATGTGTCACAACCAATGCTGAAGCAAGGAGTGCAACAAAACAAGAACAAAGCAGCATGCTCAGAAAGAGAGAAGGAAGTGACATGCAACAAAACAAATGCTTGAAAATTATGGTCTTAAGGTATTTATGCAATTCCTAAAAAACCAAAAGCATCTGAACAAATATTGCAAACTGTTTATCTGATATATGTACTCCTTGTGACCGATAAACCTTTTGAATTTGATCAACTAAATTTAATTGACTTTGTTCCATACTAATTCAAGCACTCAAAAAATAACCCCATAAACTTCCAAAAAAACTTGTCATATCTTTATTCCATTCTTCAAAACCAAGAATATCAATCAAATTTTCCCTAATTTCAATTGGTTTTTTTAATGCATCCACTAGGTAAAATATCCTACATTTTGTAATTTCAATTGGTTTTATGAGTACATGCATTGTATTTTACCTATATACATATCCTATAATTAGACGTTTTCCAACAATCTAGCCGGTTTTATCCAACTCTTTCAAGTTTCAACTAGTTTTTTTGACATTTCATCTCTCTAATTGTCTATGAAAAGAAATCAATCTTTGTGCTCATTGGTCCAAAGCCAATAACGTTAGAGTGCAACAATGTCAATAAATGTTTGCCTTTTGGACATGGACATTCAACATAAATGTTTGCTTGAAAGTAATTCAAGAGTATTTATAGTTTCATGCATGTGCAAGATTCACTATGTAAGAGGACAATGCTTGTGAGGAAAGAACTTACAAAAAAAATGTTCCAGTGAGGAGGGCAAAGTCCAACAACATGGGGGGCATATACTATATATATTTAAAACCCCCATTAAGAAGTTATGGTTTAATGTAATCTTATTTAAATGAGTAATATTGAGATGTTCAAACTTGTAAGCACACACAAATATGTTTCAAAATCCTAAATTTGCCTCAAATAAGATCTTTTGAGGGGTTATCAAAAAACAAATCTAACAATGGGCCATCTTGTTTATTTTTGGAGGTAAACTAGATCCACCTGACAAGGTTGGAGTACTTTGGAAGCCTTGTCATCATCTTCACGTGTTCTATGAATTTACAAACAAACATGTTTTAACTTGTTTAATTTAAAAATGTTTGGATGGGCTTTCCATAGAAGGAGATGTAATTAAGCCTTAACCCTTAAAGGTCCCTGCATCCAAAAAGTGGATTTGCCTTGGTCAACCCTGATTGTAACTTTCAAAATATCAATTTTTGGTACATGGTTCAAACTAAAAAAATGAAGCTTGACAAGTTTCCTTTCTATTACATTTAATATTTTTGAAAAATGTCAAAAATCAAAGAGTTATTGCCATTGAAAGCATCAAGTGTTAAAATCCAAATAACACAATATGGTGTGCTTTTCATTCATATTTTCTACTCTTTAAATGCATTTTAAATTTAAACTACAAAACTATGTTTCTCATTCTACCATTCATTTATAGTAGAAATTATAGGTTTTTTAATAAGTATTCTAATTGATATGATTTTATTTCCACATTTAGCTTTAAAAAAACACAACAATTCAAATTTTCCATCAAGCTTATCGAAAAAAATAATGTAAGTAGTAAAAGAATGTATCTTCCAATAAAAAGTATCAAAATTTCACAAATTAATTAAATATAAGGATAAACTTGGTTTGATAGTCAAATTTGACTTTAGATACTTTATTGTGGCTATTTTAGGTGTAAAAAATAAAATAACCAATTGAAATTTTTTTGCATTAGTCTTTAATGCTACTTGTACCTCATGAAAAAAGTTCAATTAACTTGGACTTTCTTTACTATTTTAACTTATTTATGTTCATTTTTTGGAAAAAATTTGATAACAATTACAATTTTTTATTTTTCATGAAATAAATTGAAATTCTTGCAGTGATATATCATTCATAGTTTTAAGCAATAAAAATATATATTTTTTGTTTGAACACACTCTGAAAGGCAAAATTGAGCTTAGACATAAAGTTAGATCATTTCAAAATGGATTAGGTCCTTTAGGGGTTAATGAAACAATGGTAAGGAAAGTGAAAGTAGAGCCTTGTTTTTAAAGAATCATATGTGGCTTTAAGCAAAAATAGTGGAGGGTGTTATTTTTGTATTATGGTTCCCCATTACATATATTGAGCTCCTACTCATTGACCTATTGACTTTAAAACAAGTTCAAATCATCTTTTGTGAATAATATAGTTGAAAACAAAAAATGATTTTTATTTTTTATTTTTTTTATGTTTTCTTTGTTAGTATAAAAATGAAATTTTTTCCACCATGGAGTTTGTATAATAAAAGGAAAGACAAGATTTGTGAAGAATGGAAGGAAGCCCTATGTTTACTAAAAATCTCACCTCTTGATTGCTTCTAGTGCACAACAACAATGTTGTGGAAACATAAAATGAGCAACTATTTCCTCTCAACTTCTAGTTTGCTCTAATTTAGTAAGATTTTGAATTCAAAAAGCCGTTCACATTGAATCCAATTTCCCAACTCTTCAATCTCCACCTCCATGCAATTTTCCAACATCAATGGGTTCTAAAGGGCAAAAGAAATAGCAAGAAAAGAGTTTGAATATTTCTAACAAGAACATTATTGGCATTTGGCTCCTACATTGAGTCTGTATTTTTGTCGCACCCAACTTAAATCAAGCTCCACTTTGGTGGAACCAAGATCCATAAAATAGTGCCATAGAGGCATACCTTAGTGACTTGGGATTTGGTGTAAAGCTAAAAGTCTCAATTTGCAACTTTCCACCAATCAAATTAGAAGTTGCAATTTTTAGTTTTTTATAGATAAATTTTTGAAAAAATGGTTGGATTGGAAATGTGGGACAAATGTGAACCATCTATTAGAAGAAAACTATGTTCTAATCCTTCAAGATGGTGCAAAAAGGATGATGGAACATGAGACCATATTTACGGCTTTTCTTCTTTATTGTAACCTTCTCTTGTTATTTTCATTGCCACATAGCATAGGGTAATTGGAAAGAGGGATTGTGATATAGAGGTGTAGCCCTTACCATTCATGTTTTTTAAAGAGTTGTGTATCTACAAGATTAAAAAAATTTGTATTAATTTGCTAAAGATGATTTTGTCCCATAACTTACTTGTCGTTGCCAAGGCTTGACCAATTATGTAGTATAAAATCCAACTCTCATCTCTCACTAGTAAAGTTTGCAATAAATTATGTCCCATGATCATCCCAAGTTTCATTATTACAAAATCAACATATTGATCATTTTCAATGAAAATTTGTAAATTGCAAACATTAATCCAAAAAAACCATTTCATCTCCAATTTGCTAATTAAAATGTAATTAGAACATATCATAATGGAAATTAGAACATCCTAAAGCTCTCAATGTTGAAAATATGGTATAGACTAAATACCTTCATAATCAACTTAAATGAGGGTTTTGTAAGGAACTTCCTTGTCCTCCTCTACAATCACCAAATTGTTCTCTAAAAAAACATAAAACTTTTCATTGTATAAAAATAAACATTTGTATGCTCATAAATTGGCAAAAATCCAAGATATTTACTATAGTTGGTGAAACATCTTCTCGCATTGGCAAACAAAAAATTATGTTGAATATTTTCATGTGAGTAGGGGGAGGAACCGCAAGTGGAGGAGGAGGATTGCCTTGTTGAATTTTTTTGAAACACACTGAAGTTCATAAAATGTTACCGATCAATTCCTTGTTTGAGTTTTTGTTGGTGGATTTTTTATCCGAATTGAATGCAAAATACATGGCATACCATTGGAAGGCTCTTCATAAAACTTTTTTAATTTATTAATATACATCCTATTCAAACAATGATAAGTAGTTTTTATCATAGCAAGTCAAATAACAATGGCAATCTTCACAACTCAAGTCAAAATCTAATTTCTCAATTTGGGCATGTTCTCAATCAACACAAACTCCTTAAAACATGCGCTTTTTTCTTAAATCATACCACTTAGGATTGCCAATTCTTCTTTTATCAACTAGCCACACTATAAGGGGGTTTCAAACATCAATTTTTTCAAGTGACTCACGTAGCGGTTCATCTTGGTGAATTTACTAGTGAATAGCAAGGTGAGTCACCTCTAGAATCCACTCCTAACGTGATCCACGTTAGGAATGAATTTCACAAACTCACTTTTGCGCGGCTCATCCTTTCCGATGTCTTAGTCGCTCAAACCCCCAACTTGTGCACAAAACCCTAATTGCAAACTCACGGGTGTGTCAGACTTTGGACTAGCGAGTGAAGAAAAATAATTCACCAAGGTAGAAATACCATAAACGGTTAAAATAAGCCACTTTAGCCTATAAGATATGGGAAATTTCTTGAGAAATTAAGCTCAATCTGTGGAGAAACAAGGATAAGGAAGAGTGCAAAAAATAAAAACAAAACTACGCAAAAATGAATATTTTATGCAATATAAATGTGGATTTAGGGTTTTGATTGATTCTTGTTTCATAGGTGCACTTTAACCCCTAAACGCCCAAGGGAGTAAGGGCAAAACATAAATGCATTATAAAATAATACTTATGTAATTTTGATGAAGTTTGCTTCAAAAGAGAAAACAAGAATCATGATGTTTAGTAACTATCCATATCGTCAAACATTCAAAAAAAGTTTTGACTTTTTATTTAATGAATTTAGAAGCACTTACCATTTACTATTCACCAAAATTACAAATTTAATTCATAGATTTTAAAATTTGGTATGATTGGTTAAAAATAGACATTTTGTTGTAAACTTCAAAAATGCAATATTTTATAAGGAGTGAACATCACTAGTTTCCAAAATAGAAAATTTTATAACTCTAGCAAATATTGAAGTGTTTGTCTTTGAAAAATTCTCCTTGATGGAGTTTAACTTGAACTAGCATGCTTCTAGTTGGGTTGGAAAGTAGACTTGATTTTCTTTTTCTCTTGAATTTTTTTAAAAAATCAAAGTTTTTTTTCATCTTGGGCGCCCGCAAAAAATGGGCATCAACTAGAAAATGGTCGACTGAGCGCTTAGGGGTTAAACGGCTACCTCTAGAACCTTGTTCTAAAAGAAATTTGAACCAATCAAATGCGAGGAAATAGAGTCTTTTTGAAATCTTTTTCAAAGCCAACTCTTGTTGGTTTTAGGACAGTCTACTTTGCCATTATCAAGGAGTGGCCATTTATGGTATTCCTACCTTAGTGAGTAGGGATCTTGTGAGGTGAGAAACTCGTAGGCTAGATTTTATGTTTAAACCCCCTATTATGCACCCATGTGCATTATTTGTCTTTTATGAACTTTTCCAAATTTGACCACACGTGGAAATCCTCCATTATCGGTAGTGGATAATCTATTTAATATTTGAGCATGTAAATTTGGCTGCAACAACAAAGTTCACTTGACATTCTTCCAAACTAATTGCCTCTTAACAATGAAAATGAGGTTCAACAAAAAAGGGACTATTATACGAGAAAAGGAATCTGAAATTTTGATTTTGAAGAAACCAAGTCCATGATTTGTAATTATAATGTTATATCTTCCCCATAGATAGTCTAAAGAAGTGAGAAAACGTAATATTGCAAAAAGGAGACACTATTTCCTTATTGAACCAAATATTTTTGACTTGTTTTTTGAAAAAATACCATTTTTATCAAATTTCAATTAAGCAGAGAATTTGATAAATGTTCTCATGCCATATTTAAAATGCACATGCTCCACATTTTTCAGGATTCTTACCTAGCGGTATTAAACTTTTAAGGAATTTTGGCATGTTTAGCTCCAAACAGGCAACTAGTGGTTGCCTTATATCTATAGGAAAATTACACTTGATTGAATATAGTCACCATATGAATCATTTCAATACCGTTCTTCAATAGTGAAAATGTGGCACAAACTAAGGATATTTTGTAGGTTTATCAAGATAATAAAAAGCTTAGGAATACTTAGTCATTAACCGACATAAGTAAGATTGAAACAATCATATTTTGGTTTCAGTGAAGTTGTTAAACTAAAAATCTTGAAGGATTTGTACATTTTCCATATTTTATAGTATTCATCTCAAATTTTAAAATGGGTTCAAAAAAACTTAAAATATTAATATCAAAATATTCATTAACCAATCTCATTCTTTGCTTATGTTCAAAATAGTTTAGTAGATTTTTCTTGAATTTTTTTGAAGAAAATAAAATTTTAGGTCAAATTGTCTAAATCTTCAATGGATTGTTTGGGGTTATATTCTATTTATTTTTAAACTAATCAACTCCATACTAGAGAATTTGTCTATACAACATAATTTATCTTCAAAATAAAACAACACAATGGCACTAATGATGACTAAAGATTGGCTAAAAAGTCAATGTAAAAAATACAAACAATATCAAACTCCATATCTGAATGATCGACTATATTTACAAAACCAAGGGTTTTCTACAATTGAAAATCTAGAAGAGTATACCGTAAGATTGTGTCTTTTATATTTATGACAAACATTGGATCAATTTCTGTATAAAGGAAGAATTAAAAAAAAAACAACTCAAAGGAATAATTTGTAGGAATGATGTAACATTTTACATATATCTAAAAATACACATCTTTATAAGAATGATAAAAAATGGGGCACATACAGTTGCAACTTTAAACTGTAGAATTTGGTCTTTATGATGGTCAATACAATACATTTGATAGATGCCAAGAGTGCATTTTAAAAATATGTAACCAAAATAGTTCTTAATGGATACTAATAATACAGTCTATAATTTTGAATAGATTGCACAACTAGATAATTTATCATGTTAAATGATAATTTAAAAAAGAGCTGGATATTCTTTAAATTAGAGAGATTCATTGTTGAAATGGTATGTCAAACACATGACAGTTTTGCAAATTTTGCAAATTTAATCAAATATCTCAACATTTTAATAGTCATTTCGGTCATTTTGTTTGTAAGTACTTCTTTTCTTATTTTAAGCAATCATGCAAAATTGATTGTAATTCTATTCTAAAATTTTGGTTGCAGGAAGTAAAGGTGTTGTATTTAGAATGCAATTGTATTGAAAGCCTTTCTGGAATACATTTCATGTCAAAATTATGTAATTTGTAAGGAAAATGACACTTAGTATTTTCAAGTTCTGATACGTGAATATTTGATTTTTTCTCAAAAATGACTTATTCTTGATAACAAAAATAACCACCAGTAATAAAGACTCACCAAAAATGTCATTGATGTAAGCATTATAAATATCATGTACAATGGGGGGACAAAAAGATGGAATACCCTATTACGTCATTCAAAGAACTTTGTATACTATGGAATGTAATTGACATTTCATTGTCTTGCATCATTGGTGTTTAATTTTTATGCAATCCAAATCAAGCATACCAAATTTGAGCTCTTAAAAATCAAAACTCCATTTTTGGTGAATTATTTATATAATATTCACGGTTTTACATGATGTTTGATTGAAAAACAATGGTGATGAATTTTTGAGTTTTGATTGCATGGATATGTAAGAAACATCCATACACAAATTTTTTCTTCTAACAAGCATATTCAAAAAGCTTCATTATTCTCTCTATAGAGATTTTTATATTGAGATCACCATTGTTTATTTAATCAAACATCATGTAAAATTGTGAATTTTATGTAAAATAATTCACCAAAAATGGAGTTTTGATTTTTAGGAACTCAAATTTGATACGCTTGATTGGAAGTGTATAAGAATTAAACACCAATGATGCAAGACAATGAAATGTTAATTACATTTCATATTATGCAAAGTTATTTGAATGACTCAATAGGGTATCCCAATCCTTTTGTCCTCCCACTGTAAAAGTTCACAAAGTCAATTCATAAAGAGATTGTTTTTAACTTGTTGATTACCTTATATATGAAAAACACGATATGAGAAGTACATAATAAAATCCCATTCTATAAAGTATAAAATAATACTTTGATTTGAAGTTTGCAAACAACAAAGATTATCTAGATAATTTTCTATATTTGAATTCAGATTCTCATAAACATGAGTAAAAATGAATTGATATTGGAGGTTTCATGATTTGTCTTATTGAAGTTTGATAGTTTATAATAAACTCCAGATTGAAATTCAATTGCAAACTATTGTTCAAAAATAAATTGTAACGATTCATGATAGAGTTACATTAGGTAGTTCCATAAATTTCTTTCAAAATTTGAAGTATTCTTTAAGGGAGGTGATATTTTACATAATTCAAGTTGTACTAGCATAATTAAAGCTTTTAAAAAAGGATTATTTATGAAGGAGTTGCATGAACAATAAAATATAAAGAAAAACCAAGTACCATGGTATTCCAAATTGCAATAATCAATTGAATTTAATTTTAGAAATGTATGAGCAAAAAATAATTCAGCTCTTTCTTGTGCTTTTTTCACACAAAAAAATTGTAATCTATATCTATAAAAGAATCCCAAGGGCTATTTTGGATGAAAAGTAAAGAGTTTGAGTGCAACTATGAGTTGCATTTCATGCATGTAAGTTGCACCTTTTACATTTTCTATTTAATGCCTCCGTTGGTACAACGCGTACGTAAACTAATGTCCAATGATAGAATGTTTCATTTTGTTAAAATGAAATTCTATTTTGACTATTTTATAATAAGAACCGATTTCTAATCACTTCTTCTATGACTAACTATTTAGAAGTACAGTGAGGAGTTGAAATACACATACAGCAAACTAAAAAATAACATAGTCATAAATTACAAAAGTTAATTGTATTTAAGTACAAAAAAACGTTGATTTTTTATAGGTTTTGTTTAGACGATTTATTAGTTTTCAAACCTTTACAATTTATTGTGTATTTTTCCAAACCTAAAACACATCAAAATTTAATAGCTGATACTATTCATCAATATTTGAATGTTAATGAAAATACAATTTTGTTGAAATGTTATCACATATTAACACATAGAGTATACTATTTTTTTGTCTCTGAAAAATAACAACCACTTTTACCTTTTGACCCTTAGACAACCATAGGGCATAGTATATATGTTGACGTATAATTGCCATTTGCTACTAATAAAATAATTTAATTTGGGATCTCAAATAGTTCACTAGAACCTCATTGATCTATTCTCCAACTTCTTTGTAAGTCTCAAATGTAGTAGAGGTGTGGATCCATTCCAAATACAAGAAAAATACCCCATATTGTAATGGTCGCAAAGGGCCTTTCAGTTGTTTAAGGGTTAAGCAAGACCATAATTTCTTTTCATTTAATCTTGGCACATGTTTTTTTATCTATATTTTTATTCTAGTATGTTCATCAATCACATTTGTATGCTAAATCACACAATGAGTTTTCTCTTCTAAATCTGTAATATGTAAAATATGTAAAATTAAACGGTCTTTCTATGTATAAATAACCAAATATTAGAATGAACTTATGCTGAAATTTTGATTGCAGGGTTGTGCACAAAAACAACATTGGAAAAATTGAACATCTAGATAATCTAAAATTGTTAGATTCCCTTGATATTAGGTAAACGTATTAAAACACAACACACGTTTTATGTTATAAATAATTGATTTTAAGAAAATACTCTTTCTTTTTTATTTTTATGCATGCAATCATTTTTTTTGCTTCAAATGCTTTTATTCCCAAGAACAATGCATTTTAATCAATGTATTATGCATTAAAGTATTTGCTAATTGTTAAGTGTTATTATTTTCTTATTTCTTTTTCTTAATTCAAAATACAAGTTCTAAAGGTTTATGTCTAAATGACACGATCTATTGAAGTTGTGATGACACCCAAAAACAACAATGCATTTCAAAAATTGTATTAGATAGCCGTAAGAATTGCTGTTAACTAATGTTTAGATTTTATTATATTGCGTATAATACTTAGAATTTGATTAGCACTTAATTTGTCTAAATCAAATGTGGTTGGAATGTGGGGTTCTGGACAGTGACAATATGTTGATTAAATTGGATAATTTGGCATGTTGTCCATTATTAACGTCTTTAAATGTTGCAAACAATCATCTTAAATCAAGTGAATCCATAGAACACCTAAAGCAATGTTCTAATTTGAGGTAAACATGTTGGTTTGTTACACAAATATTGGGTTTAATATTTGAAATAATTACAAATTTAAAGTATGAAAATGTATTACTTCACATGAAAGTTGACATTTCTATTTTTATATTGACTTTGTATTAATCGAGTAAAATAACTTCAGATTATTGCATTTTTAATCATTTTTTTATACTTGGTTATATATATGTGGAAATGCTACAGTGTCTTCTGTAACAAACCATTTGTGTCTTATTGTAAAAAGAATAATAAATTTTGAATGTTGATGTAACTCTAGGATGTTGGACTTGTCAAAAAACAAACTTGAAGATGGAGAGGAATTGATAAAAGTTTTAAAAGCATTGCCCTTGCTATCTTGCTTGTACCTATCTGGAAATCCATGTGTTAGAGATATTCCAAATTATCGTAAGGTAAAACTTTATAATGATTTTAATGCAACATAAAAATATTGTATAACAATTCTATTAATATTCTATTCAATGACTATCATATTTATTTTAAACTCAATAAAAAAACATTTGTTGCAAATCAAGATTTATGTTGCAAAACATAAACAAATGCATTGCTTGTTCATATTGTGCTTAAAACACACATTGAATTATTTATAATGGTGAAATGATTTTACAAATTTAGAATAAGAATTTTTTACAAAAATAAGGAAATTATTATTAATTTAAACATTGATTTTTTCAAATAAAATTGTGTAAATAATCGAGTTAACACAAGACAAGTGAAAGCAGAGCTAACAGGCAATAATATCGTCGGTACCAAATCTCAAGCATTTAGACCAAACTCCGGTCTATTGGAGTGAAAGAATATATGCAAATGCTTGGTAATTACTGTTTTTTGAACTCATTTGTATATGGTTTGTAAACGTCTTCTTTGAATTTTTATGAACACAATAGAGAATCTTAAAACTGCTTTTTAATTTTGAATACATGTATTTGAGTTTTTTATGCGTTTTGCAAAGAGACAAAGTTTGAACAGTATTGGTGTAATGGTTTTCACAATATATCTCTGTAGTAAAAAAATTATGTAAAATAACATTAATTGCTTGTAGGACAAATGGAGGAGATGAAGCTGTAAAATTAGCAAGAAACTATGTATGCAATAGTATACAAGAAAATGAGAGGCTTCAATTTGAAGGTGATTTTCCAAAACATATAACACCTAAAAAATAGTGATTACATTGCACCAATAATATGTCAAATTTTAATCAACGCTTTGTACTTTAATGTTCTTTTGTTTATCTATCTTGTTAATGTTAATTATGGCAAAATGAATGGACTTAGAGACCAATTAAAGTTTCTGTACTTTCCATTTCATGTCTATTTTTATTCTTGAAGTTAGTTTCATGTAGAAGTAGTTACTAGAGTTCTTATATTTTTATTTGATTTTCAAATACAAAAATAATAATTTCGTATTCATCCTAATTCATTACTTCCACAACGAAGGATCTCATGTTAGTCATGTATGGAAGTGATTTGAACAAAACTTAGAACTCTGTCACATACTTGTCAAACTAGAATACTTTTTATAAGTTTAATTTTTGTTAATTTTTTACAACATTTTTAATTGATGTTGACGTTTTTGTAAATGGAATTTTTTCCCACATTTCAAGTATTCATATCAATTCTCCTCCACAAACAACATACCTTGAATATTTATAAACAAGACATGTTTTGAAATTGTATTGTGCCAAATTTTTACCTAGTTTAGCTTTTTAGTAAAGAGAAAAATTTCATAGAAGTATTTCTAATATCATAAACCTATTCTAATACTATGTAAGTTATAAAGTTCCATTTTTTTTAAATAATGCAAATTTTCTTAAAAGTGCAATAATACAAAAACATGTGTTTTTTTAATAATGTTGATAAGGATCTTTATTTTCTTTATGTAATGAACCCATTTTTTATATTTTATTACGAAAGATCCTTTAAAAGCACTCAATTTTAGATTTGGGAAGTATAAAAGCTATGCATTGAGAGATTAACAAAGGGTCATTTAAGCAAAAATATTAATAATAATAACACAATAAAGACCATGTATTTAATTGTTATTGAAATGAATACAATTATCAACCTGTTACATGGCTTGTTCAAAACTTGCCTCTTTTTTGTTTACTTTTCATATAAATTTAAAGAATAACTATCAAAATTTACTCTATTTTCATTGATTTCTTTGTATGAATTTTGAAAATTACTAAAGTTGCAACACATGTTTTTAAATCAGCGATATCATTTGATTTTTGGAATACAATATGCATTTATTACATAGTTAGCGTAATAAATGGTTGTTGTCTTTGTACATATATTTAAAATAAAACAATTGTTAGGTTAATCTAATCTTTAGTTTTTGATCATTTTAGGAATGAAAAGACTAAGACAACAAGCACTAGAGGAACGTATGAAATCCATTGAAATCCCTTTATTACAATTTGATGAAGATGAATTGAATCCAAAGCCAATTGTGTCTGATGTTGAATTTGAATCGCAAAAATGCTTTTCAAGTAATACAAAGCTAAGTGATGACCAAGTAGATAAAAAAACTTTGGAAATTTTTGAAACATCTAATATTGAGGATATAGATCCTAAGGTTGAATGGAAAACCCATGCTATGCAAGAGATGGATTTTATTGTCAATAGCAGATCAAATGTTAAGGAAGAAGATGCTAACAATGAACCAAACAATTGTGTTGATGATCTAAACAATTACAACAGTAGTGATTTAAAGTCAATAGAAGATAATTTTAAACCTTCTAGTGAAGATTTAAGAGCAACCAAAAAAAAATCTACACTCTTTACCAATGAAAACTTGACAACTGAAGATAACAACACAAATCCATTTAGAAAAACAAATGCTATTCATGATGTCAATGTTAGTAACTTTACTATGAAAGAAAATTGTCATAACATTAATGATTTCAATAATCTTCCAAATTTTGAACAAGTTTGTTACAAAAAATGCAATGTCAAAGATGAAAATGACCCTAAATCAAATCAAGTTTGTAAGCCCATGTGTTCATTACAAGAATGCAACGTATCAAAAGGATTTGACAAAAAACAAGAAAGTCCTATGTATTTATATATTTCAGATTCTAATGACAATATAACAACTGTTCCACAATTTTTAAACATTTCTAAAGTTGATGAGCCTAGAAACTTGATTCAATCTAAAGCAGATGATATAGAATTTGAAGAGCTTCCAAATTCAATTGATCCAAAAAGTAAAGCTATAAATATAAAAAACCAATGCTTAGAAGCAAATAAAGTAAAAACATTTTTAAAAATTGAGAACAAGTTGGGAAAACATCATACCCCAAATGACACTAAAACATACACAAGTATTGATGCAACACACAATAATTCATTACAAAAATGTGATATTAATGAAGAACAAAAAATCATATTGAATGATGTCAATATCAATTTAGAAGAGGATTCTTTGATTGGTATACAAAGGCACAATATGAATGAAGATGACATAGATGGATGTTGTTTACTACTTAAGGCTAAAGAAGAAATAGACAAACATTCTTTTTTAGTTGATATCACAAATAAGTCCCATCCAAAATTGATTGATAATAATCCTTCTCTTACAATGCCTCCACCATGTTTTTTAAGTTTTCATAAGACTAAAGATTGTGAATGGAAATTTGATGACATACCAAGCCAAGTTTCAATAGAAATCAAGAATACCAATGAAGAAAAGCAAATTAACTATGAGTGTGACATATTGGATGATGATAATAAAGCCATTTCTCAAGAAATACATATAGAGATGAAAAGTTATATACAAGAAGAATGCATTAATTGTATTACAACAATAGAATCAATTGGTGAAAATTCAAAAAAGAGACAACTTAAACAAAATGCATACACATGTGAGAATCATGGGGTCAAAGATGGTAACTCAAAAGAAGATTTTCTTGCTTGCTTAGAATGTAATCTTATGAATAGAATGGATCAAAATCTTGAACATAGGCACCAACAAATGTGCACATCTCACGAAATGAGCAAGAAACAAAATCAAGATAATTTTATGTCACCATACAACTATTCCAAAGTTACACAACTCACATGCAACAACAAATCTACAAAAAAACATATGGTAATCAAGTTTTATTAATTAAATATGAGATTATCAATATGCATGCCAGTAGATTCCTAATTAATAGTGCAAACTTTTAAGCAATGTAGATAACAAGCAAGGGAACTAATAATTTAATAATTAGAAAAAATTAATGGTGAATGTCAAAATATTGTTTATCACATCTAGTACCAAGATTCAATCAAGGCATCTTTTGTATAAGGGAAACCATCAAGGATACCCCTCAAGTTTGCAATCTTATCATGAATACCCCTAAAGTTTAAGTAATATCACAAATATCCTTAGACCACAAATACCCTTAGACCAACGACTTCTTTCTTGACTTTTTGGCTTCTTTCCGGAATTTGTGATGTCTCTGAAACTTGAGGGGTATTTGTGGTTAGGTAGGAACACTCATAAGCGTGAGTTTAAGCATTATAGGGTATATACCTTGATCAAACAAGCTTGACAATAATATAAGAAGGAATGAAAAATATTGGGATCAATTTCAGAGTCCCAATAGTAAGCATTTGTTCACAAAGATTTTTCAAAGTCCAAAATCACTGAAAATCCATGGCTGTGAGTAGGAGATGCTAAAAACAAAAGAATTGGGTTCTCAAAACTGTCATGCAAGTCACCTACAACCACCACTTTGTCACCCATAACCATCACTTAAGTTTCCATAGCCACCAAAGTTATTAATTTCAAATGACTGACAACTTGTGTCCGACGTAGGTCATGACTAGGGGTACACTCACGGTTATGAGTGTTCCTACCTTAATGTTGCAAACTTCAGGGGTATACTTGATATTTTCCCTTTATATAATACTCAATACTTTTTAAAGTATCTAATTGTACAAAATTGTTGTTTTATCTTTAGAATAAAATTTCCACTCTAATCTAAAGTGTAGATGCAAAAAAATTCAATGTCCACGTCATCTAAGAGTAATGACATTATGTGCATTATTCACTTTAAAATTTATTATGAATAAAATTTACAACAAATACAACATTTTTTTCTTAAATTATTATGAATAATATTTAGGGAAAATATAAAAATAGCCCTCAATCCTTTCAAAATATCAAAAAATGTACCCCTATTTTATTTAAAATATCAAAAATACCCTTGACTTTGTGTAGAAATATCAATTATACCCCTAGTTATCTTTGGTAATATCATTAATATCCCTAGTTTTTTTTGCATCTTTCTTGCATTTTTTTAAAATATAAAAATGATAGCAAAATTTACTATGTAGTCACTATAGTGGCTTTGACCACAATAGATTTACATGCGAACACCTTATGTGGAGCTTATAGAGCTTGCTTCCAAGATTTGGCTTGTATTAAACTTACATCTAGATTTTGTACTTTCCAATATAATCCAAGTATTTACAAGAAATTGCAGAAAGAGGCACAAGAGAGTTAGAAATATTTGTTTCTAATTCAAATAATATAAGGGTGTATTTGATATATCATAATAAATGATGATCTCAAAAAATTAGGGATATAATTGATATCTCTACATAAAGCCAAGGGTATTTTTGATATTTTAAATAGTATAGGGATATCTTTGAAGTTTTGAAAAAATTAACGAGTATTTTTGATATTTTCCCTAAAATCTATAACAAAGAACATGATGTATTTTTTAAATTATCAAGATGTTATGAAATTTCAACCTATAATCAAATCTCCATAGGTTGAAATTACCAATAATGAAAGCTCAAACTTTGATCAAAGTGCTGAATGTAGTTTGACATTAGTGGAGACACCAATTGGAGGAGAAGGTGTTAGTGATTTTGCAACAAGTAGTTTTTACTCTATAGATTGTGAATCAAATGAAATGAAAACAACCCCTTTTGATGCTGAAGAGATTGTAAGTCCTACATTGTCAAATAATTTGGAAGATTTGTTAAAAATAAAATGTATAGTATTAGGTGAAAGAGCCACATTAGAACATTCAAACTTTGAAACAACCTTATCTGATGAAACATCATCAAGTGACGATATTGATTATTTTGATGGCAAATTCAATCCTATCTTTGGTGTAGAATTTTCACTTGAAAATACAAATGGAACAATGTTGCCATTAGAATTGTCAGAATTTCAATCTCATATTCATTTCAATACAATGTTTGAGGATGATGAAATATCTTTAAATGCAATGAAATAAATACTTAGCAAGTCAAAAGTCCACCAAATTCATGTTCCTATTTATGATGTGTCTACATTAACATTTGAAAATTCAATTAAAATGAAGTTTCACTTTTACAAATCAAGAAAAAACCTTTATCAATGGCTCTAACCCTCATGAGTTTATGAATTGAAATTAGCAATGACATATTTACATAGAGATTTATGTTATTTAATCTTAGTATGTATCTTCTTGGTAATTGACAAGCAATTTTTTTAGTTTTCTTCAACAATTGTAACATCCAACCTTTAATACATATGATCATAAACACTTCTAATTTTAAACCATGATAAGTATAATTCCAAATTTTAGAGGTAACAAAATTGACATTTATTAATTTCATCACATTCAGAATTTATTATTAATAGTAATTTTTTTGTGAGTTGAAGTCAAACGATAATGATGTTTTTGTAGTTTATAATGGTTGCTAGATTTCAAATGTCCATTGTTTTCAATGACATTTATTCCATTCCAATGATTACTAATGTTGTATTTATCCTACATTGGATTTTCCAACGTTCAAAAAGAACAATCTAAAAAGAAAAAACTTGGGAGATACATTCAAAATATTGGGAGGTCTAAGCAAAACATTAGAAGATCTCCAAATGTTAAGAGACACACATAGTCCATTTTAATTAAATATGTTATACTAAAATTCTTAAACACTAATAGAATTGAACATTTGGAAAAAATGAGTTTACTAAATCCACTTAACCCCTAAAGGACCAGGCCCTTTTCTTTGTGAAACACATTGAAAACTGCCACTTCTGGGGATGAAAGGAGTGGTAATTTATTTTTAATTTTTCTGAAATGTAATTGTAAGAGCTTGCTCTAAATAGTATGAGGTACTTGGGGGAAAAATGAGCTTAAATCAAATGAAAAGGAGTGAGATATTTACATGTGAAGTGAAGAAAAAAGTTTTTTTTCGTATTGCCCAAAAATTTCAGAAGCCGTTGACCACTCCTACATCAAAAAATTTGCTCTAAGCAAAGTTGAGATTTTTTTTACCCATGTAGAAGACCAAGTTTGGTACGTGTGGGAGAATTTTCAAATCAATTGGAACTATACAACACATGGGAAAAAATAGTAAGTATTAAGAAGTAGAGAATGAGTCAAAACACTAAATTGTTAAGAATTTTATTATTAAAATGAAAAATGCAAATCCCAACGGTTATACGAGTCCACCAAGATGAAGCTTAGGGTTTGTCTTGCTTGGTGGTGGAATTACTTTTGAGCTAATGAGTATACATGTTGTGCCTTGGTATTTCTTATCTGGCCAATAGTTGTTGGTTATAAGTGTCATGCACTATAGTGCTATGATAAATAATCTACATCCTTTGGTTTTGATTTTTTTCCAAAATAATGAAAATTGAGTAAAGTAAAGGACTTTAAAGTTGATTTTAGAGTAGAGAATCTAGAATTGCTTGCAAACAAAAACTCCTCATAACTTTCATCTCATCTATCATAATTGAATGATTCAAAGCTCCCCATGTCTATGTAAGTCTAAAGAACCTATTTCGTATTTTTATTTGAAAAAAATGAAAATTTTAAAGAAATTTTTGGTTGCCTGGGGAGCAGCATTTCCCAGATTTTCATGCATAACTTCTTCAATAAATGTTGGAATGAAGAAAAAACTACATTCCCATGTAGATTTTTGAATTCCTCGCCTTCATTAAAAGTTTCAAAAAATCACAAAAAGTAGTTTAGCCAGAGGTACATGCCCTAAATCCCATTTATCCCCCAAAGGGACAATGGTCCTTTAGGCGTTAAAAAAGAACATAAGAAAAAAATAGAGGAACAAAATTTCAAGTTGAGCTTGTTTTAAATATGAAAGCGGTAAAAATGAACATTAGTTGCCATATCTTCTATGGTGTAAACAAATACCATTAACCATTAATTCAGAACTACAAAGGAGTATACATCAAACATGTTATGAAAACAATCAAGTCCTAAATCAATAAATGATTATCTTTCACAAATGTATATAATAGAAACATCCTTCAAATCATTCTTTAATTCTGATTCTTATTTTTCTTCTGGTATCCAATGAGCAATATTTAGTAGAGTTTGTTCTACCATTGTGCTAAACTTATCTCACATACCAACACCTTTTGTCTCTTTCTCTCAATTTTCAAAACAAACAATTATTCAACCATCCAACTAACCCCTTATTCAACCATCCAACTAACCCCTTATTCAACCATCCAACTAACCCCTTATTCAACCATCCAACTAACCCCTTATCCAACCATCCAACTAACCCCTTATTCAACCATCCAACTAACCCCTTATTCAACCATCCAACTAACCCCTTATTCATCCAATCAAATAACCCCTTCTTCATCCATTCAAACTACTCTTCATTCATCCAAAGCTACGCTTCAAAGTTACATTGGAGTTGTTTGAACAAAGACACAAGCGAAAAAACATGAAACATTTCAAAAAGGGGTTCTTTTCTTGGCGGGGTACAAACTTCGAAGCTTGTTGCTTTCGCGCTCTTTTTAGATATCACCGATTTTACTGAAAACCTTGATCCAATTCTGTGCAATTGAATACTCGGAGAAGAGCAAGGGTCACAAATGATCCATGGCAAGCATTCTCGATCAGTATTGTTTCTCTTGACTTTTCCTCCGACGATGCAACAGTCCAGGCAGCTTGCAGAGGAAGCCGGAAACATTCTGCTATAAAATGCATTCATCTTCATAATTCCAAAGTTTCTTTTTCCCGATTTTGCACGATGAGTTTGTGAGAAGTACGAGATCGCAGAAGATTAAGCTTAAGCTTATTTTGAGATGGAGACGTTTAAGAAAATGCAAGAGGCGGTGAACGTGGTGGCGCGGTTCGACTCGAGAGGAGTGCCCGATGCGGATGCCGTGTTGGTCCAGTGCAAGGACTGGGGGATCACTGCTGACTTGAAGCTCCATCAAGCGGCGGGCGTGTCGTGGCTCATTGGCCGTTACATTCAGGGCGTCAATGTCATTCTCGGTAATTAGATAGTATCCTTGCTTTTGTGGAGATTTCTCGATGACTTAGAATTGGTCCAGTACTGAAATTGTTGTTATTTAGTGATAAAATTTGACTTCAGTCTCGGTAATTTGATAGTATCCTCGCTTTTGTGGAGATTTCTCGACGAATTGACACACTTAGAATTAGTCCAGTACTGAAATTGTTGATATTTAGTGATAAAAGTTAAAATTTATTCTCGTCGATGAGCTACTCTTTTCGTTGTTGTATTGTGCTAATCTTGTGTGAATGTTTCGCTGGAAGTGCATGGAGGATTTGATGAAAAGATTAGTACGTTGAACTATGAATTTTGATGAAAATGCTATTTTAGGATTTAGGTTCTTGAATTGGAGCCAGAAGGATTGGAATATCTTGCCTGACATGAAGCTGAACGTGGTGATGTGCAGGGGATGAGGTACGCCTTCTGAAACGGATGCTTACTTGCGGGATCGGATACTTCTTTTCTTTTATTATTCTTCGTTAGAGTTCAGGGCTTAGAGCCCAAGAAACAAGAGGCCTAAATCGGGCTTCATGATATTTAGTACTTTTCGAGTGGACTTTCTTTTGTTCAGTTTCTGTTTATTTTTTAACCAACAGATGCGATATTCTGCACCAATTCAGGTGATGTCAAATACGGTCTTGTTCAAATTATTATTCCGTAGTATGATCGTTTTGAATTTGAAGAAACCTTGGTCGTTTAAGGTTTAAGATATGATAGCATTGTTAAGTATCTAGTCTTGGTAATATTTGCTGATGTGGACTACTCTAAGCTTTGGTTTATTTGGATCTTGTGCATTGCAGATGGGTTTAGGGAAGACGTTGCAGTCTATTGCCTTGCTTGCATATTTGAAGTCTGCACGATCCAGCAAAGGCCCATTCTGTAAGCTCGTGATTTTTCTGCATCGTTTTTGTAGTCAGTCTCGCCTTTTCAAATGGAGATGCAGGGGAACTAACGAATATGCTCTCCAACACTTTGATGATTCGTTTTGAGTATTTCTTTATGTTGATGTTCTGGCAGTGGTGATATGCCCGTTGAGCGTTACCGAGGGATGGGCTCTAGAGATGTCACGATTTGCACCGCATTTAAAGGTGCTGCGCTACGTAGGAAACAAAGAGGAGAGAGAAGGGCTTCGTCAAAGAATCTGCAAATTCGTGAATGAGATGGCCCCCTCAGTTCGAGTAGGTTCTACTTCTTTTATCTTTATTGATTCAAGTGATATCAAATTAGTCCTTGTCCATTTTTTTCCTTCACAGTTCAATATATAAATTTGAAACCACGAAATATATGTCCTGTCTGGGTCGATGATTTTGAATCTCTAAAAGTACTTGTTTTCCGAGAAAGCCTGTCTAGAAGTTACCTTTCTGTCTAAGTTGTAGTGAGAAAATCTGAAGGTCTAGCTACACTTCGCGCTACTTCCGTCTTCGTTCAATGGCATGTTCCGTTTTTGGAGATGTTGCAGGCAAATCCAGATTTGCCGTTTGACGTACTTCTAACGACCTACGAGCTGGCGATGGCTGATGTGACATTCTTGAGTCGCATGCGCTGGTGCTACGCTATTATCGATGAAGCTCAACGGCTTAAAAACGCCAACAGTGTATGTTGTTTCACTATAGCTTTTGCTGTTATGATGTTAGAGACGTACTTGATGCGGATGGCTAGATTGGAAACTTTTTCTTGCGCTGTCGATGCCTTAGGAGTGGTTATCCCCAACTGTGTAACATCTACTCTACAGTTCTCTAACTCGTGCTTTTGTTGATTTAATGAGCAGGTTCTGTACAAAATTCTTGATGAACAGTACATGCTACCTCGGCGCTTACTGCTCACTGGAACTCCAGTGCAAAACAACCTCACAGAACTCTGGGCATTGCTACACTTTTGCATGCCCTTGATCTTTGCCGATCTTGAAGATTTTCTTGATGCTTTTGGGCCAGCTGCCAAAGCTACACATAAAGGTGGAGAGTGCATTTGATTGTCAGGTTCATAGTAATTCAGGTTCTGATGAGATTATTTAACGCTGAGTGCTTGAGCCTTCCTTTGCCGTGAGACTATAGTCATTTTGTCTTGTAATGACAGATCTCGACAAGGCTGTTGACGAGGAAGATTCAAGCCTGGCCACGCTTCGGGAAATTGTCAAAGTTTTTATGTTGAGACGTACCAAGGCTGCTCTCATGCATTCGAAGGCTCTCGTCCTTCCCCCTCTCACTGAAGTGACTATGTAAGTTATGCAAGTTAGAGTTTTTGCAAATTTCACTTCAGTTTTGTTTACAGTTTTGTTTGTTAACATTAAGATTTAATGTATTGACGTTATTTCTAGGAATGGTCGTCATCCTTTCAGTTTCTGATGTGAATGACGTCAACTAAATACCTGTCTTTTTGTGATGGACAGATTTGCGCCTGTGGTCAATCTTCAGAAGCAAGTATACGTTTCAGTACTGAAGAAGGAATCTCCAAAGCTTGTTGGTGACAATGCTGGTGTCACAACGTCATTACAAAATATTGTGAGTGCTTTGAGCTTTAAGAACCTTAGACTGTAATTGTTTTGACGAATATCACCACACATTGACATTTTCTCATACATAGATTTTGGATTCTGCAGGTTATGCAGTTAAGAAAAGCTTGCAGCCATCCATATCTCTTTGATGGCATTGAGCCAGAACCATTTCAAGAGGGCGAGCACATCGTTGAGGTACGGTGGTTTTCTAACTCATGTCTCCAGGTTCACGTAAGTAGGTCATTTGGCGATGCTGCCTGCTTGGCTGATTTCCAAAGTATCCAAGTTGTTAAAACTATAGCTTTGTTCCACCTGCCCGCCTCAATGTCTTGTAGAAACAATGGTTGTTCGTAGTCGTACTATGCTCACTTTGCAATAACTGGTAGCTTCTAAATTGGTCCAGGCCAGCGGAAAGCTCAAGATGCTCGATGTAATGCTGAAAAAGCTGCATGCTGGTGGCCATCGTGTACTTATTTTTGCTCAAATGACTCGCACCTTGGACATTCTTCAGGTTAGTTCAACCACTGGTTTGATATACTTAGCCACCCTTCTGTAGAGTCTTGTGCATCACATATCATGTAGGAGAACTATACAGTACACAACTTGCATTGTCTTCAAAATTGACCGATTCAATCACAGGATTATCTGGAGTATCGGAGCTTTTCCTACGAACGTCTCGATGGGTCAGTTCGTGCAGAGGAGCGCTTTGACGCGGTCCGCAGCTTTAGTGCAGATCACTCAGGACGTGGTGGTGCATCGAAACCTGGCAGCGCATTTGTGTTTTTGCTCACTACCCGTGCAGGAGGCGTTGGCTTGAACCTCGTTGCTGCGGACACTGTAGGTTTTCTCAAAGCTTGTTCCCTTGGAAACCAGTAATATTTGGTATGCTCGGTGCTTTGTGGAGTTTCCAACATGCAACTACTCAATGGATATGACACCATGGCACAGGTTATCTTCTTTGAGCAAGACTGGAATCCTCAAGCGGACAGACAGGCTTTACAGCGAGCCCATAGAATGGGGCAGGTGTCACCAGTTCTGGTTATCAATCTTATTACACCTCACACCATCGAAGAGGTCAGTATTCTAGAGATCGGGGCTTCAGATCGAATAAGGATTCAGTAATTGCCACGAGACCGTATGATCTCTTCACATTACATTTGAAAACACGCACCACAAAAATCCTTGCTAGTGCAACTGCAACTTGAATACCGTTTGTTTGGATGGAATCGTACAAAAAATTTCTGCTTTCATATTAGGGAGGTTGCTTGTGTATTTTCTCTTCCAGGTGATAATGAGGAGGGCTAAGAGGAAGCTGGAGCTCACATACAACGTAATTGGTCGGGACGACGTGGACTTAGAAACGCATGGGCCAGCAAATGCTGGCTCGAAAGACTTGCGATCTATGATAATGCTTGGCGTCCACACGCTTCACAAGTCTGATGATTCCAAGGATGTGGAAATGGTTGAAAACGTAGAACTGAGAGACATTGTGGATGCTGCGTTGTCCCAGCGTGGAAAAGCAGGTTCTGCCTTGTCAAATTCAACAGAATTCAGCAACGTTGGAGTAGTGACTTTAGATTGCCAAGACGATAAAGCTGAAAGTTTCTACAATTACGAAGGGAAAGACTTCACGAAGGTGAGAATCTCTACAGGTTCCTGATTTAACCTTTGTATATTGTTACTGGAATATTACAAGGATGTTTTACTAAAGTACCTGTGGATTTGTGCAGCCGGCTGACAAAGCCTTACTGGAATCCTGGGCTGTAGTTGCAAATACAAGTACGGGAAATGAACTTGGCACTCGGCGATCAGGCAAAGGACGAGCACCTGCTGTGGGAACCGACGAAGACCAGGAGGATTTGAGGGAACAGAAGAGGAGAAAAGCAGAAGATAAGAAACACTCAAAATGGCAATCACTTGGATACCATTCATTAGCCGTTGATGACCTCGGAGAAGGACTTCAGCCAGATTTCTCTGCTGACGAATCTAGCAACGATATTCATTTTGTAATCGGTGACTGCACAAAACCTGTGACAAGTAGTCCAAACGAGCCCTGCATCATACTTTCGTATGCTTCATATCACTTTTTCCGCTCTTTTTCCTTTCTGCTTTTCACCAATTTTGCACAATTCCTTCCATTTCAGTTATTCTAAAAAGCCTAGCCACAGTTGACTTTGCGAACTGTACTGCTATTTAAGGTAGCATCTAACGTAATGGCTATGTTCTCTAAAATACCGATGGGAGGTGGGTTTTTGATCGATGGATATTGTGCAGTTTTCAATGGAGAATGCGAGCATCATTTGGATAAGTAGCTTCCGTGCTTGAAACGAGATTTTCCTGGATGTACCTATGGTTCTGCTTTAATGTTTTTGAATTGTTTCTACTTTCACACACAAACTTTTACTGGTCTTATGATTTGCTGTGTGATCAGATTTGTTGATAATTCTGGAACGTGGGGTACCGGAGGCATGTTCAGTGCCGTCGCCAGGCTTTCTTCTAAGGTTCCAGAAGCTTACGAAGCTGCTCACGAGGCTGCTGATTTGCACCTTAGCGATTTGCACCTTGTTCCCGTACCTGGTGTGTTTCTTTCCTGCTCATTCCTAGAATTTCTTTTAACGATTTTCATCTGCGTCCGAAACTCTTTCAACTTAAGTGCCCAAGCAAAGTATAGAATGTTTACTTCGGAATGTAATGGTTGATCATGGTGACTTTCAAAACTTTTTTTTATCGTTGGAAGATGAAGAGTATGTTGTCTTCTTTTTGTCGGTACATCTGTTGCCTTCCTTTTATTGATGAATTATATCAACTTCTGCAGATATAGAAGCAGCCGCTTCTGGCTATTTTGGATACTTGAGGGTTAATGGAGTTGAAGATTCGGTGTCAGGGACTGATGTAAGTGCTATTGCCAATGCAGGAGCCGTGAGATTTGTAGGAGTGGCAGTTATTCAAACTTATGACCGCAGGAGAAAAGTTCCTCGTAGTGACATTTCCATGTCTGCATTTGAAACGTGCCTACGCAAAGTAGTGATCGCAGCAAAAGCGCACTCTGGTATGCTACTTTTTACACTTATCAAACTCCTTGTTTCACATTTGTATCCAGTTTCTTGTAGCACAGTAACAGCACAGAACAAGGTTTGAAGTAGATACGTCTTCTCCTAGAGTTCTATGAGCAACTAGGGAATGTGATATTAGAGAAGTTCATGTTAAAGAGGTTTTGAGTGCGCTGTCCTTGAATATAATCCAAGTGTATGTTGTAGCTTCTGTGCATGTGCCAAGAGTTGGATCTCGTGATGCTCAAGGAAAGAATGAGTGGTACTCAGTGGAGCGTCTTCTTCGAAAATACGCAACCAGCTATAACGTCCCTTTCTATGTGTAAGCCACTTCATACCTGGCTCTGTGCTTCATAAATACACTTAATCCTCTTCAATTGCACTCACTGAGAAAAAGTGGGTGCTTTCACAACCTGGCATATGAAGTTGTCCTCTCAGATGTCTACACAAAATGGCTAATTCTCAAGGTGTACTAGGAGTGTGCAAGTATAGGGTGTCAAGTGCAATTCTGTTCGTATGCGGTTGTTGTTTGAAAAATTGTGAGACCACACCCTTAACTATGTGTTCTAATTGCCTGGGTTCACAAAATATTAACTTTGACACAATTTGTGACTGGTGTGCAAAACTGTAATGAAATTTTGCCAGATGTGCAAAATGATAAATTATTTTGTTTTAGGGATGATAATATGAAAGAATCTTGAGTGGAATGTTATTTGCACTAGAACCTCTTGAATACAACTTACATGGCTCTATTTCTAAAAACTTTGCATATTGTCCCACAGCTAACGTGTTCCTTATAATTCTCCTCAGATACTATTATCGAAGAAATTGAGCTGGTGGGGGATACATGGGGCAAACTTCTCACCGGCCTGTTCTTCCTTGCACATTTTGAAGACGAATTCAAGCAATCTTTTGTACAGCTGATTAGCTTTTGCATGTACGATATTTCCTTTTATCCTTTAGTACCATGAAAACTGGAAAAAAAAATTAAAATCAAGGAACTTACTGCAGTTTCTGGTGAGTGGTGACTGCTTCAGTTTCGGTCCTTGCAATTCCAGAGAGACACTCGACCTCAAAACCCATGCACTTTAGTCAGATCTATTTAATGCGTATCCAAAATGCACATTATTATATGAAGGTTTGCAACATAGTGAACATGTAGTGTTACATGTAAAGCCGACAAGGAAAACCAAGCAAATCCACTGAGACTTCCCAAATCCAAACATGGGGAGAAATTCTGAAGACTCAACAAAGAGATGGGTGGACCTTTGTTTTTTGGAAGGCTTGTGCCTTCCAAGCTTAGCTTGAGTAAAGGGTGGGGATTAGTTTCAAGATCAGGTATAGAAGCTTAGAAGGAAACCAACACAACCCTCCATAATGTGTATGGGTGTATGGGTGGAAAAGCTTCAAAAGATACATGAATGTATAGCATCCAAAAGAATGTATACATACACTTTATTGTGCCATTTGAAAACTTTGCATAGTATGAAGATAGTTAATATTTTGTTGTCTATGAAGTATATCTTGAGGAATATTGTATAAAAGAATTCCCCAAAAATGGAGTTTTATTTTTTAGGAGCTAAAATTTAGTATGCTTGATTGGAGTTGCATATAATTAATATCAATGATGCAAGACAATAAAAAAGTCAATTATATTTTGTATTATGCAAAGTTTTTTGAATGACATAAGAGCACCTTCAACACTAAGATTGCATGTGAGAGTTGGAAATGGGCATAAAGGTTGATTTTATGGGCTCCTATGCATATAGTGTTGTATTTGGCATTAGGAAGAATTTGAGCCCTCCAAGGGGCTGCAAGTTTGGTTGTTCCCAATGCTAAGAACCAGCCCCTGCTGATTGTCAGAAAAGAGTTTTTTTATTTTTGTTACTTTTTTAATCGTATCATCTCACGTGGTCGAGCTTCGACCAGGTCAACCTGCCCATGTGGAAGTGTTCCCATGGTTTGGGGGAATGTCCCCAAAGTTCCCATGGTTTTGGGGAAGGGGCCCATTCTTGGGTCCAAATCCCTTGTAATGGGGTGGAAAGATCCAACAACCCATTTACTCTATGAGTAATTTGTTGGCATAGATTTGAAACAAGAAGCTGGCACCAAGAGAGGCTAACATGAAAAGATGTCTTGCTTCTTGACACAAAGATGACGTTGTTTAGAGTTAGGGTGTGAGACTACAAGGAGTTTCTCAAGAGAGATTCCTAGTTCTTCCTTTTTCTTACTCAAATAAGTTTGATTGTTGTTGTGATGCTATTGGCCACACTATTTTGCTTCACTTGACGTGTGTAATAACAAGACTTACTTTTAACACATACTCCAACTATATGCATGCATTGATTGTTATATCTATTACGTCCCTTTATTTTCTTGATACCTTCATTTTATTAAAAGAAGTCTTACATTATACGACCATTAACCCCTAAATAACCCAGCGTGCCGCTGCGGCCAAAATAGGGTATTTTTCCCATATTTAGAGGTGTTGTTGTTTTGGATTTCACTTGGATTTTGAGGGTTGTGTATTGCTATTTGTCTCCACCTTTTGCAATGTTTGGCATGTTTCTGCGATTGTTTTTCTGACTTTGCAAAGCATTTGTATTGGAAGTGGGCTACAAATATGTAACTGGAGCATATCTGCGACTTACAGATCCGTGCGGTGGATCCCCAAAATGAACACGCTGCCGAAGCGCCAAGAGCAAGCGCTCTCCTCCAGCCGCTCCAATTCAGAACCCGTGTTAAGAAAAGAACAAAAATCAGATTTGTGTCACCGTAGAATTATGATACAGCCAGGATTTTATGATTCCATGTGGTTGTTTAAGGTTTAAGGCTGCTCTAATATACAGGGTGTATGTATACTTTCAACCTTGGCTACATTTTTTTTAACCCTTGCATGCCGGGGGTGTGACCGTGGATACACGGCCATGTATTCCTAGGGACAGAAATTGTCTCCTTTGACGTTCAAGGGTTAAACTTTAGTAAGGTAGAAGCATCTAATGTGACACTTTTGTTGCATCCATTCACTAAGAGTGTGCATCAAGATTCTAAGGTTGTAGAAGAGTTAGGAAACCAGCAGAGAGTGTTGCAAAATTGTTTTTGGAATTTTCTAAGATCGTATGAATAAACTACGAATTATTGAAGGTAACTCCCTAGACACACCTATTGTGGACACTAGACCCTCATTGAATTGCTTGTATTGAAATGCAAATGTGACATCAAAAAAGAGCCAACCACATGGTGCCACCTACACAATTTTGTGTTCCAATATTCAATTATAGTGACAACTTTAGCTCACTTGCATGTCTAATTTGGGTATTTGATGGATTAGATTATGGCTTATTTGTAGGAGTCCGTAAACAACTGTTGTCATATTAAGGTGCTTCTACCTTAACCCTTGAACGACAAGAGGGCTCCGTAGGGCTGCCTTCGTATAGTCGGGATATATTTGTTTCTTGTGATTTAGCATTCTCGACAGAGGCGCGTTTAGAAATTTGTTCCGTTCAATGCGTTTGGATTCTTGGCCCGGTGTTGTTGTAGTTGATTGCAAGAAGATCAGGGTTGTGATATGAAAACTGCCGGATGCTCCATATCGTATAGCAAAGGGCGGGTGGCCCGGAGAAGCGTACAATTTTGGGTAGTTCACACGTGATGTGTGATGCCACCTGCGGGATGACTAGGTCGCGGGAAGCGTGTGACTTGAGTTTGCTAGGTACAAGATGCAAATCAGATGTACTGTCACAATCTATTTTGTCATTATTTTTGGAGGTTCTGCATTACACCAGTTTTCTAACACCCTGACCCACTTCAAGTACCAATATGAACGTCATCGTCAATCCCGTGGAAGCATCGATACCTGCAGAGGTATTTGAAATTCAAGGGTTTTGTATGGAGTGAGTTCATGGATTAGCAACTCACACTTCACTTAGTCCATGCTGAAGGACTTACTGGCGCGTCATCATGCACTTATGAGTGTAGGGGCTGGCGGTTTGGGATGTGAGCGGCACTTCCTTTGGGAAAGCGGTTTCACGGTTATTTGTGGCTGGGTGTCATTTTCTTGGACGGACCATTCCTAGACTTCCTGCTCGTCAAAGGCGTAAGAAGGCTGTTTCGTGGGGTTTTTGTTATGATGCATGAGGTAGAGATCTCAACGTATCGATGACTTGCAGTAGGGTATTTTTGGGATTGCAACACCTTGAAGCAATTTCGGGGTGGGTGTTTGTGGGAGGGGGGCAGTGTTTGGTTTACAATAAGATGAGAGTGTCTAGCTTCCTCCTACCATTATAGCCCACCATTACAATCCACAGTAGCACAATAGACAAGTACTTCTGATCTTTGGTGCACTTAACTCCACTATCTAGTAAACAAGTTCACTATCGTGGATAGAAAGATGCAATCAGCCATTTTGAGGATAAGGAATGCAATCAACTTCCCCGCCCTCCAATCCGCATCAACTAATAACAACAAACACAAGCACGTGATCAGTGGTCTAGCTCGCAAGACACATTGGACGGGGTCCAGCATCGATGATCCTTCCTTCTGTAGCTCAAATTACTCCGGATGCATTGATAAATGGCATGCATCCAACCAGCATGACATTGACATAACTATTGTTTCAAATGTGAGATTCTAAGCAACAAAAGAGGATACAACATTCACAAGAAGCATAGAGTATGCAACTATTCATGAAAAAACTGAATGAGCCACATCCGTTGGCTCTTTTGTAAGGAAGCTGTGAAAAAGCGTGAATACAAAAGTACTGTCTTAGAAAGCCAAAACTAGTGACCAACAAAAAGTGCAATCCTATGGATGCATACTACCTCCAAATTGTACTAACAAATCTGAATTGAACACAAAGTCAAAGCCCACAACCACCTAAGAAAACGGGAATACAAAACTGCGGTTCTGTGGAGCTCAAAAGAGTGACCAATAAAACCTGCAATCCTAGAGATGCATATTGCTTCATATCTGAACTACTAAATTTCAGCTAAACTCAAGGTCTAGGCCTCTTGCCCTGTATGACGTCGGCTAAAGGACTAGCCCTTCATCTATCACATAATGTAACTCCTCCAACAAACTCTGATGCCCTAACAACTTCCATGTCTCATGCCGTTCATGCCTCACCGTAATCGCTTGAGATGGTAGTACTTCATCCTGTTCATGCCCCATCGTAAACGGCTCACACGCCAGTACTTCATCACTGTATCATCTTGAAGAGGAGATATCCACCCTGTCACAACTTCATCACTGTATCACCTTGAAGAGGAAATATCCACCCTGTCACAACTTCATTGCTGTAACACCTCAAAGAGGAAATATCCACCCTGTCACAACTTCATCATTGTAACACTTCAAAGAGGAAATATCCACCCTGTCACAACTTCATCACTGTCACACCTCGAAGAGGAAATATCCACCCTGTCACAACTTTATCACTGTAACACCTCAAAGAGGAAATATCCACCCTGTCACAAACAATCATCGGCAAGCCTATCTCCTATAACTAGGCTGCGTGTGGATTTTCACATAACACATCCCATCACACATGAAATCACAACTGCAACCACCACAAAACCTATGGATACATCGTCTACACACCACACAGTTAGGTCTTAGGGTTGAGTGACCCTTGATCATATGAAAACCTGGACGTGTAAGAGTGCGGTGTGGACCTCGCACAGTCCCTCCTTGCAAGTGGGGATGCACCAACGCTATGGCCAGCTCATAATGCCACTCAAGCCGAGTCTAAATTTCCAAACCAACGCATATTGCATCCTCACAATAAAGCACATACGCATTTAAACATGAGGAATCCAAAATGAACGTGAGTATCCGCTGCCACCACTTATGCAAATGCAACATGACTGAGTAACTTCCTCTCTGCTGATCTACAACATCAATCTCGTGCATGTTACTTTGGTATTGGAGAAGAATAGGGCTTGTGGGGAAGTTGACTTTGTCGCGCTTGATCCACCTGCCCACCACAATACCCTCCTCCACCGGATTTGTTGCAGTGCTGAGAAGTCATACTGGCTTAGAGTCTATCCGACAAATGGCGGAGATGGCCCTAGACTAGTGCATCTTTGTGATGAGTGTATTGCGCGGTGGAAACTGAATCCTCGGAAACTCGGCCAACGATGTCGGAAAGCCCTTTGAACCCTTCTTCACGATGCCAGTAGCGTAGAATCCCCAATCAAGTAGCCTCATAAAAAGCTTCACTTCAGAAAAAAAATTTGTCCGTGACCACAGTGTGGCCACGATTCTTGATTCCACGCACAGCCTATAGCACAGCGTCCTCGCCCACCAAGGATCCAACCTCGCATTCTCTTTCGGCTCCCATGTACACTTGCACGTTTGATATGTACCTGTTTTCATAACCAAATACCCACCTTAGTCCAGGGAATTCCCTAAATCTATACATTACAATACTCAAAACTACACTGACCCTAACGGAAGCCTCAATCAGAAACGCAACGCTAATTGATTTGCGGAACCCAGTGTTGCGGGCAGTTACTCCGCGATGCATCGCTGTTGCATGCGGAGCCTGAAGTGTGCGCGGCCCCAAGCGGACCCGTGGAGCCCGACATTACGCACGGCGCAAAGAAATGGTGCTGGACACTGCGCGGTGCGCAACCCGAAGCAAACCTGCCGTGCCCAAGAATGCGTGCGGGACAAAGCTGCCCCGCAGCGCTAGTTCATCCTTGCTGTGTCCTTGCCACATGCAAAGCCCAACATTTTGCGAGGCGCAAAGTCACGGCACCTGGCAGTGTGCACGACACAATGCAAAGAGGACTCATGGCTCTTGAGGGTCCACGCGTTGCAAAGTGAACTCGCGGCCCCAAACAGTACGCGCGTTGTGCCTATTAGTCGCTTGCCTATGCGTTGCAAGAGGAACGTTGCAACACAAGCGTTGCGGGAAGAGCCTCACGGGACGGGCATCGCGAGACAAGTCTCGCGCAACGAGCGTTGCGAGAGGAGCCTTGCAGGATGGGCATCGCCGGATGAGCCTCGCGAGACAAGTGTGGCAGGAGGAGCGTTGCCAGATGCTTCGCATGGCGCGCATGCAGGGCACAACGGATGAGAGTACGCGCGACCCGCTAGTACTATGCGCAGCGCGGACTACCTCGTGTTGTGTCTGGCCATCACACCTCGCGGACAAGCACACCCTTGACTTAGAGAACACTGTCATGCCACATTGTTACCGTGGCTGCAGAACCTCAAAAAATAACAAAATTCACACATTATAAGGCCATTACATAGAAACCACTCAACACACTAATCAACAAATTGCGGGATAAAATTTTTGGAGATTTGTTTGCACAAAGATAGAACCCAACGGCTAACGCTTGTAACTACACTTCAAATCCCCCCCCATTATAAATGCGTGAGTAGACCTTTGACGGGGATAAAGTGTCCAGGTGCTTACGCTTTTTTCACAACTCTAGAACACTCGGCCCATACATGTAATCAAACAGAAATTGAAATACAAGAACAACTGTTGCTGCTTTTTATGTGGACATTATTCTTGAACCCTCTTCCACTAGAACTAACAAAGTATAAATTCAAAACTGAAATGCATGAAAGTAGTGAAATTTTGAGGAAACACACCTAGACTGGTTAGATGCGAGGGTCCAGAGTTTTATACCAAAACGGACAGGTTTTGATTTCATGTACTGCCTAATTCCACAAAATCGCTCTTTGTAGGGTATCATAATCTAGTCAACAGTCACGATGGCTTCATTGTTGTAGAGGGATTGGCTAATTTGAGCAAAGTTCTCCACCAAAGCCCGTACCTTCCCTATCTTATCAAACCTAGGATTAGTGACGTTGCTTGCAAGGTCATGGCTGTTGACTAAGTGGATACAACGCACAATGGCTTTGAACCGATTGCGGCTCATAACCGAAGAGATTATGGGGCAATTATAAATTGGTTGAGTATCCCAGTAGAGTCATTGATGAGGCAGAACCTTCAATCCCATTAGTACCAGGACTCCAAACCAGCAGAGCAACTCCTCCTCTGTTAGATTGACCCAATCACGATGGCCATTGGTCAAATGAGAAAATTTGCGGCTCGCTTGATTTGCATATCTGCATCCAAGGTACCAAAGTTCAATTCGTCATTGTCCAAGGACAATCAAAGAGGAATGGCAATAAAAACCCAGCAAAATAAGAACGGCAAACATAGCACATCCTACCAAGACAACAATGGCAAACATGACACATCCTACCATCCTCATGCACTCACGCAATTACGCAAAGAATTTGAACGAAAATGGTCCCAGGAGGTTTTCTACTAAAATAAACGTGACAAGTATCATAGATCAGCCAGGAAACAGCAAATCTGTCGCTAGTCAACAAAACTATCAATGATAGAGCCCCGTCATGTATTAAGCTTCTAGCACCTACACCAGCCTAGTTCGCACACGGATAAGCAGCGGTAGATAATTGAAGAGTAATATCCATACGTGAATAGGAGTTGGCTAAGAAGACGTTGCCAGAAGACAGCGATACACCTAGGTCGGCTGAAAGGGGCTGTGGACCCCAATACAAAACCTACGCCGGTGGTCGTGAAGGCAAATACCAACTGAGTGAAATTACCCCTCCACGGTGATTACCCGCTAGGAATGGAGGACTGGATACCAAGTTCAAAGACCATGCAAGAGATCTACTAATACGTAATATGGTACAACCTAAGCACCGGATCCCACATTTGCAAAACTAAGTGACGCCAAGAACAAAAAGAGCAAACAAGGTCGGTAATTCATGAACAAAGATTGTGACAACCACGTGAAAATTGAAAAAGGAAATTGAAAATTACTAGATAGGAACAACAGTGACTATTACCTGTTAGTCTCTTGAGTGATAGGGGCCAACGTAGTCCCAGGCCAAAACTTCATGAAATAGTCAATAGGTCATGCAGGTACCATCCAAAGCCTACTCGTTGCCCCGGGTTCTGGTCCATGAAATCGTAGATCTCCGACCAGGTTTAGCACTGGCTCTTGCCACTGGTCATTTCCCCACGTCTCGTCAAATGTCCATGATGAGGTGTCTTTGACTTCACTACATAACCCCAACTTGTACACTAGATGCTCCGCAAAGGAATCAGCAGACAACAAAGGAATTCCCATGCTATTATCCTCGTCAAAGTCTTGGTACTCAACTCTCTACTCCACATCACTGGAGTCGGATAAGGAGCCGTCGCTAAGAGCACGTGGCGGTGCCTCCGCTTGTCCAAGAGCCCCTACCGGGTCTAGGTTGGTTGAGCAATCCCCATACAGCAAAGTCCGTTGCGAGCGGGGTCCCCAAGGGTCGTCCTCGTCCCACTGCGTGTCGCTGACAAGGATCTCTCGTAATCCTATCGGGCCGCCAAACTCAATGATGAACATCGGCAAAGCGGTGACGGCGTTGTAGTAGCGTCAAAGAACCTCCCCTCTGAATGGGATGAGATCGGCCGGCACCGTTGTCGGGTTGAGAGGAGCGCGCCTTGAGAACACGCAGGGTGTCTTGCTGCGATCGTGCGTTGCCGATTAAAATTGTCTTTAATCTTGATCTTCTTTTCAAATCTTCAGTCTTCAGTCTTCCGTTGACCTATCCTGTGACTGGCTCTAAGGGTATAAGGGTCAAGGTAGGGATAAAAGCCCACTGGATACGAGACGGGTAGATCGGGACAGCAAACACGAGTTGCCGTCCGTATGACGGGATCCTAAAATCAAATTCACGATCTGCTGGCCAAAACTCCAGATCGTGAGAACAGAGCAAGTCTCGACCATGTGGGTGATCAATCTCACTTTGTCACCACGACAATAAATGGGGTTAAATTTGGTTTAACCCAAACTGCCCGCAACAAGGTTTACAAAACAGAATGGAAATGAATTGACAAATGAGCCTCCAAAATTGGCTAGGAATAACAAAGCCACATCCCACACATACATAAAAAATAAGCCCAAAGCATTCCTCTTGAAATCTTCATATCTTCAGATCTTCAAGTCTTCATGTCTTCAAGTTTTCATGTTTTAATAAAAACAATGGGAAAAATCACAAACAACAAGTCCTAGAAAAGCAGCGACCTTCTATCTAGTGCCACAGATGGCTCAAAGATTTAAATGTTAAGTATAATAGCAATTTGAAAAGCTCTTCTAACCTTCTAACATCCCTCTAAATTTCAACTCAATCTAAGATACTATCCAAAAGTTATGTGGGTTCAAAGTAGAGGCTCTTACTCCTCCTTACAAACTAAACACTGCCTCTATAAACCTCTGTAACTTTTGTTCTATACATCACTCATAGAAACGTGATATCAATTTAGAAAGATGATATCACTGGCTACAATCCCTAAAATTTTTACTTCAAAACAAAACTCTGTCCGAAAGCTCTAGTCAATCAAAGTGTGGGTCTCAATTTTTTAGAGAGCACCCAAACATGCAACTTCTACCCACTATAACTTCTTCAATAAAATTCCAAATAAAATGATTAAAGACAATTCAAAAAACTATGACAATAAACTATTACTTCTATAAATCTGAAAAGAAAATCTCATACAATTCAAAAGTTGTAGCTCTTCAAAGTCTCGGCTTTCTCCTAACAAAAGGGCAACCACTTCCAAACCTTCACACTTCTATAACTTTTTTGTCCAAGCTTCAAACCTCAAGTTTAAAGACTTTTTAGAAAGCCAATACTAAGATAAACACTCCCTTCAAATCTTGTTGCAAAATGAAATATAGATCATAAGTTATGGCTTGTCAAAGTCTCAGCCTTTCTTCATAGTTTGGCTTTTTGACTCCAAAATTCAAACACTCATAACTTTTGCATCACAACTCCAAATTAAATTTGCAAATTCATTTTGGAAAGGTAATCACACAATGAACGATCTCCTCAAATTTCAATTCAAAGTCAAGTATACACAGAAAAAAATCTCACATCAAAGTTTTGGGATTTTTCCCCTTCTTCCCACCAACACTCATACACTAACTTCCAACAACTAAGGAATCTTTTCTCCATAATTTCGACCCTATTTAAGGTAGGGAGGTGGGCCACATCAGCCCATGCCCTTCTTATCCTAACCCCATCATAGATGCCAAACCCTTTTTCCTTTCACACCTTTTCTATTGACTTCTAAACCTTTAGTATTTTTATTCAAACAAAGGCAAAATATATGAGCCTCCAAAACATCTAGATAAACATATGAAAATAATTAAATTACAAAATAAACACCATCGTAAAATGGCCACGTGCCCTTGCGAGCATATAATAGCGTCAAACGCTTGTCTTCAGTCGCCAAGTCGTGAACTTGGTTGGCTGGAGAAGCGGTCGTCTCTAGTCGCCCGCCGGTCCGGGTTCGAATTCCATCGGACTCGTCGAGCGGTGATGGCAGCTCACGGCTTGGCAGCTAGTGAGGCAGAAAATTGGCCCAGCCAACCCGCTACCTACCCCCCTGAGCTGTGCATGTGACAAGACGGCGCAGCGCACTGGAATCTATGGCCGCTGAGTTGTCACCAAACCGTAATCCTCACCACGACCACCTCTTTTGCCTCAACTGTTGATTTATTGAAATCAACACAAACATAAATATATAACGAGTATCTACATGATGGAGATATCTCTATCAGGACACCGTATTCTCGGAAGGTAGTGCCAGTAAAAAAACTATGACGTGCACCCTGTTTGGCCAGGCTTGTGAATCCACCTCTTATCCTACTTGGCCCAATATGATGGTCTCTACAAGCAGCCCCTTCGTGAGAGCCCTTGCATTAACAAAAACAACATCCTTTATATAAGGGCACTGCGGCTCACCACAATCGTGATTCCAAGGACGGCAGTGACTCCGATCTTGTCGTGCAGAAGTCTCTAGCGTCGACTGGCCCGGAGTGAAATCCGCCACTGCAAACAAGCACACCCCTAGATCAGACGCTCCCACGGCAGTCGGGGAAGCAAGGGGTCCCCGAATGTCGTTCGTCGGTAAGATGGGCGGCGTAATGAATCCAACCTCAACCGCATGTGTGTCGTTAGAAGCTGCTCTTCTATAGTGAATGTCGACGATTGGATTTCCAAAGTCTGGGTGAGATTCTCCGTTGAGCGGCTTGTACATCACGAACAATTGTCAAACATTGCTAGAAAGCCGTGAAGGTGAAGAGCACTATGCCAGAATCAGAAGTAAAGAAGCAGCCCCATACGTTATTGTAGTCTAGTATTTTAGAGCATGAATTGCAACAAGGGACATGAAGGGCGAGTGCATCAATCCGTTGTACATTGGTTTAGCAACAAGGATTTGACATTGAGTTTGCTTGGAGGTTTGTTTGAAGGTCCCAGGGATCTGTCATGCGTTGTAGCACGCATTCCATCACTACTAGGAAACGGTGTTCAAATTAACATGTCGTAATTGACTGAATGTGTCCAAATTGACATAGAAGTGTCCTAATTCACTCAAGAATGTTGTAATTGACATGTCATAATTGACAAGAAATGACCAAATTGACAGTGTTCTCTTATAGTGCATGTATCGTGAGGTAGCGACATCGTCGACCCCTTCTTCTCCCATAGTAGTGAAGGTTATTATATCTGATCTACAAAGTGACGCTTCCAGTGGAATTGAGCTGAGATATGGCGTCTAAGGGTACGAACAACACAATCCATGTTTGGTTTGCAAAGCATGTTCTGAATGGGAAGGGGGTTTAGCGTTAATAAGATTGTATTCAGTTTATCTTAGGTAGGGATGATAGTTCATGTTACAAGCAGTTCAGTAAAGGAAGACCACGTTAGGCAGTGTATGGACTCATAGCTGATGCGTGAGAGAAGACAAAGGATACCCCAAGGCAATCCCTCCAAGTATCGTTTTGGACAAATTGCATAACATGCGATGGAAATTCTCCCGCTTCATTTGCGCTAATTGTGGGGCGGGTCCGGACCCTTATACTAGACAAATTCCCCCCTAGAAAAGGAACTATTATGTACAAAATTCGTCTCTCGAGCAATTGGTTTTCAAAAATAAACTTGCATTTGTACTGATGGGCAAAGGCATATAAAAAGAAACTTACCTTGGATCAAATCTTCCACGCAAATTTGAGCAAAGTTGGATTGGGCTTCGACGTGTCGCAGAGATGCCAGGCGGAATCCACCCTAATGGTGCGACCCTCCTTTGTTGAATGAGACCTCTTCTAGAAGAATCCGTGTGCCAAGGAACTGTCCTCCCGCATTGGTTGCCATGCCGTGAACTCTGCACAGGCCGTCCTTGAACTCCACTCTCCGTAAATTGTCCCTCAGTACCTTTGTTTTCATCCAACAATGTAGCTGCATTGTGAACTTGGAGTAAAATCCCATTCCTTGTCCCTTGCCACGAGTACCACCTCACCCACGCCCCACACCACCGGACGCTCGACCCATTCCGCGACCACAATCCCTCCCACGCCCACGAATTCCCCCCCTTCCTCCGCGGATGAGTGGCACTACGTCTTCAGGTATTGCCGTCAGAATCCCTCCTTCTTTTTGCACTGCTGAAGGGAATGCTGCCACTTGAGGTACAATGCGGATTCCTTCAATTGAACCGTGAGGGTAAACTTCTTTCTGGCTGCGAAACCAAGGTGCCAGCCCCATGATCGCAATTGGATTCTATTGATTCGGAATTCCCTGCGACAAAATCAAAGCTACGCCAAAAATAGGAGTCGATGTCGTGAAACCCAGCTCCGTCGTCAAACCCTCCAAGCTCTGAATTGGATTGTGAGTACTCCTTATTGCGATTGCTGTAGCTGGCATTTTTTGAATCACCCCCCCTTCTCCATTGGCAAGGAGCCTCCTTCAAATGTGTGCTTGGGTTGAGGGAGATTGCACCTCGTGGCGAAAGCGTGCGGCCTCTGGGGCCTCTTCTTGCATCCATCCCATGGTTGGCACTCGGCAAATCTGGAAAGAAGGTGTGACGAATAAGCAAATTGACTTCTTTGCTGAACCCACGCGAGTTGCCTTCCTTGCGGCAATTTGTCCACCCTAAAATGCTCTATACGTTCCTTTGGAAAATGTACCAAAACCACTGAGCATCCGTTGATCTCGATGCAAGCAAAGTGCGCGGTGGAAACCGTTGTTGCAACATCCACTCAAGGGAGGTGAACCTCGTAATCAAAGTGGCATGCGTGTCTATAGCACCGTGCTCAACTGCCCAGCAATACAAAATTGCAACAGGCCCGCGAAGCTCAATCGGCGGCGGCGGCGGCAATCTCGTGGAAGTCATTATGAATCCAAATGCATATCTCACCCTACCAAGCAATGAAAGCAAAAGCATAGAAATCCATACCAAAATTGAAGACCACTGCTGTAGACCATAATCGCCGTTGCAGAAGCAGCCACCGAAAACCGAAAGACCACTACGTGTACCACCTAAACGACCCTCAGACCCTACTCCTCATAACAACCAAGAAATCAAATTGCAAATTTGAGGAGGAGCCACACTCCCACTACGGTCAAAAGCCAGCAGGACAATATGAAATCGCTCCCGCCAAACTCAACGCCACCTCGACAGGTTGAATGCCACGCCTTCGCCCAGAAACCCCCCGCTCCTCCAAGCAGCACGAAACCCACCCTACATACGTATCCGTATGGCAAAATCTGTACAACAACCTCCCGAAAGCTCAAAAAACACAGGGAAGCATCGGGAAAAATCTAATATGTCGGGATGACTCCAGTACAATCTCCTCAAAATTCCAGCAAAAAAAAAGCCCAAGAAGACCTTCAAATACATAGAAAAAGTCCGGTATTGGCCAGAAAGGCACACGTCGTCGTTCAAGGGTTAATCCACCTTGGAAGTGTAGAATTGAGTTTGCATTTAGGATTACCAGAGCAAGGTTTCGATCCTCGGACGGCCGGACCTGTACTCCTGTAGGTATCGGGCCCACCACACTTCCTCTACGCCAATCTACTACAAACACTGCAACGCTCTGCACCAATGGCGTCGCATCTCCACGTCAGCAGAAACCCGCACCGGAGAACCAATGAGAATCCGCTTCCACATCATCGCCGTCACAACAAGCACTCTTCGCCGCACTGATCAGTCCCAAGTTGACCGCCATTCTCACAAATACGAGCACTCTGGAACCCCGTCGGTGTTTTTACACTCGCAGCGCGGCGGGGGTTGTCACGGAAACCTCTCGAAGCTCTCGAAGCTCTGTAATGTAGAGTGCCGCTTTATATTGCATTCGAGGCACCGCCGTTGTCGTAGTTGAGATCGAGCTGCTTGCAAGAAATCGAGAGATCGAGAGAGAAAGAGAGAGAGAGGCTTCGCTATGGCGCGTCTGCTGCTCATGGACCGGCGTTACGCTTCGCTGCTGCTGCTCTGCTTGTTGCTCTCCTTCTCTTCCCTCCAACTCAACTCCAATGGTACGCGACTCTAACTCTTTCTCTCTTTTTTCTTTTGTGGATCTATGTTTTGTGTTTACGGAAGGTTTTGGAGGTTTACGTGAGTTATGCTTCTTGGATCTTGTAATATAGGTTTCGTGCGTTAGTCTTTAGGTCTTATTGGTGCGTTTGGACTGATGTTTTGACCAATGTAGGTCTGTAGTGGTCGTCTATTGAGAATGACGTGGTTGTGAAGGCTTTTTAGGTTCCTTTTTGTTGATGTTGATAAGATCTAGAGAGATAGTGAAATGTTTCTCTCTGTATTTTTTAGTTTTTTTTTTGTAGATTTTGGAAATGAAATTGTTTTTGAGTTAATAGATGGATTTTGTTATTTTTGAGCTATTAGTATGCGACGGATAGTGAATCAGCAATGTGTTTGTCTTTGTTTTAATTTTTTGATTGTGTTCTAGCGAGACTTTTGATAGTTGTGGTATTCTATTGTTGCGTTTAGTCTAGTAAACTTCGATGTTTTTGTAAAGAGACGTCTTTTCGTGATGCTGTTAGGTGGATTGTTTGCGATTTGTGTTGTTGATCTGGATGTCCGGAATTTGCATGATCGCTTTGGAAATTTACGCAGGAAGTTCATTGAAGAATATAAATTTTTACTATTGGTGTTTTAGGATAAGATGGGAGAGTTGAAGTTGTGGTTCTGCAGGAGCCTTACCTCTATCTCGGTTTAGTCGGTTCATTTTAATCAGTTTTATGCATTGCGAAGCGTCAGTATGTAGTTTTTCTGTGCTGTTCGAGATCCTTGATTGAGAGGCTCTTCAATTGTTTTAGTGCTCAAGTGTGGATCGTTAATGAGCCGCATAACTAGTGGTACACTTCGACCAAGACGATCAGGTTTGCTGTTTCCACTGGCCCCGCTGTAAATGATCTGGAATCGGTATAAAATTTTGCACCATTTCTGACGGAGTTTTGTGCTTTTGCAGGCCGTTCCGGAAGAGCTCATGCCCAGGAAGAAACAAAGATGGACACTGGAGCTCCTCCCAAGTTGGACGAGAATCTTGGGGCTGTGCCCGCTGGATCGACCACCGATTCTGATGTTGTGAAAAGGTACTGCATTGGTCTTTGTGTATCCGAAGTTGACGTCCTTATCTCTATGACTTGTGAAGATGATGTCTGCAAACGGCTCGTGTATGACCATGGGATTATCATCTATAGTTGCAGTTGGATCAACAAGGTGAAACAAACGAACTATTCTGAGATTGTGAGCTATTATTCTGAGTATGCAGGGAAAGTGAATCTATGACTCCCAAGAACCTCAGAACTCATGCTGAGAAGTTTGAGTTCCAGGCTGAAGTCTCAAGGTTAATGGACATCATCATCCACTCTTTGTACAGTAACAAGGACATCTTCCTCCGAGAATTGATCTCCAACGCTTCAGATGTAAGCAGGTTCTTCAGTGTGTGTTCAAAAATATCGACTTCGAATTACTGTGGCCGTTTTCTTGCTGCATATTTTAGTATCTGCTAAGTTGTGTTGGATGCGATTGCCACGCTGGTGTCTATGGTTACCCTTTTGGAAGTGTAATATTTTCAAGTCCCAATTGTTCACCGTCACAATTACTGATGACGCAGGCTTTGGATAAAATTCGATTCCTGGCTCTCACCAACAACTCAGTCCTTGGTGAAGGTGATGAAGCTAAATTGGACATCAAGGTTAGTTGGCTTTACCATATGGATAACACGTTCTTACTTTGGATCAGCTATATGATTTAAAGGCCTTGCTTGGAAGCAACCTATTTACATTACTTATCGAAGAAGGAGACTCTGCCTGGGTTTGTGCTCTACAGATCAAGCTTGATAAGGAGAAAAAGATTCTGACAATCCGAGATCGTGGAGTTGGTATGACTAAGGAAGACCTCATCAAGAATCTTGGTACTATCGCCAAGTCGGGCACATCAGGTATGTTAAAATGCCACTTACCAAGCTGTTATGAAAAGTCTATTGGCGCACCCTTTAAAGATGTTCGTTGTAGATATCCTTCTTGCGCGGCTTTAGTCGTTGATGATGTATACATAATATCGATGGAGCGTTTTTTTAATTTTTGTTCATGATCTATAAGATCATGGTAAGATTGAGATGTGTATCAATGATGAGTATGACACTAAGCGTTAAGGATTGCTGGTCACAACAGTGATTGGTTGGATCATGGGTTGTGTAAAAAGCTTTGTAGATGAACGTTTTTGATCTGCTTGTACTAAGCTTACTTAAGTTATCGTGCCCCTTGTTTTGGCACAGCTTTTCTGGAACAGATGCAGAAGGGCGGGGACCTCAATCTCATTGGCCAATTCGGAGTGGGTTTCTACTCTGTGTACTTGGTTGCTGATCACGTTGAAGTCATTAGCAAGCACAATGACGACATCCAGTAAGTTCCAAATTTTAAGTCTCAAAAGCCCGTTTGTCATCTGAATACTCAGAGAGATCTTTAAAGCACTTCTTCCTCGCTCTAACATGATCATCAGTACTCTCTGTACCTCGGGTCAGTCATAAATCTATGGATACCCTATGTTTTGACTGCAATTATTTCTACCGCCAGTCTTTGCATCGTATCTTACGAGGTTTTGTATTGATGGTTACAGATATATCTGGGAGTCCAAAGCTGATGGCAACTTTGCTGTTACCGAAGACACTGAGAATGAGCCTTTGGGGCGCGGAACAGAGATTAGAATTTACTTGAAGTCAGATGCGGCTGAGTATGCCCAGGAAGATAAACTGAAGGTAAGAGATGTTCACTGGGAAAATATCTTTGAAGCGAGACCTCTTTGTTTGCCTTATTATTATGCTCCTTTCTGTCTTCTTTTGGCGAATGAAGGCAAACACTTGAACGAGTGACGATTTAGCTTCAAGTTCCCCAGTATTCCACATGATAGAAGCTAACATCTAACATGGATTGGCTTCAGGAATTGGTGAAAAAGTACTCAGAGTTCATCAGCTTTCCCATCTCCTTGTGGGCTAGCAAAGAGGTTGATGTCGAAGTGCCCGTTGAGGAGTCTGAGGACAAGGCAGATACAGAGGCGGAAGACAAGGATGACGAGGATGAAGATTCTTCTGGTAAGGTTCTTCGAAACCTGTAATTGATTTCGCGTATAATCAGTTGCCTTTGCAGTGAACTTCAATTCTTAAGAAACTAATTCTTAGTTTGGAGTCTTAGGAAACCGTATCTGTACTTCTGTCATTTGAATCTGTTAAGCTTAAAACAGTAGTCGCTTGTGAATAAGTGGTAGCCAAATCTCCATCCGTGCAAGATATTTCCTACTCTTTTGTGTCGGTTATAGTGCCCTTACTCAAGTCTTTTGAAAATATGATGACGCAGATCACTCTTTACAGAATGAACCCTTTAGGCTTCACTTAAATGGATTGTATGTTCTAGTTCTAGATTGTATCAAGTGATATATAATTGCACTGATATGCAAGGCTGAATTTATTTGAGCTCTAGACACGTTTTGCCAAAATCGTGATTTATTTTGGTAACATTTGGGTTTGGTACGCGGTAACAGAATCGAAGACAAAGACGGTCAAGGAAACAAAATGGGATTGGGAGCTTCTTAATGACGCAAAAGCTGTGTGGCTACGGAATTCAAAGGATGTTACAGAAGAGGAATATTCGAAGTTTTACCACTCCCTCTCAAAGGTAAGACTTGTGTTCCCAACATAGTTGTCTGCTAGAGCTGGAGTTTAGTCTCAGACAAAGCATGTATTCTAGTTCTGGAGACAAGTCTTTAAGATCTGGAGTTAGAAGATCTTCAACTACTTTGTGATTGTCGAAGAGATGTTACAAGAAGTTATTGGTAGATAGATGCATTACGTAATAAAAATAATTTTTATCTTTGTCCTTCGATCAGGGTTCGGGGAGAATCAGCGATTAGTGTAGTGGCAGCCGATTGAAATTGCAAAAGACCCAGTTGAAACTTGAAACCATCGGCTAAAAAACCGGTCCATTTTTTCCAAAAAAATTTAAATATAGTACTTTTACAATAAAAATTTAGAAGTTTTACAGAAAATAACCGGTCCATGTTAGTGAAAATCCGATTGAAATTGGACACTGCCGGATTTCAACCGGGGAAGCTAAAATTTCTCCCCGAACCCTGCCTTCGATTGAGTCAATGAAGTTTTCTAATAACGTACATTTGTGTTGTCGTTTCAGGATTTCAGCACTGACAAACCAATGGCATGGAGCCATTTTAACGCTGAAGGAGATGTTGAGTTCAAAGCAGTCCTTTTCATTCCTCCTAAGGCTCCCAGTGACTTATTTGAAAACTATTATTCACAAAATGCTTTTCTCAAGCTATATGTACGACGAGTATTCATCTCAGAAGAGTTTGATGAACTTCTGCCTAAGTACCTGAGCTTCCTTAAGGTTAGTGGTCTGAAAGAATCAACTGGATCCCATTTCTTTCCTGGAGCCGGAGAGCCTTTAGCCATTATCCCGGAAGTTGCATGCATTGCTTCGAACATTCAGTCTTTAGATTTTGAAGCTCTAAGTAGTACTACCGTGCTTATTGCTAATGGTGTTATGTGTTTCAGGGCATTGTGGACTCGGATACTCTCCCCTTGAATGTATCTCGAGAGATGTTGCAACAGCACAGCAGCTTGAAGACTATCAAGAAGAAACTTGTCCGCAAGGCTTTGGACATGATCCGACGAATTGTCGAAGAGGATGAAGATGAGAAGTTTGGTGATAAGAAGACTGGTTAGTGGACATGAATGATTGGCATTTTTGAGATTCCAATGTGAACAAGCATTCAATATATGCTTGAATAACCTGTTCATCGATGGTATGACTGACACATTTGAACTTTGACTTTTGCAGATGATGAGAACGAAGAGAAGAAGGATGAAGTGTCTGAAAAGAAAGGCAAGTACGCCAAGTTCTGGAAGGAATTTGGAAAGGCAATCAAGTTGGGTATTATCGAGGACACCTCTAACCGAGTTCGCCTTGCCAAGCTTCTGCGCTTCCACAGGTATTGTATCTATTTGATTGCATTTTTTCCAAGTGCGGTTTCTTATTCTTTTCAAATACGTTCATTCTCTTAAGTCTGATCTGCATTGCAGACAGAAGGTACCATTGTTTTGAGCGGTGTAGGGCAATGATCCTTTGATTCATTCATTCGCTAAATACGTCTTCTTCATCCTAAAGCATCTGACTTTTCAGAATTGTTTCTCTTTATGGTGTGCAGTTCTAAGTCTGGTGACAAATTGACTTCACTGGATCAGTATATCTCACGAATGAAACCAGGCCAGAAGCAAATCTACTTTCTCACTGGTTCAGACAGGAAACTGCTTGAGCAGTCTCCTTTTGTGGAGAAATTGTTGAAGAAGGGCTATGAAGTAAGAGTTGACAGCAAATTGTAAACTTATTGCTTACTACATATTTGATTGGAATGTGTGTGACTCTGTTATTTATACAGATGCAGCTATAGGTTCCTCGATGTTACAGCGGTTACTGACCACGTTGTGGATTTTCAGGTCATCTATCTGACAGATGCGGTTGATGAGTATTTGACCCAAAACTTGACCGAATATGAAGACAAGAAGTTTCAAAATGCTTCGAAGGATGATCTTAAGCTTGGAAGCAAAGATGAGAAAGTCAAGTTCAAGGAGACGAAGGAATCGTTTAAGGAGCTTACGAAGTGGTGGAAAGATTTGCTTAGTGGGGAAATGGTGGAGGCCGTGAAGGTAGGTTCCTTCTTACATTTTGTTGCCGCTTTCTGTAACCAGCTGCTTTTTTCATTCTCGTAGAGCATCGGACGTAGTTTGTTTTCTTGCGTTCTGCTCGATGGTTGCGTGTGTTAGCATAAACCGAGCTTGCTACTGCCTTTGAATTTTTAAATCAGTGCTGGAGAATCACTTACTTAATAATCGTGAAACTTGTTTATTGTTTGTTTCATTGTACTAGTGGATAACAGAACCACAAGAATGACTCTTACTTATTTTGTTGCATCCCTGATGCAGGTTAGCAACCGATTGGCAGATACCCCTGCTGTTGTTGTTACCTCAAAGTACGGGTGGTCAGCCAATATGGAAAGAATCATGCAAGCCCAAACTCTGGCTGATCCCAGCAAGCAATCTTACATGCGCGGCAAAAGGATTCTAGAAATCAACCCCAAGCACCCAATTATCAAAGATTTGAAGGAGAAAGTAGCTTTGAGTTCTGAGGTAGGTGGTCACTCACGCGCCCTGTTTTGAACTCGTCAAATGTGGACCCAGTTGTGCACGATGCGCACAATGAAAAGAACTGAATTTTCGTTGCCTATGTTTACATCCACCTGTGCACGATTAACATTTTTATGTCTTCAATTTGTGCAGGACGATTCAGCGAAGCAGGCAGCAAAACTCGTGTTTGAAACTGCTTTGCTCGAGAGTGGGTTTGTCTTGGAAGATCCCAAGGACTTCGCCACACGCCTTTACGCTGTCATCAAGTCAAACCTGAATGTCAGCCCTGACGCTGTCGTCGAAGAAGACGATGTAGTTGAAGAGGAAACCGAGAAGGACAGAGTTGACAACGCTGCTGAGGAGACCCCTGACAACTTCGAACAGTATAAGAATCTGAACATAGATCAGGTGAGTTACAACCGCAGTTTGCAATATTAGTGACGCTATCCGATATGCTGCTCTTCAAAATTTTGGATTTAGTAGAATACGTCACGGTGCATAGCTCACTTTCTTCACACATCGTTTAATTTATGGAGTTCCTGAAACATGGCAGGACAATCTGATGACTTCCGAGGAGGCAACCGACGGTGCGGCTGACTACACTGCAGCTGACGAGGAGGCGTACTCAGAGAAGGATGAGCTTTAGGGATAGCGTAGCAAGAAATATGACCGCCACAGGCACTTGAACCTGTTTGGTAGTGATCACCCAAGGAGCAATTTTTTTCCAATCTTATTCCTGTTCAGCATTATTCAGTACACTCGGGTAGTGTCTGAGGGAGTGCTTCGATTTTTTAATCGTACTTGGGAATAGCTCACAGTTTCTTTCGACAATCTATTGTCGGTTCATCAAGTTGATGTTGGTTGAATCTTATGCTTAGAGTTTCGAAGACCGCATTACGTTATTGTAAGTCTCTTTTTGTGAGTGGGAACATGGTAAAGTAGGAACATTGATCTATTTCCACGTGCTGTGCTAGGACGTGAGTCACGTGACTAATAAGGAAATGCTATGATGGTAATTTACTTTTATTAGTGTAATTATCGGTGCAGGTTTGAGCTTTGAATAGTTACTTAACAAATTTAACTGATTCCAGGCCTATACAGGGATGCTCCTACGACGTGGCCCAGAGATACGGTAGACCTGAACCCCCAGTTTCTGCATATACTATTCTTCTCTAAAGCCTGCCCTTCGGTTCTAGAGCACCGATCCTAAAGCGATTGGTTGCCTTTTCAGTTGCTTCGACCCATGCTGGAATCGGCAAGTAGATTGCGACGAAAAGGCTGGGACCTGAAAGACCGGATGTTTTTACCTGGAGGTACAGAACAGTTTGCGGTGCCCCGTCTTTCACAGTAGTTCTTTTCCCGCAAAGATATCGCTAATGTTTTGGTTTTGGTAGAAGCTCATAGGAAACTCCTGGAGAAAATCGCAAATCTTCATCCGTTTTTTTTATCAAAGATTTACAAAAATTAGATTGCGGCTAGTATACAATGAAAAAAGGAAAATCTCAAATGTAGAACTTGCCAAATTCCATGTCGGAACAGAATTTCCAATTCTAGTGTTAACCCCTGAGCGCCCAGAGTTTTTTCACCAAAATGAGGGTTTACAGAGACCTACAACCTTGATATAGTATATTTCAGTCAATTGGATGATCCACAAACAGTGACCATTGAAAACAATGGAACACCTACTTGGAAAAGGGCTTGTAAATTTTGGGAACAATTGACCATGGGAGATGGGAGATTATAACATTTGATCAAACAACATGTGATGGCAAAATCTCATTTTTTGGCAGGTGATTGCTATTTATTGATTTTCACAAAATTCTATAAGCCCTTGATTCATCTCAAATTTTGTGGGTAGCAAGATTAGATGTGAATACACACACTTGTAAATTATTGAAGATTGCACTTCTTTACATGTCAAGTTATAGGGCTTCAAATTGCTATTGCAGGGAAAACAATGACTAGCACAATCAGTGACGGTTGCTATAATAAGGGTCTAGAACACGCTTAAACCTTGCCAATAACTTTCCCATTACCACAAAGCACACACAAGGAAGCTTGGAAGGGATATTGACTGGCGGCAGCCTGTAAAACACTGCTTGCCACCTTGCCCCATATGGTATTTCACTTAATCAAATCTCTTGGAGCACTTGTACAACATTTGACTTTCCCCACCATTACTCCATTGGCATGGACAACTTGAATGCCTTCATAATTGTAGTGTATATAGCAAGATCAAAAATTTAAATCTGGTTCTTGAAATAAGCATGTGAAATCCCCAGCGACAGTATATTGTTGCTGGGACGCTCAGGGGTTAAAGGTAGGTCCATGAACCAACCATTTAAGCTTGCCTAACTCATCAATGATAGTACTAGATACTAAAGGAACATGTCACTCATTCCTAAATAAATAAATACATTTTGAACAAGGTCCCTTTTAGAGCCTCCTACCTTATATAGCCATGCATAGTTCTCTAATCTAGATGTAGCATGTACTGTGGAAAATGGCCCTAGGAGCACCATCAATCCAAGACAAGAAATGGGATTGTAACTTCATTTCTATTGGTGAGGGCCACTTGTGTGGGAGAATGAGGTACTTTTAGGGCTTCATTGCAACCATGACAAAGCATAACCAAGTTAAGGCCCATCAAAATGACGTTCGCCCATTGCAAATTCCCTTGTTTCCTAGTGCCTGAAATTTTCATTATATTGCATGCTTGAATGACATGTTGCTAGTAACAACTAGCAACTTCTTTGCAACAACTTGCAAGAACTCGCAATTGACTTTCTCCAATGCCTAGATCTGCAATAGGAGTGGGAAGATTGGGCCCAAAAAAAATGCAATTTTTTGGGGAGCAACTCAAAAGCGGCAAGTTCCTAGTCCAAAACCCTGTCTTTGGGTTGATGATACCATAAATTGAAGGGCACCACTGGTCATGAAAATCTGAAATGTAGTAACCCATGATTTTTTATGGGAAATTTCATGGGTACCCTTGAAGTTTGCCATATTTTCATAGATACCCTTGCTTTTTCAGAAATTTCACAAATACCCTTGGACCAAAATCTTTAGACGTTTGTTTTGTTGTGCTTGTCACTTCCTTCTCCCTTTGTGCAAACACTACTTTTTGGTTATGTGTGCCCATAAAGAGAGAAAGGAAGTGACATGCACAACAAAACGAACACCTGAAAATTTTGATCCAAGTGCATTTGTGAAATTTCTGAAAAAGTATGGGTATCTACGAAAATATGGCAAACTTCAGGGGTACCCATGAAATCTCCCCATTTTTTAATTGGTAAGACAACCTCTTCAGAGCTCTCTTTTTAATGTTTTTCAAAAAGCTAAGTTCGGATACAAAGAACTTGCAAAAAACCAAATGGCAATTATTGCTTTTGCTCTTTGAGAATTGTTTTTTTCAATTTCACTTTGTTCCATTTCAAGCATTATTTTTTTTTTGGCCTTACCAAAAAGGCATCTCTAAATTAGGTTTATCAAAGAGTGGAGAGGTTATGGCGTTGTGCTTAGAGCATCTCTTGTCATTTGCTAGATGAGCCCCATGGGTTCAACCCATAAGGGCTTCTTTGTTTCAAGTCTTCAACATTATTGTACTTGTCAATGTGCAACTGCAAGGCCTTTCAAGCTTAACCACATTCACGGTAAATTTCAACTTTGTACAGGTCCCCTTCACGGTCATGTCACGCACATGGAAGCAAAAACAAGGAAATTAGGGTTGCAAGCTCCCTTGTGCTATTGCAGGGGACTTCACACCAATTTGTAAGCTAGGGGATTTCACGCTGAGTTGCAAGGGAGTTTCATGATGGTTTGCAGGGGAACTTCATGCCTTGCCTCGCTACTTTGTGGTATCATCCCCTCAAAACCTTATTTAGCACGGTTTTTCCAAGCATGTAATATACTATAAGAAAAAACTATCCTAAATGATTGGTTCATGACGACTGGACATGTCCTAAACAATTGTACAAAGACTCAATTATAATTGTTTAGGACATTTATAGTCGTTGTGAACCAGTCGTTTATTACAAGATTTCTTCTATGTATGTAAAAAACGCTCTTAACCAAATGCTATTTGGAAACGTTAAACACATTTTTTTGTTTCTCCACTGACCAATAATGGTTGTGGCCAATGTTGCTTTAACATGATTGCACATAGAATCCAAACCTCATAGTAAATTATCTACTCTTTGAAGCAATCACAACACTATCCATCTCCATGGAGACAAATACATATAATTGTAACGTTCAAGTATAAGTAGCTAGAGTTCAATATTTAAAGGTGACCTCTCACTGCTTGAAATTTTGAAATCACCTTCAAGCCCTTTAAGCTTACATTAGGAGTTGAGGTCATGAAAACTTGGGACATACAAACCAAATATTATCCTATCAGGTCTTATGAATAAGCTGGGGAATGCTATACTGTCAGTGGGAATCCATGAGCTGTGAGCTTGGATTTTTTTTTTTTTTGTCAAACCACTATATTTCATCTACACCCATATAAGTTACATAAAGTCCTACAATTATACATTTTAAACTTCCACCTCTTGAAAAACTTGTTGTTTATTTTAGTTTTTTTATTGATTTGAGCTCAAAATCGGTAAGTTCCCACTCATAGAATCTTGGCTCACTGCTCATGGCTCCTTGTTTTACTTTCACAAAATAGCGTAATCTTGGACATGCTTCAACACTCGTCAAGGCTTGTTTTCTCCACAAACATGTGAGTTTCATTCATCCATTAAAAACATATATATATACTAATAGTTGAGTGCTATTTGAAGGGTATGGATTTAAAAAACTACTTTCTATTGGTATTTAGAAAGTGTGAAGTGTAGAAGTATATCAAAATCTAACTCCATATCTTTTCTGCTTAAGTAAATGACCTAGAGTTTATGGTTTTATTATCACCAACTAGCGGTTGGCACTTGCTATGCTACGCACTCACCATTAGAATTTTAGTAGGATTTTCAACTGTTAAATAGGATGCAGAGGAAAAAAATTAGTAAGTCTTCAAATTGTATCTATGTGATGGTATCACAAAGACCAAAATGTGATACTACAAACGTCACAATGTGATATTATAGAGGTCGTAATGATTTCATTATCACCAATATTAAAATAATAATGATAAGTTTTTGAAAAGAATCATTTTCATTGATAAATATTGGTGAAGATGATCGATAAATAAACCAATTTTTAAATACGATACAGCATTTAACGTCTACAACTTTTGCTAAAAAGAATCAACATCAACTGATTTCTATAATTTGTTATTTATATTCCATTTTTGCAAGTATCCAAAATTAATACAGGAACCAAAATGTTCAAGAATTAATGGAGTGGCCAAATTTTTGGTTATTTTGTATTACAAGTCTACAACTAGAGCCAATGAACAACAACTACTTTTGTAAGGATTGTCAATTAACCTCTAAAGGACCAAGGGTGTTTTTTTGAGAAAAAATCTCAAAAATTGTCAGCTTTTAGTGTGTTGCCCAAAATTGAAAATAAAAACTTTCTTTCTCAATTCTAACTGCACAAAAGTGTGTCAAATAGATAAGTCAATATGTGCAAAAAAATTCAGCCCATTTAACCTCGTGGATTGTAAGATTATAACGTTTGAAGTGAGAAAAATAGCTTTTTTTCATTTTTGCAAAACAAGGTCAGTAGACTTTGAGTCTTCCTAGAGTAAAATTTTTGCTCTACACAAATTTGAGCTTTTTGGCCATTCACAAGTGTATGATGTTAGGTTCACTCATGAAAATTTTCAGATGCAAATATAGAGTCTAGCTTATTCTAAATCACCCTGCAATGTAAGGAGGTTTATCGAATTGGCAGTACATTAGCCATTCTTTCATGATTTCTTGTGCAATGAGGAAGTTGTTTATTTGAAATCTAAAGGGCAAAAAGTTAGAGACAATCATTTGAAAGATGTGAAAAAAAATTCAAGAGTTTTGGATTTATAGATTGAAAGATAATAGAGCATGAAGTTAGAGGAATTTTTTTGTCTTGAAACTGCCCAAACATAGTTAACAAAGTTTGACTCCCTTCTAAATTTGATGTGAGAGTTCAATTTTTGTTTTTATTTTTTGACAATTGTACACCATGTTTTTTTAGTTACATACTTGCCAAACTTCAAAAGTTGATGAGAGTTTTAGCATAAGATTCTCCAAAGATGCCCAAGCTACCCAAGCTGCCCAAATTCTTTTGGGTAACGTAACTTTTGAACCGGGCATCCGATTGAGGAAAGAATTACATCTTCACTTACGGGATACATATTTACACCTTGTGTAACAATTTTGAGAACATCCAATAAAAAATAACTTCATATGACCTTACCCAAGTTCTCAAGTGGCTGTTGAATAGCCACTTGGTCCTTTAGGGGTTAATGGTAATCTTGTGACTAAAACCATTAAATTACAAAGGACACAAAATCAAATAGAAATCTCAACAGAAATCTCATACATAATTACAATACAAGACATTTTATCTCTTATAACACATTATACTATTCCAATTGTTTTCAAAAAATAATTGTATGTATGATAAAAGATCAATGTAGATGTATCCTATATTTCATTCCAAAGTTTCAAGACCAATAAATATTCTATCTTTAATTGTGATTGAAAAAGATCAAGTACGGAATTTGCCATGTAGGCTATGAGATTTTGAATTGTCTATTGAGAATGGTTCAACGATCTTTCATGCTTAAGCAAGAGTTAACATTCTTTTGGGTTGTAGAAGAGTAATATTTGTTTTTGTCATAACTAAACAACTAGATTACCATAATTTTCATGTAGCCATAGATGAACAATACATATCAACCTCATCACTCAACAATTCATCACCAAGAATCACATCTACTAGATAGCAAAAAGAATAAAGCACAAAAGATATTGTCAATTTTTTGTTTTTTTATTTAGGCATGTGCGGCCATAGTTTAGTGGCTTTGGCCTTAACATACTAATGAGGGGGTCAAGAATTCAAACCTAGGCATGGACAAGGTGCTTACCACCATAGCACATCCAACTATGGTGGGGAGTCAAACAACCTTGTTGTCACACAAGGACTGAGGGATTTCTTGAGGGGAGGAACATATTGTGGTTCTTTACAGGGTGTACTTCAAAACAAAAACATCAAGAATGGAATTCACCCTCTGTGAGTTTATGAGACTTAGATTGTTGAACAATTCCGAACATACATTTCCTTCATGCCGACTTTCAAGGACAAATCTTAGCTTCACAAACTAGAATCTAGCATTTCTCATTTTCAATTGGTTTTTTAGGAGCATGCACCAATTATTTCTTATATTTATACTACTTTATACTATGATTTGTATTGTTTGATGTTTTTTACCAATTTTTTATTTTGTAACGTCAAGTTTCAATCGGTTCTTTTGCAATTCATGGTTAACAATACACTAAGGGGCAATTCATACAATGTCCCACGTGCCATCCTTGCAAGTCCCACCTCAATACAAGATCTCAACTTTATTATGTTACTAAGGTCTTAAAGGAGTATGTACTAAAGAAAGATATTAACATTTTATGCAAAAATACTGGTACAACCTAGGTTGAAAGTTGGGTTTAGCAAAATGGTGAACTCAAACCTCAAATGAAATCTTACCTTTTTTGGCATCAAAACTTCCAAAAAGTGCGCCACTACAAGGAAATGGTGTCCAAATTGACACGTCCTAATCGACTAAATGTGTCCAAATTGATAGAAATATGTCCCAATTGACAAAAATATCCTAATTGACAAGTCTTGATTGACAAAAAAATGACCATTTTGACAGTGTTCCCTTGTAGTGTGCTATTATGTAAGCTTAACCCCTAAATGCCCAAGGCACCCAATTTGGGTGTTTGCAAAACTTTGAAGACAAATAAAATCTTATCAAATCACTATTTTTGGTATTTTCTTTTGAACACAAGTTTGTTTTGAAGTCTATTATCAATATCAAAAATCTGATTTTGAAAATGAATGTTCATGATTTTTCTATTCAAGATTTTGTACAAGGGTGTCCACTGCAATCTTGAGTTTTCTAGTGTTGGAAGATCTTGAAAATGAGCCTCAAATTCACTAGAGCTTGGAAAAAATCCGCATTAAAAATCCATGAAAAAAATATAGGAGTAGATTTTGAAAGTCGTAAATTGGTTGAGGTTAAACATGTAATGACCTTAAACCTCATATTTTTTTGATGACCAACTTTTTAGATTTGACATGTGAAATGAGGATTAGAAAACTTCAAGTCACTTTTGCAGTTTTAACACCCTCATGGTTAAACGTTATAATCTTTCAAACTATAAGTGATATTGTTGTGTTTTCTTTTTCCATGTAATCTCTAACATGTCAAGTTTAAATTTGTACAATTACGGTTTAAAAAAACTTGATGAGATTTATGAAAAAGTTGGTTGATTGCTCACTTTCCTGAAAATGCCAAGAAGTTCAGAAAGACCTTGGACATTTAGGGGTTAACAAACTGAATCAAGAAATGGGACTTAAAACGTAGTGTGAAGCGCCAAGCCCCATGTAAACAAGCATTGCAACGATAAACAACCGGCTATTCCACAAGATCCTTGAAGTGCCAATTTTTTTTTTCCGTTGCAAGCACCCAAATGCTCAACTGGTTTGCTACTCTCCACACCAAATTTTGATCAAGGATTATATAAGGCGGGAGCGTTGGTTGTGGAAAGGTTGGAGGCTTCGAGCAGATTTGGTTTGATTTGGTCAATGAAGAGTTGAGGGACAGGTAAATAGATACAAAATGCCAGTCCTACCCTTTCACGTACCGAGGCTGTGGAAATACAACCTTATGTAATGGTCCCATTGGAGTGCTTACTTAATCTTATATCACTTTTTTGCCGGCAAGATAGGAGGCTCTAAAGCCTTTAGTTTAGTTCAAGCTCTAAAATTGTTCACCTCCTCCAATGTACTATTTTTGGACATGTTTTTCATATGCTTCAACAATGTATAAACAATGTACATTTGAGGAGGTGAACCATTTTAGAGCCCTATGCCATTTCAACTTCAAAATTTCAAACCTAATTTCACAAAACTCTTAAAAATATGAAACAACTTGGATCAAATGCCAATTCATCTTGTCTTTGAAGGAAAATTTACTGAAAATTATTTCAAGAAGTTTCACCTTCCCAAAATTCAGTTTCAGCTCTTAAATGCTGCGTTCATGAGCCTCCTACCTTACGATGTCGATGCAACCTGCATGCTGGAAGCTGAGCTGGAAGCACTGCATATCTCTTATGGTATGTACACACTTGGTGTTAACCCCTGAAGGCCCAACTGTCCCCTCAGGGGACAAATGGACCTTCGGCATGTACCTATGACTAAACCAATTTTTATAAAAAAATTGAAACTTTTGAGAAAGTTGGGGAATTCAAAAATGTATGTACACATCTAATTTTCTCTTCATTCCAACATTTATTGAAGAAGTTATGCATGAATTTTTGAAAAATGGGGAGGGTAGACAATCCGGGCAGCCCAAAAAAGTTCTTTAAAAATTACATTTAAAAATAATAAAAATCTGAAATTGATTCTGTAGATTTTTATATTTGTGGGAAGTTTTGAATCATTCAATATTGATTAACCCCTAAAAGACCAAGGAGCCCACTTTGGGCTTTTGGGATATTCGGGCAAGCATTTCCCGAGTAAATACATAAGATAAGATTGTGAAAATAAGGGTGTATGTGCTCATATTAAAAAGCTTGCACACCTCCCAGAAAAAGTGGAATTGAATCATTTTTGAGTGAGATATGGTACCATATGTGATTTAGATGTCATAGACATCCTCAAAAAAATTGAGAAACAAAGTGATTGAGTTATGTGTTGCCCAAATAGTGTTCTAAAGCACTTTACAATGGCTTGGTCAATGGGCAAAATTTGCAGTCAACTCTCCTTGACTATGTAATAACTTATGCTTACTTTTCATTTTTAGAAAAAAAATAATTTGGCAAGTACTCCATATGATGTTCTAGGTTTATACTATACGGATTTTGTAATTGAGATTTATTTCTATAAGAATCTATTCCGTGAAGTTTTCTTAGTGTAATGACAATTTCAACAAAGTAGTTCCAACTTCCAAATTTTTCCACTATGTTTTAAGCATTGGGTGATCATGAAATTTGTGAGGCATATATCCAACTTCATGCTCTACAAGAAATTTAAATTGCAAAAGAAAATCATAAAGTGGAAGATATCATTTTGAACGACTGAAAAAAAAATTGACACCTTAGAGAAGCTTCAAAAAAAGTTTTGCCCCTACTTTGAGCGTTTTAATCTAGTGAAGCATGCCCTCAAAAAGTTTGAATTCTTGAGAAGATGTATATATATATAAAATACATCTTAAGGTTAAATTATTGAAAAAAAGTTAAATTTTTTATTTAATAATCATTTTGTTGAGAGAGGTCAATTTTGAGCCATTTGACCATGTAAACACAAAAGAATTTTAGGGGTTAACGAGTGAGAAATTTTAGTTTGCGCGTTGATATGGGACTCCCAAACCTCCATTCTTTTTGCTCCTTGTAAAATTTGGTGATTTGATTTATTTTTTTACTTTTCTTTTGGGGAAATTACAAATAGGGGCATGATAATGAAAAATATTACAAATAGGTGCACAATTTCAAAATTATTACAAATAGGGGCGCAATTTCAAACTAATTTGTAAGTTTTTGTAATTTTTTTTGGTTTGGACATTGGTTGATTTAGATATATCACATCAAATGATAGGTAACTTCCAAAAAACTTAGAGGTCTTTCTAGAAATTGCCATATTTTCTTTATTTAGACTTGATTTGGAGAGGCCTTTGAGTTTTTGGAAGTTAGCTAACATTTGATGTGATATATTTAAATCAACCAATGTTCAAACCAAAAAAAATCACAAAAACTTACAAATTATTTTGAAATTGCGCCCCTACTTGTAATTATTTTGAAACTGTGCCTCTATTTGTAATATTTTTCATTTTCATACCCTTATTTGTAATTTTCCCTTTTTTTTTCCTAGTTGTAGTAGATTAAGATTCCTTAATTTTCACCATTTGATTAAAAGTAATTCAGATTTCTAAATTTTACATAAGCCCTCCAATTTAGCTTCCTTCCCTTTCGTCCAGTGTCAGAAATAACCGGGCCCATTGAATGTAAGCCTTGGAAATCCTATCTCTAACCCCATCCGCTAGATAAAGTACAGAGGCCGGCCAAGATTTATCCAAGTGGACCCAAATCTATTTTTTTGCAAAAGTTATCATTCCGGCACATTTGCATCCTTTTCAAACCGATTTAGATCTCCTCCAATGGGCCTTCACGCATTGATCAGGAGATACTTTGATGAAGATCTACTACTCTAGCCCTTGGATCCTTTCATTGAACGGTCCCTGGTCAGCCACGTGGCAATGTCCTGTTCTTTTTGCAGTATTACCTGATTATGAGCCCCCCATCCTTTCTGGCAACTTGAGCTTATCCATGGTGAGCTAAAGAGCTAAAGCCTCACAAGAAGGAAAGGTTAATTCGCTTCTTTAGAACAATTCTTGGCAAGACGAAATTAATAGGGAGTCATGGTAGTTGGGGGCCAGCTAATTTTATAATTGTGTTACTTTTTACTAAAGTCTTATCTCATTTTGACACGTATTATCTTAGGCTCGGTTCAGAGTAGCTACCGGACAAAATTACCTCAACCTCATTGGTTGAAATATCGATTTTGTCCACTAAAGTATTCACACTTAAGGTTTGTCCGACACTTCAAGTTACCATGTCACTAACCAATATAGTCACAATATAGTGAAGTTTTGGGGCTTGCAATTAGGGTGACTCCAAACTTGTGCAATAGATGGACACTCATGCTTTGGTTTGGTTTTGTGAATTGGACAACTCACCCAATGATTGGATGATGTGGAAGTGCTCTTAAAGGACAAAAGATAGATGGGGTGTCACTTTTCATGTTTTGTTTGGTAGCTAGTCTAAACCAGCCTTAGCTAAGGAAACAGTTTGAATAGATAAATGGAGGGAAAAAAAATCTGAATTTTCATTTGAAAGACTAAGGATGTTGGGAATGGTTCAACAATTTAAGGGCTCCTTCACGTTAGGAGTCAAGGCCATGAAAACTTGTGATCATTATGACCAAAGTTTTAGCCCAAATAGCCTTAAGAACAGCCCTTAGCGCCCATTATAATACGAATACAATAAGGGTCAATTCTCTTGTGTGTAAAGGCCGTTCATTTTATTAAATGAAACTATTTATATTAATACTTTCATTAGAAATTTGGCAAACTTGGTATTTGATGAGGAAGAATTTGGCAATTTCATCCATTTTTCACTCAATTTTCTTGTGTTATTGTAGCCAATTTCAAAATGAAATACAATTGAGACAAAAATTGCCTAAATAGTTTCCTCAACACAAGTGCCCTCAAATGGATGAAACAACCATATCCATCTCATTGAAACTATCAATTTTCCAATGTTTGGATAAAAGGTAATAACACTACATTAAATATTGTATTCAGTTTGCTTTGATAATTAGGTTGCCTTACTCTAAAAAGTTACCCCATGACTAATAGAGTCATGGTTTGACCACTTGGAGGCGCATGCAACTCTCTGGATTCTAGGATTTCACTTGGTTTACATGTGAGCATTGCTGATTTGTTTTTTTGTAGCATCATTTTTGTTGTTAGGACCATTTTGTTTATTGGAGTTAGTGATGAAAATCACTGTAGCAGCAGTAAATATTGAGATACGGTAATGTAAAATGTTGAGAAATTAGAGTGGGGCAACCTCAATGCAATATTCAGTGTAGCTAATCATATGGATCAACATGTACACGTGGATGGTAATATTCAAGTCTTTTCCAAAATTGCATGTATTCGGGGGTACGTGTCACTGTCTCAATGGAAGAATACCAAAAAGAACATCGTTCCTGGCGAAAAGTGAGGCTCCTTTAATGTTAAAATCACAAGTTCGAAAGCCAGCCTGGAGGTCGGCTCACATGAATGTTTCTAGTTAATGACTTGGACAGTTTAATTGAAATCTTCCCAACTCTAGGAATAGGGTTTACACGCTTGCCTTAAGGGAGACCCATTGAGTGAAGCCCATCAAAAGCTGCGTAGAGCCTGTCTTTTTTAGCATTAACTTTTTCTCCAAAGTTTGGTGTTAACTCCTGGTTGGGTTGATGCCATAAATTTACTCAATAAAAAACAATTATTGGGGTCTAAATATCAACCTTGACCCTTATGTAATGATGCTATAAGTCCCAAGTTTTAATGTATTTTAAAAAATTGATAGGATAACAGGTTGAAAATTGAAGCTTACAACTTCTCACTTTGCACAAAACTGCCAATTCACTTATAAATGCGTATGCGAGTGCGCATGTGACAATGCTTCTTAACCCCTAAAGGACCGGACCCCTTTTTTAGAAACATAGCAATTTTGGGCAGGTACCTGTGATTGGAGTTTTTTATATTTTAGGCTGAATTTTTAACAGAATCTGGGGACAAGGTTTATTTTTCATATGCACCAAATTTCATGACATTTAGAATTATGAGTAAAAAGTTATGGCCTAATATTTTGTTTTTACGTTTGTCGGGCAGCCCACGCAAAATTTCAAAAAATTGCTTTTTTCAAAAACAAATTTTTAAAGTTGGTTTAGGAGATTTATGTGAATGTAGGAAGCTTTAAATCATTCCGTTTGGATCAACGAGATGAAAGTTACAAGGATTTTTTGTTTGCAGGCAGTTATGGATTCTCTACTCCAAAATAAACTTTGAAGTCCTTTATTTTACTCAATTTTCAACATTTTGGAAAATAAAATAAAAAAACAAAGGATGAGGATGAGGATTGTTTATGACAACATTATGATCATTGGAATTTGCATTTTTCATTTTCATAATTAAATTCTTAGCAATTTAGTGTTTTGGATCATTGTCTACTTCTTTTTACTTACTATTTTTTTCCCATGTGTTATACAACTCCAAATTATTTGAAACTTTTTTGACATGTACTTTACTTAGGTGGAATAAGGAATTTGGAGAAGCACCATCCACATGGCCTTTTTTCCTTAGGAATTTCACTTTCTGAAAGGTAGCTGGCGATTTTCACAAGACCATTTCTAAATATTCAAACTGTTCTATCATCCAATCCACAAGGTGAAATTTTTTGAAATTTTGTCCAAGTCTACTAAAACTATCCTACTACAAGATCTTGGGGTTGCATATGCATAAAAATGTTTTTATTCTCAAATTTGGTTGATGCTCTAAAAATGACAGCCTCATAAAGTTTTTGGTGTAAACTCTACAAGGTCCTTTAGGGATTAACCCCTAATGAACCAAGCAAAGTTTTCACCAAATACTCTTCAAAATTGCTATTTTTAGAGCATCAACCAAATTTGAGAATAAAAACATTTTTATGCATATGCAACCCCAAGATCTTGTAGTAGGATAGTTTTAGTAGACTTGGACAAAATTTCAAAAAATTTCACCTTGTGGATTGGATGATAGAACAGTTTGAATATTTAGAAATGTCTTGTGAAAATCGGCTAGCTACCTTTTAGAAAGTGAAATTCCTAAGGAAAAAAGGCCATGTGGATGGTGCTTCTCTAAATTCCTTATTCCACCTAAGTAAAGTACATGTCAAAAAAGTTTTAAATTATTTCAAATTATTTCAAATTGTTTAATATATGGGAAAAAAATAGTAAGTAAAAAGAAGTAGACAATGACCCAAAGCACTAAATTGTTAAGAATTTAATTATGGAAATGAAAAATGCCAATCCCCACAGTTGTAATGTTGTAATATTTAATTTACATCCTTTGGTTTTGTTTTTTTTCCGAAATAATAAAAATTAAGTAGAATAAAGGACATCCAAGTTTATTTTAGAGTAGAGTATCCATAACGACAAGCAAAGAAAAACTCCTTTTAACTTTCATCTCATTGATGAAAGTGGAATGATTCAAAGCTTTTCACATTCTCATAAATCTCTTGAACCAATTTTGGATTCTTGTTTTTGAAAAAAGTCGTTTTTTAAAATTTGCCTAGGCTGCCCGCTAAGTGAAAAAAACAACATATTAGGCCGTATCTTCTTATTCATAATTCCAAATGTCATGAAATTTAATACATATGAAAGATAAACCTTGTTCCCACATTCTATTAAAATTTCAGCCTAAAACATGAAAATCTCCAATCACATTGTATACCTACCCAAATTGCTATGTTGCTAAAAAAGGGTTGGTCCTTCAGAGTTTAAAATCTTGAGTGGAGAGAGTGGAATTTTGCCAAAAAACGGTTCCACCAAAAAGAAAGATTTGACTTGGAATGCACGCCCTAGTATGAAATGAAAATAAAAATAAACATTTCAGTGTTTTTGCTGTACCATGTCGATTTTTGTGTTTATTTTTGCCCTTTACAATCCATCAACATTAGGATTTTTTTTGTTGAACTAGGACTTGTAGGGTTGGGACTTAGAACATGGAATGAATCACACTTAATGCAATACATGGCAACTGCTTTGGGTGGAATTGTAGGAGAAATATCGTTCTCATTAAAAGTGCATGTCATTTGTTTAACCCCTGAGCGCCCAGAGTTGAAACAAAAAAAACTTGACTTGTGTGCAATCAAAGTGCCCTTGTGGATTGAAAAATATGATGCACAAGATTGAACCATATGAATTGTTAGTGAAGAGCGTCTCCATCATGCTAAACTCAATTGAAAGTGATTTCATTGAACATGCAATGAGATTATATTGGTCAAAATTGAGTTGACCCAACTTTTTGAGAGACATTATAATGTCTTTTGGGCATTCAGGGGTTAAAGCACCTATTATATACAAACCTTACAAAAAGAGGTTAGCAACCGCTAGCTTGCTTATAGATTTTTGTGGCATTGTATACAAATTGTCAAGAAAAACCTTGGGTCTTTTTACTAGACTGTACTCTTGATGTAGACTCTAAATTACTTCAATATAGAAGTCAAAATACTTAAACGCTTGGAGATGATAATAGCTTTGTAAGCTATTTTGCCCCAAGTTTGCTACAATGGTTGCAATTGTTTTGGAGTGCACGTGCACTTTTAACATGAAATATGTTTGAGATTATTGAATGTGAAACATGAAAGTTATATACTCAAGTGAAAGATATCTTGCTTTTTTTGTGTACTAATCATGTTGATGATCACACAATTTTCTTGAAATTTGAATGTACAATTTAAAAGAAAGCCTTTATAAAAGGCAACAAGTACAAGCTTAAATCAATGCTACAAGTTTTGAATATGGGAAAATAAAAATATTCCTTGCAATGAATAAATTTATAAACTTAATTATACAATTAGATATAAAATTTGAAAAGAAATGAGCTAATCTTTTGCAAGAATGTTGCTAGAATTTGCAATAAGGAAGAATAAGTTGTCCTTCAATAATTTAAATTGATAAAAAAGATGAAACTTAGTCCTTTTTGAAGTTAGTGTATAGGACAAGATCAACTGTTAGAATCACTATATATATATAGTTGAGTAGATTATAGTAAATTTTTAAAATAATTGCAGGCTTTTCATGTTTTGTTCCAAATCACGGTGTGGAGCTTTTCAAAGCTAGTATCTGTCAAATTAAAGAACTCTAAGTTTATTTTAAAGGATTCTTTCGTAGTAATATATTTTATAAACCATAGTGTACTGACGTGTCTTTTTGTAGCTGTAACGATGCTATAATTCAAATTTTATAAAACATATTTTAAGTTTTAAATGGAAACAATATATCTCAATTATTTTAGCAAAAATTCAAAAATTTCCCTATATTTTTTGAACTCTATATTTCTTAAATGAAAATGACTATATAGGGTGTCATATCTTGTATCTCAATATCATCACTCTTATGTTCAAAATCATTTAGCTATAAATACATAAATAAAAAGGACATGAAAACAAGAACAAGTTTTACCTTAGTAGATAACTTCAACCTCAATAATTAAAGAAAAAATACAAAAGTTTGTCAAGTAATGGGTTTTTCATAAAGTGTACAAACCTGTTTACAAGAATTTCAACTTTATTCTTTAAATGATAATGTACTCAATATGGGATCAAGCATTTCCATTCAAGTTATAAATTTAAAAAATCCAAAACGTAGTCCAATAAAATCACAATCAACTTCTAATTTTAACGTATGATTACGGATCTGACTATTGAAGTGGTCTAACAGGAAGCCAAAGTTGAAAGTTTATTGATGCTTTTTTTATTGGATTTTAAAATTAGTTAATTTAGAGTATTATCACTTACATTAAAAAATCAAAGTTTTAAAAGAGAAAACACAAATAACCATATATATATAACCAAAGCACATCCTAAGGTTTACCATGAGCATGCAAATTAAGAATTTAATGTTAAAATTCTAGATTGAAGTGGTTCATCATTAATTAATCATGGCACTATCACCTCTTTAAAAGAAAGAAGGATACATATTTCCTCTGTCCCTCTAAAAGTGTCTAAAAAGATTCCTTGTAAAGGATTAACTTTTTTTTGGTCTTTGTGCTAATGACACATCATTCTAGAATCAATACACCATCTACCAAATATAAACAAAATTTATAGTTTTTATGCTGCCGTGTAGGCACGTAAATTTCATGCAAAAAGTACCATACTTGTGCATAGTTTGTGAATGCTCCAAGCTCCTCTTTATTTTAGTCTTTGTGCTAGTGACTCATGCATTCTAGAATCAATTTATCATCTACCAAATGTACACAAAATCTCCAGCTTTGATGTTGATGTTTAGGCACCCAAAGTCCATGCAAAAAGTACCGTATTTGTGCATGTTGCCAACTCTTCATTATTGATGATTTAAAGATTAGTAGCAACAATGATACCTCGTATGGGCAAGGCCAAGCTTGCTAGGAGAGGAATGCCCCCTAATGGCTTGACTTACCCCCATGAGAATATTGAACATAACAAACGCTTTCTCAATATTTGAAATCAACAAAAGGGAGCTTTTTAGTGATACAAGAAATATGTGTGATTTGGATGGTTTTAGAGAGTCAGAGGGAGTAAATCTCTATTGAATCCTTCCTATATCACTACTCTTTCTTTTGATAAAATCTTACTATATGTAAATCAAAAGTCTTATATTTTAAATTGCAAATTGAATTACTAGAATATAGCCCTAGAATGAAATAGATGAAACAAATCTTTAAGTCCAAAATGCATTATTCATTAAATTGGGAAAAAGTGACACTTTGGGACTTTTGAAATTTATGTTTTTTAAATATTATTCATTGAATACTTTTTAAAAACATAAAATACAATCCCAAATGTCACTTTTGTCACTTTTTCCCAATCTAATGAATAACTTGTTCCAAGCCAAAAATTCTAACATTAAATCCTCAATTTGCATGCTCACAATGAACCTTGGGGGGTGTCACTAACAATTTGAGGTGTTGCTTTAATAATTCCCTATCTAGATCAATAGATAAAGAACCTTCTCTATTGCACTTTAATAAGATTCTCTGCAATGACAATCACTAATTTGTATAGTGGTCTAGAATTGGAAAGGCAAGAGGGGTTTTAATTATTTGAAATCCCACACTTCTCAAAATTCAATATATTCCTTAATAGTATAGGGATTATTATCTTTTGGGCATAGGTTGAAACTCAACCTATAAATGAAGAATGAAGCACCTCAATAACTCATCTTCACAAATCAAGAACTACAAGATCATGTTTTTATTTTATTTTAGGGTGATGGAGGGATCGTACCATTCAAGCATTTTTCTTGTTTTTTTGGAGGTAAAAAAGGCAGCAATTTTTATTATTTATCTGTGAAATTTTCTTAGTTATTTTCTAACAAGAATGACAAACAAGTTTCAAAACTAAGTTTGGAAATGTAACAAAAAACAACAAAAGAATAGGAAAAAGTGTTTGGACAAGGTTTTACTTGTTTATTACTATTTTAGAAATGCAACAATAACAAGGCTTTGATATTTATGCATTTTTGAAGTAGGAAAGAGCATCTCTTGTCACACTCTAATTATTAGGCACCCTTCAATTGAAATTTGTCTATTAAGAGGAGGGGATGGCCACTTGTATCTCCAACATTACAACTCACTAAATATACCTCCAACCAATCACAAGTCACAGAACTTCCAAAAGAAATAAGCAAAATATCATTTGTTATGACAACTTGCTAATCCCAAGAGAAAATATAACTTGTAGAGGGTTCAGTGGCCCCTTCAAATATGGCTTATTTGAGAAGGGAAAGTAAAGGTAGAGGCTAACACACACTAGAATTGACTACTTATCATCCAAAAATTACAAGCGGATACATTTGGAGGGTGGCAAGAGATACTCTAAGGGCATCCTCAATCCACACCTTGCATTGAGCTGGCAATGGCAATTTCAAAGCTTCATTGTTTGGCCGTGAGCTAAGTGGGCGACACACTAGCTCATCTTACCCAATGCACACTGGTAGAGAGGAATGTAAACTTTGTTTTTGTCAAACTTTTTTGACATGATCTCTATTTTGAATTGCAAAGTAGTCATCATTTCTCTAACAGTAGTATACAAAGAAATTTGAAAGACTCTTGAGGGTTGCTAAAACTACAAGGTGTGGAGTGTGGACTAGGTTTTGCTATCCCCATTAACCCCTAAAGGACCATTGTCCCTACGGGGGACAAATGGGATTTTGGGCAGGTATCTACGGCCTCAATTTTTGTCCTAATTTTTTGAAACTTTTTTTGAAGATAGAAAAACACATTAGCTTTTGGGGAATAATTTTTTTATTCCAATTGATGCCAGAGAGCAAAAATTATGCCCAAATAAGCACAAATTTGGGGACTAGGGGCAGCAAAAATAATTCTTATAAAAACTTGAAAAAAAAATTTAATTTTTCTTTCTCATAGATTATATCCTTATCTACTTCTAAAGCTTTGATTCATTCCATTTGGACTAGTTATGAGAAAGTTATGGACAATCTTGTTTTTCGGGCAACTCAAGCAACTTCTTGAAAAAATAACTTATGAACTTCATTTTTGAATGCAAATTTAACATTTTCTCAAAAAATGTTGTTGGAGAGGGTGAAGTTTGCTTTCTAGAACAATCTCACCATTGGGATTATTGCATTTCAATTCCATTGAAGGGTTATTAGCAATTTAAGTTTTTCTTCAATCTCATACCTTCTTCTACCTAATGTTTTTTTAAAGAATGAAAATTAAGTATTATTTTTTGAAAAAAATTCCCAAGATTCCCAACTCAACTTCCCACCATGCAAAAATAGAATTCCAAACTTTGAGGTGCAAAAATTTTAAGTTAAAAATGTTCAAAGTTAAAGAACTAGTCAAGCAAGGTGCAAAAAAGGTTGTTTTTACCTTTTTAATGCAAATATATTCCAATATGTGCGTCAAAGTTCTTGAGTTTTGTATGACACATTCTAATAATAGTCTAGCACAAGATCCTATGGTCAGATATGCAAAATGCCTGATTTTCAAACTTTTTTACTCTTTGCCATAGAGGTGGCAGTTTTGAGTGTCTTTTGACAAAATAAAGGCCATGGTCCTTTAGGGGTTAAGATCACGTCCCACATGCAGGATGCATTGGATCATGTTTGCAGTTGTCAAACTAGGACCCATTGTGATAGTGCCGTTACAAAGTCGATATACTTGCCAGATTGAGAATGCTCTAAAAAGGTTGGTAATTGTGGCCAATTCCAAGGGTGGCATGGAAGTTGGCCCTTAGCTTTGATAAATTTAACCCCTAAAGGACCATTGTCCCTTCAAGGGACAAGTTGGACTTTGGGCATGTACCTATGGCTAAACTACTTTGTGTGATATTTTGAAACTTTTATTGAAGGTGGGGAATTCAAAAATCTCAGTGGGCATCTAGTTTTTTCTTCATTCCAACATTTGATGAAGAAGTTATGCATGAGTTTATGAAAATTTGGGGAGGATTGCCTGTCCGGGCAGCCCAAAAACTTCTTTAAAAGTACTTTAAAAAAAATTTCAAATTCAAATTTGGTTCTTTAGATTTTTTTATACATGAGGAGCTTTGAATCATTCAATTTCAATCAATGAGATGAAAGTTATGTGGAGTTTCTGTTTGCGGGCACTTATGGACTCTCTACTCTAAAATAAAATTTGAAGTCCTTTATTTTACTCAATTTTTAATATTTTGGAAAAAAAAATTAAACCAAAAGAAGTAGATTGTTTATCACAACATTATAATCGTTGGGATTTGCATTTTTCATTTCAATAATTAAATTCTTAACAATTTAGTGTTTTGACTCATTCTCTACTTCTTTTTACCTACTATTTTTTCCCATGTCTTGTAAAGTTCCAATTGATTTGAAAATTTTCCCACACATACCTAATTTGATCTCCTACTTGGAAAAAATAAAGTGCAACTTTTGGGTAGAGCAATTCTTTTGTTATAAGAGTAGTCAAAGGCTTCTGAAATTTTTGGGCAGCATGGAAAAAAATATTTTTGTTCACTTTAGATGTAATATCTCACTCCTCTCCATTTAGAATGAGCTGATTTTTCTTCCAAAAATTCCTCTTCTAATCTAGGGCAAGATCCTACAATTGAGTTTACCAAAATCAGAACATAAAATCCCTTTTCACTAAACCTCCTAAAAATGGTAGTTTTCAATGATTTTCACAGGGCTTGGTCCTTTAGGGGTTAATAATTGGGCTAATTTATTGTTAGTAGGGCACAAAGCAGAACAGGTTATCATGAAATGACTGAAACCAAGCTCATTAAAGCGATGGATCCATGCACCCTCCCCGGCTGCCCGGCAGGGACATGAACCCGCGCGGGCCCAGGCCAAAGCGAAAATGAAAAAGGCTTGCTGACTAGATTATGGGAGGGGAGTTTTTCCGCCACGTCGGATTTCGTAACGAGAACAAAAGGGGTCCAGGTCCGGCTGTGACAGGATCTCGGTGAGCACAGAAATTAAGGAGCGGTCATACATGGCGGTATGCTCGGAGGAGCTGTCCTTTGCCTTAGTTTGGGGCCAATGGGGGCACTTGACCACAGAAAAAGCTCCGACTTTTCAGGAGAAAAGAATCCAATCGAATTTTAGTCACAACCTTACCTCATATTACCTCATTTTACCTCATTTTACCTCATTTTACCTCAGTTTACCTCATTTTGACACGGGCTCGTATAAGGTGAAAAAATTCATCGCAAGAAAATAGTGTCCGAAGTGACTAACCTGTCCAAATTGAAAAAAAAAAAAAAAAAAAACGTCTGAATTGGCATGTCCAAATCTACAAAAATTGACTGAATTTGATAGTGTTTTTCTTGTAGTGAATGGACAAAATTGCCATACGCTTCCCAAACAAATACTAAGTTTGTCAAAACTTGGATTATTTCACTAATATTGGTAAATTTAATGGATAAAAGTGCGTACATGAATAAAACTTTATTTTAAATTTCCTTACATGCGTGCATTCTTGGGTGCATGTTGTGTGACCAACAAAAAAAACAAAAACAAAAATATTTGTCAACAGCTTTGAGGTGAGGCTAGGGTCGAATGACATGTTGTTTTGGGGAATCAAGGTAGAAAATTTCACCTCTTTTTTACAAAAAAAAATTAAAAGTAACAATCTCCTCTCTATATTGGAGTTGGTTGGTTTTGTCCTCTTCTTTGGTTTTAGAGGTGGTTCACTCTATGTCTCACATTCTGTCTTTGTAACTTCCATCCCAACCCAAGATCCCAACTTCATTGGCTTATTCAAGGCAAAAAGGAGTACTCTAGAAAGTCATGAATATTTTATGCAAAAATATTGGTAGAACTTGGGTTGAAGGTTGGATCTAGCAAAATGGTCAACCCAAACCTTGAGTGAAGTCCCACCTTCTTTGATGCCAAAACTTCCAAAAAGTGCTACCATGTAAACAACTGGGACATGGGACATGGGACTTGAAACTTGGAACAAAGTGCAAAAAACCAAGTCTCAACTTTTGACTATACACCAATCATATTCTCAAAAATTAGTGAAATATGGGAGGTGGGACATGATGTGAATTGCCCCTCAACATAAAATTAATGTTTTGAATTCAAACTTGAATTCAAAACTCCCAAATTCAATCTCCCAAATTCAATCTCCAGATGTTAAATATCTAAAATCATACATCTAAAATCTTACATTTCCGTAAAGGATGAAAAAGCTGAGATTTTCCACCCTGGCCCCGCAAAACGGCATGCCATCTAATTCCAGCCCAATTGCTTTGAGGCTCAAAAGTGCCACCGTGGCTGACCACTCAGCATCCACCTCCGCCAGAGTGTAGCGGGATTTTTGCCGGGCCGGGGAGGCACCTGCCCCTTGGAGCCGCCAAAGACCGCGAGTGCTTCATGTCCCCGGGCCCTGCACGATGACCGTCATGGGAGTTTTTACCACTCCCCCCCCCCCCCCCCCTTAATAATTCTCCTCTTGGAAATTAAAAAATTGGGCAAATTTTTGCACTTGGTCACATTGGAAACCTCATGTCTTTCAATTTTAATCCCAGTTTCATAGATCTGATTCTAACGTAATTTATAAGCATCCAAATTTTATATCACCACAAACAAGGATGAGCATTATGTGTTCATTGCACCTATCCAAAAAATTGGGCCCAATAAGCCTTTATACAACCTACTAAAAACCGTAAAAAAAAAAAAACGAGTTTTCAATGGGTCACTCATTTTTTAAACAAAGGAAGTAACTTACCTCATTTAGACATTGGCTGATTTAATCATTTAACCCTAAGATTGCTTGACAAAGCGTGTAGATCTAGAGCATTTTGAGCCATTTTAAACTATGACCTCTGAAGATTCTAGAAATTTGGTTTCACTATTTTTGCTGGTTGGTTGTTTCTTCCAACATTGCATGACTCGTAGCCTTGCAAAAAACTCATGAAGTATAAAATGGTCAAAGTGATTACTTAGTTGAAGAACATACAAAAATTGCTTTCTAAGGTAGGAACACCTATAAGCGTCAGTGTCCCCATAATCGTCACTTGTGAAATCTTAGAAAATCTGTGAAAATGAATAGATGGAATTACAAGGATGTACAACATGTGAAAATAAATTCTTAAAAGTGGTTATGGATGCAATGGCAATTTGCTCTTTAAAAATTCACAACTTATTCCCACAATATCCAAATAATACATTTGACTGTACAAACTCATTATTTTTTGTTCCTAATAGAATCCTATAATTTTTTAGTTGTTTATTAATATAGTCATCATGTTCAAAACCCTTAGTTTGACGTTTATGGGTGCTCCTACCTTAAACATATTTGGATGTGTTTAGTCCATTTTTTACAATTCCTACAGCTGTTGTTTTAAATCATTCACTTTTCACTTAACAAATGCTTGCACTCTATGGAATCAACAAGGTACATAGTACGGGGGTTCAAGCCTAAAAATAATTAAGCATATTTAAGGCTTATTGAGGAGAAAAATGGTGATATTCTCACAAAAATTTGCACTTTTCTGTGAGAAACAAAAAGAAGTTGTGCACTTCGTGAGGTGCTCAAATATGCAAAATTGGGCTCTCTTGTGTGAGAAAATAAGGAAAACAACACAAAACAAACCTTGAAACCGTTGTGAGAAATATCTAAAAATCTTTCAAGAAAAGGGTCACAAACTTTTCAATTTAGCAAAGGAATGTATCACTTATAGTAAAAGACCTACATTCTATTGCTTTTGACATAAAATGATAAACGCCAATTCCAATTTTGAAAACATTCTAAAAGATAATTTAACTACATTTGTATCATTTGAGGAGTCTAAATATTTAAAAGTTAGCTGAAAAACAACCTGTTAGATACTTGTGTTTGCAAAAAGAGTAGACGTACATTGCTTGTAATACTACCCTTCTTCTGGTTCTCATGTTATCAATAAATACATGTTGACTTAAATTTTTGTGTGGAAACATAGAATCATCTGCCAAGGATTCTTCAAATGCCGATTTTGAGATTTGAAATAGGTAAAAAAATATTATATAAGATGCATCACATTTTAAAACAAAACCACATGCAGGAATATGGTAATTAGGATAAGTTCTAAAACTGTCAAGCCACTCAAACATACCGGATTGCTAAGAGGTTAACAAAAGTAGCAACGTAATCCAAAATAAATTGTGGATGGCTTTTAGAAGAAAAGCACACACAATTTTATATATATATACATATATATATATATATGACAAAGTTTAAAAGGGAAATTACAAATAGGGGCACAATTTCAAAACAATTTGTGAATTTTTGTAATTTTGTTTGGTTTGGACATTGGTTGATTTAGATATATTATATCAAATGTTAGTCAAATTTCAAAAAATGTAAAGTCCTCTCCAAATGAAGCCTAAATAAAGACATTGGATATTCTACTGAAGGGGATGACAATTTTTAGAGAAGCTTCCAAATTTTTTGGAAATTAGCTAAAATTTAATGTGATGTGTCTAATCAATCAATGATCAAACCAAAAAATAACTTATAAAACTTACAAAATTTACAATATATTTTGAAATTGTGCCCATTTTTATAATTATTTTGAAACCAAGCCCCTTTATTTATATATATATATATATATATATATATATATATATATATATATATATATATATATATTTCATGCCCCTATATGTAATTTCCTCAAGTTCAAACTATAGTGGGACTAATGTGTTATTGCTTGAAAATCCCATCTAAATCATTTTCAACCTCCTTTACAAGCGAGATGATTTGATTCTACTATGTAAATCTTAAATCTAAGTAATAGGTTCTCAAAAGTTAAAACAATCAAAGATGAATTTGAAGACTATTCATAAATGACACTTATCAAATATCTTTACAACTAACATAATAAGTTGTTCAAGTTTTAATATGCAAACTTTATTTTAAACCAAAAAAAAAAAAACTTTTTTTTTAAAGAAAATTTTATAACCATTATTATAAAGTCTAAAGTGTATGTCCATCATGCAATATTTAAAAGGGAATTGCTAACATGACACTCTAAATTGTTAATGGGACACCCATGTGAGCATGAAATTTGATAATTTAGTGCTATTCTTGATTTATTCAAGTGGTCCATCATTCATTCAATCATGGCAATACCACCTCCTTGAAAGAAAAAAAGAAGGACAAATACAATTTTTTTTTGAAATATTATTGCACCAATACTATTTTTTGATGTATTTTTACTTTAAGTAACTCAAAAGTATTATGTTTTTAGTTTCAAATTTAAGCACACCTATTTTTTTAGACTAGCCTTAGAATGATAAAGGTAAAACAAATATTTTGATCCAAATCAAAAAATCAAAATTAAAAATCACATTTCATGCTCATGGGGGTGTCTCATTAGCAATTTAGGGTGTCGCACTATCAATTCCATATTTAAAATTCTTTATTAACACCATAAGTTTAAAATTCTCTATCATAAAGCATCAAGTATCTTGCATTGGGTTTTTGTCATCCAAAATTTGAAAATTCAACAAAAAAGGAGGGAGAGGAAAAGGGAAAGAAAGCAAGGGTGAGAAACTATGTGAAAAGCCTTCAAAAATCAAGAGAGACAAAGCAAAGCGTGCATAAGACATACTTGTCTTTATAAAATCAAATCTACTAATCTATACCACTAAGTGGGAGGATTTCTCTAAGTGCGCCCTTTTCTAAACCCTTCTAGAATATTTTGTTGTAAGATGAAGCAATAAAGGACGCCTAAAATATAAAACACCAAGTGCCCTACAACCATGTCCATTTTCAAAATTTTATAGAACTTTTTGGTGGAAGTTGAAACAATAAAGGATGCTCCCAATATAGAACACCAAACGCCCTCCAAACATGTGCTAGAAATCAATAAAATGCCAAGTGCCTCTTAGCAAAATATAAAAGAGTAGCATTGTGATGAAAGCAATTGGTACTGTTGGTTCTAAAAGGGGACCAACATGATGATGCATGTGGATTAGATTCTACATCAAAATTGTGAGATATATATATTGATCTTTTGTGTTTGTATAATACATCAAGATTAGATTGTAAACAAATTAGTTTGTGAGATATCAAATTTTTATAAAGTTGAATGTAGCATTACTCATACATGTCATACCTAGGCAAAGCGTGTGCTTATATACTAGTACATTTAAATTGTGTCAATATCTACAAAAAATAGAGTTAACCCCTAAAGGACCAAAGGGACAATTTTTGTCCCTGCTCATACAAGGGGCCGTGGAGGCATGGTGACCACCTAGCGCTTAAGGGTAAAACAAAGTGAACTACCAATTAACATGGAATTAAAAACACAAATAATCAAAATTTCTAAAGGTGGCAATTCTTCATAGCACATCTTTCAACCCATGCTCTTCAAACCTTATGTGCTCTACTACATTTTTGCTGTCACAACTCTTGCAAGTGCTTCTAAGTCTCAACTGTCAAATTACATCACTTTGACTTGTCTCATTTAATTTGCAAAAGTGCCAACATCCACTGCTCTGGGAGATTTTGAGCTTCATTGGTAAAAATCCAACATTTCTCATTTCAATCGGTTTTTTGAGTGCATGCACCAAACATTGTCTACATATTTATATTGTAATTACATATATTTTTGAAAAAAATTGCTAGTGTTTATCCAATAGATTCAACTGATGGTTTTGTCAAAAAAATTGACGAAAAAATGTGTCCTAAATGAGTGGTTCACAACAACTACAAATTTTCTAAACAACTACAATTGAGTCATTGTACAACTGTTTAGAACATTTGCAATTGTTGTGAACCACTCATTTAGGACACATTTTTCTTCTAGTGTTGTTTTTTTTTGGACCTCCTCGCTTATTGCCAACATCCAAAATATGAACAATGAATATTATAAGCTTACTAAATGATGAAATGGAGAGCAAAATTTAAGCCAATGAAAACTACAATTCTCAATTTCAATAGTTTTCAATGGCTGAAATTTGCTCTCCACAACTTCTTGCCTCCAGTGTAAATAGGGAAATTTTTTGTTTTTTCTTCATTCTATCAGAAGCCCAAGTTTTCCATGTTTAGGAGAACATGTGTATTGTAAAGTAAAAACACCATATTAAGTAAAATAGGAAAAAATGCAATTTAAAGATTTTTGAATTTTGCGTTTTCTGTAGAAGATTCACTAAATGTACTTAAAAAAATACAAAATAAAAAAGTCCCAAAATTATAATTTTCCCCAATTTACTTAATATGGTGTTAAAAACAAAAGTAAGGGCAAGCAAGTGTGTGCATCATGAGGCCAATGGCAAAATTAAACCAATCACGCCCTTGCTTTTCAGCTGCTGTACGCATGACCAGTGGCACAAACAATATTCGCTAAAAATAAACGTAACCTTTTGAAATTTCATTTTTAAATCAGCAGGCTCAAAATCGGTCAACCTAAAAATAAAATAACAAAGCATCAAAAGGAAACAAAAGCCCAAAAAGAAAAGAAAGAAAGAAAATTACATGAAAAAAATCTTCTAACAAATAAGAAAAGTTGCTTACTAGAAACCACCTGAAGGTGAGTTTTTTTTAGCAAGTGCAACTTAGGCCTCTCTAATTCACGTATTGTCATAAATTAACAAATTAAGCTAATTTATGCACATCGTGAAAGTTAATTTGTGTTTTTGTCATAAATTAACAAATTTATCTTTATTATGCACATATTTGATATCAAATTGATTGTGACAAGGCATGGAACTGCTTGCATTGTAACACCCCATCAAGTAAGAGGTTAGTTAACAATTTACAATACTCATCCTTCAAAAGCTTAAGAACAGAGACGTCGAATTCAAATGTGGCCATGTTAGGGAACATGGTGGCTATACCTCCACAAAAGCATAGTGACTCAAAATGGCCTTCAACAATCTTCCAAGCTTCATAGAACAAAGTAGCAATGTTGTCGCAACCATTCAATGATACAATTAAAGCCGGTTCACTCAAATAGGCAGTCTTGAGAGCACAAAATTCTTGCTCAATATCAACAATGGTTTGCTTGTCCAAATGTGCCATAAATTTTACAGCACATTTGTGTATCATATGTTTGTAAAGGAAAAGTCGGCTTAATTTGTGGCTGGAAGTTGATTTGTTAATTTGTGCATCTATTTTAGAAACGTATATTAGAGAGGCCTGAACTACTGTGCAAGGCCTGTCTCCATCTTTTTCCAAATCTGATTTTGCTTTTCATGTAGACCTTGCGGCGGAAAAAATCCCATTTTTCTTATAAACAATAAAAGGTAGTACAATTTATCCTACTTTTTGATTGTTCAATTTATCTAATTGAGAAGGCTAATATTACAAGGCCTTTGAATCCAAATATAAATTTAATATTTTCAAATTTGGATTTTTGCGGTAAATTTATAAATTTGAGCATTTTCTCTCCAGAAAAAATTCTGAAAGTTTTCACTCCTAGGGAGTGAAGAAGGGATTCAGAAAAGATGAAGGCAACCCTTGCATTTAGTAAAAAAGCACTCACCTCTGGATGGTTTATAGTGGGTGGCAATGGAATAGGGAAAATCTGAAAGAGGGAGGAAAAAAAAGAGAAAAAAGAAAACAAGAAACCTTAGCCCTGAAGCGCTGGGGTCACCATGGATACATGCCCCCCATGTATGAGTGGGGACGAGTTTTTTCCTCGTGGTTCTTTAGGGGTACAACTTCTAAACGTCAAAGGCGTCATTTTGTGGTGTTTGGGTGATTTTTGGATAGTGCTCACTCATGTTAATACAACAAATTTCATCCAATATTTGCGTTGAGATTTACTTGAGTGTAGTTGTTTGACGAGTCGTTTGAACAATGTTGAAAACTACCTCATAGAGGTACTTATGATTTTTTTACACAAGAAAATTCTTCTAAAATAGGTCACTAAAATTTGCCTTTCTTGTGTACTTTTGTAGCTTGTAGCTTTTTGCTCTTGATTTGAACTTGAACCATAAAAATCATAATTTTTGAATTTGAGGTCAATTAACAAATTGAAGCTCATGAATTCTACTTTCTACTTCAATTTGAACATTTTGGAAAATTCTCAAAACACAATATTTTATTGCCAATTTAAGTTTGGGTCTACAACCATAAATTTCAATATGTCTAATTATATAAGGAAAACATTGATGGATACCCCTGAAGTTTGCTACATTTGTATAGAGAAATTGCACAAATATCCTTGGGCCATAATTTTCAGGCATTTTAATGTTTTGCACGTCATATCCTTCTCCCTTTATGTACACGTTGCTTCTTTCCGATTTTGTTGTACTAAATATTTCAACTTTGGTCATGAAAGAAGTGACGTGCACAACAAAACAAATGCCTAAATATCATAGTCCAAGGGTATTATTGCTATTTCTAAAAAACCAAGGGCATCTATACAAAATACTGCAAACTTCAAGGGTATCCATCAAATTTTCCCATTATATGTTGGTATGGAGACTAAACATACAATGAAGTTTCCAAAATCTTTAGCTCATTTGTGTATGATATGAATTTTTATCAATCTTTCTTCATATACTCATGATAATTTCCAATTTTTAACTTACTAAGAATTTTGAAAATTTAACAACTTGTAGAAAGAAGGTGTTTGCTTCTAAATCAAAAATCAAAAAATCAAAATTTTCATATATAGTTGCTAAATGGGAGCATACAAAGTGAAGAATTTTGACATGTAATTGGGTTGTCATAGGCCCATCACTTAGGAATTAATGACGATTGTTGTGGGTTGTGATTTTGCAAAGTTAAGTAAGTATGTTTTTCACTAAATAAATTTTCCTGTTAGATGTTTTGCAAAATAAGAGCATTCCATATGGCACAACATAGTATTTTCTCTTGAATTTATATTGTTGTTTGGCAAGATGTTTGACTGGAACTAGGCAAATGAAGAGTTTATTGTTTAGGCCTTTGAAGGGTTGATGTGACAATGGAAGATTCCATCAATAGAAAGTGTGTTCCCTAAATGGTTGTTCATCTTGTGTTGTGACAAAGTCAACATTTTTGAGCCAAAAAACTACCAAAGTGCATTTATAAGACTTTATAAGTGCTTTGCAAATATGTTTTTCTCTATTTACCCTTGTATCCGAATGCAACATGACAAAACATTGACGAGGTTGTAGTCTCTTCATAAAAGTTTGAAAACCCTAAACTTAGAAAATCAAGAAAAACTTGGAGCCTAGTTGATTGCTCATTCTTGTTGCGATGCAATTTTTCTGCCATTGATGTGAATTTTGACTTGATTGGTTTGAAATTGTATAACAATAATGCACTTCTAAAAGACTATGAAATTTGTATAAGGAATGTGCTTTTAGAATTACCACTTGACATTTATGGTATGTTTCAAGTGATTATGAGAGCTCATCCTTCTGTCAACAATCACAATAGAACAAATCTATTTTTGATTATTTTTATATGGCATGGACTACGAATTTAACTGTTTGAGAACCTGCAATGGATATGTTCTATGAATAAGGGTGTTTAGTGCCTATAGGTTGGGTGTCATGTGTCAAACTTGGGTGAAAGTATATGTTTTTGACAAGTATCGCACAAAGATATTCTTTGTCTTTTTAGTCTCATAACATGATTGCTTTCTTAATTTAAAATATATTTATAAAAGTAGCAAGTGGGCAATTGAGGCGACGTCCACCGTGGTCCAACAACAAGATTTCAAAGATAAAACAAATCAATGAAGATCAATGAGATGGTTGTGGATATCTTATTGCTATCCACCCCATCACAATCAAATTAACGTAAACTTCCATGCTAGTTCCAAATTCAAAAAACTAACAAGCACAAACAGTCTGTTTTAGGGCGGTTCACACTACGTCCTATGTTCCATGTCTCATGTTCCATGTCCCATGTCCCATGTCCTATGTCCCAAGTTTCATAATCGACATTTCATATCCCACTTTCCATGTCTAATTGAAACATGAGGATTCAAATGGCGTATAACCAAAGTTGGGACTTGGCACTTCACACTATGTCTCAAGTTCCACATTCAAGTTATTTACATGACAACACTTTTTGGAAGTTTTGGTATCAAAGAAGGTGAGACTTCACAAAAAGATTTGGGTCAACTATTTTGATAAACCCAACTTTCAGCCCAAGTTCCACCAATATATTTTTCATAATATATTCATGCCTTTCTTTAATACTCCTTTTTACCCTTAATAACCCAACTAAGTTGGGATCTCACTAATAGGAGGACTTACAAAAATGGGACATGGGATGCAGTGTATACCGCCCCTTACATTCCAAACTTGTTTATCATTTCTAAATTTTACAATTCCAATTCAACATGGACGTTTGCCTTTGGGGCATCTGCAATGCTCCTAGGATCAACAATTGCATCGGTAGCGTATTGAGTTTTTGTATAAATGTTCAACCCAATGCAACCGTTACAAGCAGTTGCATTTCCACAGTCTTGGCAAATGAAGGAGTTGGACCGGCAAGTTTCAGCTATTTGGCTACCCCTAGAAACCTCTCGCCACCTTTTCCAAAGTCTTTGAGCAAATCAAGCAAAATGAATCTGCAACCCTTTCTTTAGCGGCAGATGACCATTGGTCAAAGTTTAATATGTCGAGTTTTAAACCAGCTTGCATTGGGGCGCCTATGATGAAACAAAAACTTGGCATGGCAAGGGTCTTAGGGAATACCCGTCATTTATCGGTACATGGATTGTTTAGAGGATATGCATTGCAAACGCCCTTAGAGCATCTCCACCAATGACTCCAACATGCTCAAAGTGGATGAAAAGTGTTGCGGCCACTCTCCAAACCCTCTCAAGACACTTGGTCCTATCGTGTCTAGCAAGGGCCCTTCAAACCACTATTCATCTTTATTGAGCTTAAGTTTAGTGAAATTTATCCTCTACTTTCCTTGATAAGTGGTCAACTAATTATTTATGGGGTGTGTTGGAGTGCAAGGCCACCTTTTTGAAGAGCATGGGTGGAGATCAAGAGGCTTGAGGGCCAGCCAAAACAGATGGAAAACTTCAAAAGAGCCAGGACCAATGGAGATGCTCTTACAACACTCATACCATTGCCAAATCCCAACAACAACAACACTAAAAGTGAACTACTATCATCACAACAAACGTCGAAGTTCTTCCAAAAACAGGGGTAAGGTAGTGTGCTCATAAACCGTCCATCTAAGGGCTGAAACTAAATTTTGGGGAGATGGAACTTCTTGAACTATTTTTTAGTAAATTTTCCGTGAAAAACAAGAAGAATTGAAGTTTAACCCAAGTTGTTTCATATTTTTTGGAGCTTTGTGGAATTAGTTATGAATTTTTGAATTGAAAAAGCCATAGGTCTCTAAAACTGCCCACCTCCTCAAATGTACAGTGCTCGTACATTTTAAAAACCTATGAAAAAAATCATGTACAACAAGGGTACATTTGAGAAGGTGGGCGGTTTTAACCTTGTAACGTCAGGGAAGCCATTTCCTAGCGTTTGAATGAATGTCCAGGGATGTGCATGAACAGAAAAAATGATTTTTCATCCATAGTTTTGTTTTTGATCTATCATGTTAGGTTATGATGAGTTTCTAATTGGATTTGTAGTCTTACTAGTGTTTCTTTTTATGTAGATGAGAAGTTAGTAAAAAAAATGAATCACAATGTATGTTGTTTTAGTGTATTTTGGGAAGTTGTTGCTCTTTGCTCTAAATCTGAAATTTCTCCACAAAAATTATATTTCTTGAACTTGAGCCCAACTTACAAAATGAAGGCCATCTACTCTAGTTTCTTCTCCACTTCAAATTTTGGAAAATTTCCTAATATTGAGTATGTTATTGCTATTTGAACTTTGAATGTATTTTCAATGTCTATTAATTTCTAATTATAGACTGACAAGGAAATGGAGTTTACACCATGATGTTTGTTATTGTGATATACACACACCGTGAAATTTTTATAAATTTTTAGATGATTTTCTATTTGATGTGATTTTTTCTTCACTTTTTTTTCAAATTTTCTCAAAAAAATTTGAAATTTTTGTGAAGTAAAGAAGACATGTAATTCCATCTCTAAAAATTAAATACAATTCTTTTCATACATATGTAAGTGCAAAATGACAACAAATTATATGATGGACAGTCACACTCGGATCAGCGGTCATGGGTCCGTCATTTAGGGGTTGCGGATGGTTTATGTGCAGACTACCGTATATGGTCTGGCTGCTCCGGCTGCTCCGGCAGTTCCAAAAATTTCCGTTAGCCGCAGGTCAAATGGAGAGGACGGCATCATGAGGAAAATATCCGCATGTGACCCTTTTTTCTTGCGACAACTGTACAAAGAAAATCAATAAATGAAAAACAAAAAAATATCTCAGTAACCGGCAGTTGATAAAAACAGAAACCAGTAAAAAATGTAGAAAAGACACAAAATCTTACGGCCAGACTACTGAAGCTCAGCGCAGTGGCGCACTGCAGAAATGAATGAAATAAAGAGGTGCAAAAACAGGAAGAGGGCAGATCCTGCAATCCCGGGGGGGAGGGGGGCAATAAAGACTGGGAAAATGAGAAGCAGCGATCTTTAAAACTGGCTTGTTTGTGCAGAATTGCTACCAAAATTTTCATACTTCCAAGGGACTGTTCCCACTATGTCCCACGTCCCAAGTCCCACTGAAATCTGAGAATCTGATTTGTGAAGAGCCAAAAGTTTGGACTTTACGCTTCACACTACGTCCCAAGTCCCACACCCCAATTGTTTACATGACAATCTTTTTTGAAAGTTTTGACGCCAAAGAAGGCGGGACTTCACCCAAGGTTAAGGTCAACCATTTTGCTAGACCCAACTTTTAGCCCACATCTCACCAATATTTTTGAATAAAACATTCATGACTTTCTTTAATACTCTTTTTTGCACTTGCAAACCTACAAAAAACTAGGATCCAGCATTGCAAAGAGACTTGCAAAGATGGGACGTGGGATGTAGTGTGAACCGCCACTAAGAAAAATTGTGAACTTTACAGTGTTAAATTTGAGTATTTTAGTTAGGGGAAATTACAAAATGAGTAACAAAAACGAAAGAAATTATAGTTTGGGTAACAATTCAAAAGTAATTACAATTTGGGTAACAAAATCCGATAACCTCAATGGATTCTGGAACTATTGAGGACTTGAGGGCGCAAGCCGTTGAAGTCACCACCCACGCCATTGCCAACTTGTCATTGGTCATGATCCTTGTTTTCTTAGTCGCAATCAGTTGTGACCCTTGCTTGCACCTTGCAGCCAATGTTCGCTAAACAATTGTAGATTGCATACTATCAAGGAACGATCACTTACCTTTTGCTCACAAGTACCACTTTAGAACTTTAACCTCACACGCTCACCAGCCACATCTCACTCATGGACAATTGGACATGCATTGCGCACAGTCTAATTGATATTCAACCGCTACCTATGAATCAACTTGTGTTGGGAGATAATGCGCAATGCACGTCCATGAGTGAGATGCGACCAGTGAGGGTGTGAGGTTGAAGTTCTAAAGTAGTACTTGTGAGCAAAAGGTAAGTGATCGTTCTTTGATAGTATGCAATCTACAATTGTTTGGCAAACATTGGTTGCTAGATGCAAAGCAATGGTCACAACTGATTGCGACTAAGAGAACAAGGATCATGACCAACGACAAGTTGGCAATGGCGTGGATGGTGACTTATACGGCTTGCGCCCTCAAGTCCTCAATAGTTCCAGAATCCATTGAGGTTATCGGATTTTGTTACCCAAATTGTAATTACTTTCAAATTGTTACCCAAACTATAATTTCTTTCATTTTTGTTACTCATTTTGTAATTTCCCCTTTGAGTTATTTTAGCAGTGTTTTGAGCCACTTGAGCAAGAAGTGAAAATCATATTTGAGATCACTGATGAGAAGCCAAGGGTGAAAAAGAGGGAGGGGCCAAGCCGCCAAGGGGGCATGACCGCATGAGCAGGACATGAGGGGGATTCAAGGGAATAGGCATGCGGCACGCTGGCCCCATAAATGAACCCCCCGTCGCCTCTGCCGCGCTCTTTATATAGTGCACGGCACGACTGGCCGCCACTCCCCCCAGTCCCCACTACCTCTGCTACTCATCACTCCTCACTGCCAAACAACCCCCCCTCCTCCCTCCCCCATCTCTTGTTCCTCTTCTCATCACCCCCATTGCTCTCTTCTCGCAGCATTGGAGTTTGCTCCAGCTCAAACTGCACCAGTCTTAATGCCAAAAGTCCCTGTTTTTGCCAAGTTTTGGTTCGAAGTGTGATTTCACGACTGTTTGGGTTTTAGTTGTTGTGACAGTTGCGTTGGGCTTGGGTACAGTGGCTGAGATACGGTTGAGAATGAGGTTTATGGTTTGGAGCATAACGTTTTGGAGTGGGTGTGGAGGGTTTAAGCGCTCTGCAGGGTTTAGTGTTTGAGAACTGAGAGTTTTGGTTTCAGGGGTTTTAGACGAGAGTTAGCAGGATTTGCAAGTTAGCAGTTATGCAGGGGTGTGATGAGGTGTGGCGAAGTTGGGGTTCGTCGCCGTTGAAGAGGAAGAACAATGTGACAGCGTTACCAGGGAAGTCACTGAAGCGGGAATGTGTATCATCATCCTCTGATGACGAGGCAGTGCAGTGTTCCCGAAGCTTACAAGTGTGTTCGAAGAGAGTGCGAGTGATTTGCACTGACCCCGACGCGACGGACTCATCAAGCGACGAGGACGACGCCGCGGTGCCGAAGAATTCTCAACGAAGAGTGATGCAGGAGATTCACATGTCCGTAATGGAACCGAACGTGTCGTCGTCGTCGTCGTCAGACGGCGAGCTCGACGACGAGCCAGACGTGGTGCCGTCGTATCACAGCGTGTTCGCCGCGACGGCAATGCAGTGCTCGGTGAGCTACGCAGTCGACACTCCAGAGTCCATGCTGGCGTCGTCCGCAAGCTTCTACGCCAAACCATGGCAACCGAAGAAAGCTGCCAAGATCGCCGCCAAGGTCGAAAAGAAGAAGCCAGCTACACCAGTGCCGAAATCAGCCACTACGAAAACCATCGCTAAACCCACGAAGCCCGTGCGAGTTATACCGGCTACCGGTGCTCCATTGCACAAGTACCGTGGCGTGCGGCAACGGCCGTGGGGGAAATGGGCGGCGGAGATTCGCGACCCGTCGAAAGGAGTGCGGCTATGGCTCGGCACGTACGACACCGCGGAGCAAGCTGCTCAGGCGTACGACAAAGCTGCTCGGGAGATACGTGGCCCACAAGCACACACAAATTTCAGCGACACGGAACAGTCTCTTCACCAGTCCCCGACGACGACGACGACGAAGAAGACGACAGTACCGAAACCCTCGAAAAAGGTTGCTCCGGTAGTGCCAGTCGAACCAGTCACTCCCATCGACGACGCTGAAGTGCTCGTGTGTTGGGATGATCTCGTGCTCGACGAATGCTTGATGTCCGAAGGCTCACTATGCTCCACTCTCACAGCTTGCGAGACCACGTCATCCAGCGACGTTGACAGCAAACCAGTCCTCATCACCATCTCCGAAACCACAACCTCTGACTCCGAGTGCGACCAAACCTCGAATTCCTTCAAAGGCGAAGATCAAAGCGACCTTGGGGAAGCATTTTTGTCTGATGATTTTTTGCTCGACTTTCCCGGTTGTGACTTCACCACTGGCTTTGATTTTCTGGGTGACGACCTCGGAGACTTGGCTTTTGATTCCGAACCGAATGAGTCTCTGGACTGGTTCAACAGTACTGACATTCTCGTAGCTGGAATTTAAGCTCGCAATTTTCGTCTCGGAGGTCGTCCTTTTCATTGTCCCCTAAACTTGGGGATGCAAGGTTACATATCTCTACAAATTAGCCCCTTTTTTTTGTTTCGATATTAGTTCTGCGACTGGAGAGCTGAGTGAGAGCTCCACTAAATTTTGTACTGTTTTATCCGAATTAGTGTAGGTGGGTTATTGGTATCAGTTGAGAATATACACGATAGACGAGAGTTTGGTCACGAGCAGTATTGCTGCTCCAAGATTAGGAAGTCTTTGTACGATACTCAAGAAGAAATGACATGCTGGATTATCGTATTACGTGAGTTTTTCTGTTTTGGTTTTGTTGTTTTGTATGGGAAGGTAAGCGGTCTCGAGACCAACCAGCTGTTTTAAAACTGTCTCTATCACTCGCTCTCTGTCTGTGTCTCTGCAAGGGCTCTGACACGAAACGCTGAATCTTGTGTAGATTTGGGCAACTTTAAGACAGTCAGGAAGTGTTTGGACAGCTTACCTTAGTGATGGTGATGATGAGCGGGGACGGGTACAGTTTGGATAGAACTTCGAGTGCATGGGAACATGAGAGTGTCATTTGGGACAGTGCCAGGGGCTTATCCTGTGCTTGTGATGCTGAAAGGGTATGCTGAACACTTTTGCAGTGTGTTTTGTAGTTTAGCCTTTCAGGAGCAGGAAAGGAGATAATTTGTGCATTGCTTGGTTGTTTCCCAGTTAAGAGATTTGGTATCTTCGTGGGGATGAAACAATGTGACTCAAGGCCCAAGCAGCCTTTTTATTTTTTATTTTTTTATGCTGCCTAAGGATTTTGGGCAGGTCACTACAAATGAGTTTTGCATTGAGTTTTGTATTTGTTTTATTTTTAATTTTCACACATGAGCTACCCAAGGAGTAGCTATAAGGTCCAACTATTTTCAAGACTTTTGACTACACGGTTCAAAAGTTATTGCATGATCTATTGTTTTCCTTGCTCATCCGGGCAGCTCAAAAACTTCTTCAAAAATTACATTTGAAGTTTGGTTTTTTTAAAATTGGTTCTTTAGATCTATACATGGGAAGCTTTGAATTATTTCATTTCCATAAATGAGATGAAAGTTATGAGAAGTTTTAGTTTGTGGGTAGGTAGACTATAGGCCTACCTAAAAACAAAAACTTCTCATAACTGTCATCTCATTAATGGAAATTGAATGATCCAAAATTTCCCACCTATAAATAGATCTAAAGAATCAATTGAAAAAATACCAAATTTGAAATGTAATTTTTAAAGAACTTTTTGAGCTGTCCGGATGAACAAGGAAAACAATAGATCATGCAATAACTTTTGAACTGTGTAGTCAAAAGTCTTGAAAATAGTTGGACCTTGTAGCTACTCCTTGGGTACTTCTGTGTGAAAATTTAAAATAAAAAAAATGCAAAATTCATTTGTAGTGATCTGCCCAAAATCCTTAAACAACATAAAAAAGGCTACTTGGGCCTCGAGGGGTTAAACATTGCTCAAGAAAGAATCATTATTTATGAAAGAGTTGACTAACGCTTATACACTGAAGCGCAAGACTAAGTGGTAAAGAAAAAGCGATAAACTCTGTTGGCGTGATCATCAAACAAGAACTCTTGTTTGAAGGAGTTTTTTTTATTGAAAACCTGATGAAATCCAATAAATTAATTGAAGTTCACCAGTTGTATAGTGCAAGACACCATAAACTTAAGTGTTGGCCGAAAGTGTTCAAGAGTTATCTAACTACCTCTTATGAAAAGCGGAAAAAACTCTACTTGTCGGAGCAACACATTTGTAATGTATTAGCACATTTTAGTAAATTTTAATAACAATATAGTCACACTAACTTTCTCTTTCACTTGTTTTCTCCTTCGAATATCAGCACTTTTGAAATTTGAAATGTATTTGATAAAACTGATTCATTTGTTTTCTCCCAATCCACACGGGGTCACTGGTACTGAAAACTTTTGTTTGCTCAATATGGAAACATGCGTTACCAACTCCTATAAACACCGTTTACCTCCACCAACCAACTTTACAAGCTTTTAAGGAAAAGTTTGAGCCCTCCGAGACCCCTAAGATTTGACAAAACAAGCTATTAATTGGCTAGCATGAGTACAAAAAATGGCACTCATACCAATCATTAACTTGTATGAAGGACCTAAGCCACATGCACAATCTAAAACAATAAAAAAGGCATCACACTCATAAAACATATAAATGTACTCACTAGTCATTATCCAAGTACTTCACTCATCGGTTCAAATAGAGTAATATAGAATTTATGATCCTATTGTACATTGTATCCATACTTTTTGTTCAATTGGGATAACATAATAATATAATTTTCATGATGGCATTGAATTCAAAAGTGGGCAAAATAGGGAATTAATGATTTGTTTGTTGTAGTAAGTACATATCTTAACCCTTTAGAGACCACCAAACCATATTTTGGTTCGGGAGAGCAGTTTTGGCCTATATAGTAAAATTGCTCAACAATTTGGAACATGATTTTGAAGAACGCTTGTGATCACAAGAATTTTGCATCCAACCCAAAAAACGACAATAGTATTAGATATGGGAGTTGATAAATAATGTTGTTTATACATCATGGCTGCAAAATACGTATCCATATTTGATCAAGGATGGATCAAACCAACAACACAATACATCAAACATCCAAGAAGGATGCCATATTTCAATTGTGCAATCTTAATAAACTTCAAATTGCTCAAGGAATACACTTGTATTGTTTCTCTATACAATAGTTGTACAATTGTACTAATTGAGAATCCATTGAAATGATGCTATCAATTTATTTAAAAAAGAATTCATCCTACATTTAAGGCCAATTCTTGATTGCTTTCACCGATCAGATTTTTTGTAACAATTATCAAATTTCTTGTAGGACCATTTTAGGGTAGCAAAGAAAATAGGATTTTTGACCATTTTTGTCCACTTAGCTACACCTTATGATTGCTATTTTTGTCTATTTTGAGTGAAACTAGTCTTGGTGAAAAGTTGGGAAACCCTACTTTTTAGAAATGTAAGGCTCTTCTCAATCAAAGCTTGCATGAAGTGTTAACATTCAAAACCACACAAGCATGAAAAACTAAAGATTTTCCATATACGGCTCACTCAATCATTATAATATTTCACCTCCAATGGTAGATCTAGCTGAAATTTTGATGCTTTGCAACAAACAAGGTACCCTTCACATTTGTATGGTTGGATTATTCAAATTGCTTCCATATTTGTTTCAAATGCACATCTAATCTTGTTGCCCCGGTTTCTAGTGGATTTTGAGAAAATGTGTGTGGTTTTTAAAGGGTTAAGGCCCTTTAGAGACTTTGTAAGGGTCTTGGAGGGCTCAAATTTCTCCCAATGACATGAAAGCCCACGCTCACAAAATCAGATTTTACTATGGAAAATCTAAGTAAAAAAAATACATTTTTTCTTAGAAAGTTGCAACCCACAATATTGCTAATATTACATTTACATATACACCATGGATGCAAATCTAGAAGACAAAAAAAATGTGATAATTGCAAAAGAGTATTCTATTCTTCTTTTGAATAAAAATTATAAAAAGGAGAAGTTTTATGGATACCCACAAAGTTTGCCATATTTGTATAGATATCTCTGGTTTTTCAAAAATCGCACAAATATCCTTGGATCATAAACTTCAAGGGTTTGTTTTATTATGCAGACTACTTCCTTCATGATCAATGTTAAAGCAAGTAGTGCAATAGAACAAAAAAGAAGCATACACAACAAGGAGAAAGAAGTGACATGCATAATAAAACATGGGAAAATTTCATGGATACCTCTAAAGTTTGCCATATTTTCATAGATACCCCTGCCTTTTCAGAAATTTCACAAGTACCTTGGACCAAAATTTTCAGGTGTTTGTTTTGTTGTGCATGTCACTTCCTTCTCCCTTTGTGCTCACACTACTTTTTGGTTATGTGTGCCCTCAAAGGAAGAAGGAAAATGGTATGCACAAGAAAAGAAACGACTAAACTTTTTGGTCCAAGGGTATTTGTGAAATTTCTGAAAAAGTAGGGATAAAATAGACCACCCATAACTGACCCTTCTAAGGGTTTGGGGTACCTCAAGGTCTCGGAAAATTCAAGAAAAAATCAGTAGGGTTAGCCTTTCAACAAGCTGTCATAGAACGTAATATGCGTGGAAAAATGTATTGTAGATTATTTTGTATTAAAGGGCAAAGTTGCAGCTCATAGGGTCCCTATTAGCAATTCTAGACTACCCTTGAAACTACTTGGATGTGTTCCTATAGTGAAACTTGAGGGTCTGAATCCCAACCATCTCAAAGTAGCTTAGCACTTGACATGTGGCAGAATTTGCTTGTGCAAGAGGCATTCACTGCTCCACTTTGGGTGCAACAGTGGGTGAAGAAGCCCATATAGGGTGCGGAATTGGGGAGGGGTCGGAGAATGGTGTGTCTACCTTATCTATGAAAATATGACAAACCTCATGGGTATCCATATAATTTTGGGACCGACTAGGTGGACACCCCCAAAATGCTATGCGGACACCCCCATAGCCAAATTTATCAAATTTGAGATTACTATTACGTTGAAATATGAAATAAAATTAAAGCAATAGTTTAGCATACATTTGTGTTTACAAGCGTTCCAAACATACAACAAATCTGCCTCATTTGTGACACGGTCAAGAGTCAAACCAATAAATGAAAGAAGCAACTGGTTTAACTCCTAACCATGTCACAAATGAGACAAATTTGTTGTGTGTTTGCAACGATTGTAGAAGCAGATGTATGCTAAAGTATTGCTTTGATTTATTTCATATTTCAGCGTAATAATAATCTCAAATTTAATAAATTTGGCTATGGGGTGTCTACGTAGCAATTGAGGGGTGTCCACCTAGTCGCTCCTATAATTTTCCCTTTTCAAAATCCGTTGCAATACTTGCACAATGCACATTCTTCGTGGACCTTTCGACCTCCGGAGTCGGGATGCTTCGATGCAGCCATGCATGCATGCTGCAATGGCGACTTCAGTCTCCGGCACTTGCGATTCAATAGAGCCTTGACGTGTGGACTGTGGAGCGAGGCGTATCTCTTTAGCGCAGACCCTAGTGCGAATCTCCTGCACCAGCACATGCCTCTGCGCTTTTTCCAAACATCCACTGGATTTTGTCCATTTTGGTTGCAGAGAAACAGCGACAGAGCGGTTAAACAGGACATGAGGCAGGCCCATGCCCTTGTCTGAGTGCCGTGGTGGTGGGGGTTGCGTCAGAGTTCGTGAGAGAGATGAGATGAGAGAGAGATGAGAATCATGAGATGAGAGAGATGAAAATCATGAGATGAGAGAGAGATGAGAATCATGAGATGAGAGAGAGATGAGAGGAGGTGAACTTGATTCTTCAGGTGGCGGACCTCTTTGGGGCATTGAAGAGTTGTCAGGAGGGGTTTCTCTCAGACTCGACCGTGAAGGCCACACTCTCTCTCATTCCCAGTTCAGAGTAGCGACCGGACAAAATCATCTTAAAAGCCATTGGTTGAAATATAGTATCAGTTTTGTCCATTGAAGGGTTCAAATTTGGACTTATCCGGTACTTCAACTTGCCATGTCATCAACTAATATGTCCATGTCAGCGGATAAAAACATGTCCAATAGAGGACACTCTTGAAATGGCACATCCAAAGAGAATGATGTGGAAGTGGTCCTAGTGGATGAAACACTATATGTGATGCCAGGTTTTTGTGTTTTGTTTGACCGCTAGTATGAATTGGGCCTCAGTCTCAAAGTCTCATGTCTCATTCTCATTGATGTGTTCACCCATTTTTTAGTCTACCATGACACTTTTCTAAATGAGTCACCAAAAATTTAATTCTCATTGGCAAGAAGCGTCAAACAAATATGAGTAAAAAAAAATTAAAAAAATATAAAAGCACAAAAAGGTTGCAAAACCCTGTCATTTGGAAGGTCCTACATCATTACTACCACTTTTTGAGGTCATGTATGGAACCTTCTTAGTGGTTGCTTGTAGTGGGGAATGCATCATTTGAAAGAACGTGATATGCTGACGCATTCCCAATACATTTAAGAGACTCATGCCCCATTTTCACTGGCACGTTCAATGACTAATCCGTCAGTCGTAAACATAGTTTCAGATAAGTTATTAGAAATCTCGTTCTCACTAACAATCAACGTGAAAGGAATAAACATGAATAAAAAACCTAAAATAAAACTAAAAGCAAAAATATGTTATAGAACCCCACCACTTAGGAGGTCTCACTTGATTACTCCCTTTTTTTTGAGGTCAAATGGAATCATCCCATTGGTTGCTGAAAATGAGAGGAATGCATCATTTGAGAGAATTTTTTTCACAAATGCACTCTCTCACACTTTTGACAAATGCATCTTAACCCCTAAAGGACCATCATCCCTAAGAGGGACAAATGGGATTTTGGGCAGGTACTTATGGCCTCAATTTTTTTCCTAATTTTTTGGAACTTTTTTTGAAGATAAAAAAACACATTAGCTTTTGGGGAATAATTTTTTTATTCCAATTGATGCGAGGGAGCAAAACTTATGCCCAAACAAGCACAAATTTGGGGACTCTAGGCAGAAAAAAATTCTAATAAACACTTGAAAAAAAATAGCTTTCTTTTCTCTCATAGATTATATCTTTGTCTACATTTGAAGCTTTGATTCATTCCATTTGGACTAGTTATGAGAAAGTTATGGACAATCTTGTTTTTTGGGGAATTCAAGCATCTTCTTGAAAAAATATCTTGTAAACTTCATTTTTGAATGCAAGTTTAACATTTTTTCAAAAAACATTGTTGGAGAGGGTGAAGTTTGCTTTCTAGAACAATCTCACTGTTGGGATTATTGTGTTTCAATTCCATTGCAGGGTTATTAGCAATTTAAGTTTTTCTTCAAACTCAGACCTTCTTCTACCTAATGTTTTTTTTAAGAATGAAAAATAAATATATTTTGTTTTAATTTTTTTCCCAAGATTCCCAACTCAACTTCCCGCTACACAGAAATAGAATTCCAAACTTTGTGGTGCAAAAAAATTAAGTTAAAAAAGTTCAAAGTCAAATAATATAGTCAAGCAAGGTGCAAAAAAATTGTTTTTTACACTTTAAATGCAAATGTCTTGCAATCTGTGCAGTCAAAGTTCTTGAATTTTGTATGACACATTCTCATTGTAGTCTAGTGCAAGATCCTACTATTAGATATGCAGCTAGACCAATTTTCAAACTTTTTTACTCTTTGCCATAGAGGTGGCAATTTTGAGTGTCTTATGACAAAATAAAGGCCATGGTCCTTTAGGAGTTAAGGCCATTTGTGTGGACCCACATCAAGGAAGAGGACAAAACTTCCCTCACCAAAATGCGTTGGACAATTTAGTGAAAATACGCCTTCATTTCAAAACCATGTTTATGGTCTTGCGTCCAAGAAGAAGACAAAATCTTCTCACCCAAATAAGTCCAACTGTTAAGTGGGAATGGACCTTCAAGGCTACCTAGCCAGTTTGCAGTTTGTACGGAAGAGCACGCCGTGGTGCTGGGTGGCAAATTGGCAAACTGGCGATGGTGGTGACGGTGGTGTGGTCAGTGTGTCTGACGTGGACCTGCGTGTCATCGTCTTGTTGATGGCTGCTCGAGGCGGAGTGGTGGACCCGTGGACTACATTGATAGTGGCTTTTAGTGTTATGGTACTAATAGTGTTACCTGCACTTTAACTTCACTTACTCTAAATCTCAACTAGTTTGCATTTAGAGTTGCCTTCATTTGTGCAAACCACGCTTTGTTGCCTCCTCCAAACTATGGGAACTACGGGAACGTCATGTGGGAACTTTGAGAACTCCATTGGGAACTCAATTGGGAACTTTGGGAACATCATATGGGAACTTTGGGAACATTAGATTATAACACTAAATAAAAAAGTTAACCTTTTTTTTGAAGAAAAAAATTAAATACATTTTTTCAAAAATTATAACTTCTTCTTTTTTTCAAATTTTTGAATTTTTGTTTTTTGGATTTTTTAGGATTTTTTAGGATTTTTTTTTATCATTTTTCATCAATGAACAGTGGCAATGATTTTAATCTAATGGACAAACTCAATTCGGCCCAAGTTTGTAGTTTGCGCCATATAGTAGTTTAGATATTAACTCATGAATTTAATTTATGTTTTTTTGTTGTAATAAAAATGAACTGATTTCTAACACTAAATATAAACTTGTAAAAAAGATTTACTCCCAGAAATTGCAATAATTGACAAATAATGTTAAATTGACATTTAGTATTGGTAACATTAAGGGGGTTGTTGACATTTAGTTTTGGGTTTGTAATTAGTGTTGCCAACACTAAATACCATCATCCGTGTACTGGGTTAGTTAGAAATATTCCAAAGTTTATGGGAAAGATTCCAAAAGGGGGGAGGAAAAAGGAGGATCTAAGGTGCGCAATTACAATTTTACATGTGTCCCAACTCCCACGCAGGGAACTTTGGTGGGGCGCGGTTTCATTGGAATCTTAACTCGTTTTGACAACCTCAAAATTGAAAAAAATTGAGGGAAAAAAATTGATTGAAAAAAAATGAGTGAAAGAAATAGATGAAATTTTCGAATATCTCTTAAAGAAACATTAGGTGTAGAATTAGGGGAGATTTTGGAGCTTTGTTGGCTAAAACCAAGGATTTTGCATTTTCACCGAAATTTTAACGTGCATGCTGTATATATTTTCTATATTTAGACCTAACAAACACTATGATAATTTTTTTAGGAAATTTTGGCTAGTTTGTTGCAACCAATTTTAATTTATCATTTCAACATATTGATTTTGTATCAATAGTTAGTTCTCCCCACTCTTGATTAGGTGTGGCAAAATTTGGATGAAAATAACTACCATCCACCAACTTTATAGACAGTTGTAAATATAAATGACTCTATTCCAAAATTTTCTTGTTTCATGCATTTAAGGTTGAGTATTGTTTGAACAATGGACCAACCAAAATAATGTCACTTGATACTCAAGTCCCAAGTTTTAAGTCCTACGGAATTCACTCAATGTGACTGGTTGAAGGTGAAAATCGGGATTTATAGCTTCCGACTACAGTATGTCCCAAATTCATAGCTTAGACATGTCTGCATGCAAGTAGACTCAAAAGTGTTCAAAACTTGGGAAACTTGGTATCGTGAAACTAGCAAAAAATGGAATATTCCATGTGAAATGGACTAGGTTGGTGAGTTCCGTGGTATTCCTGATCCCCTCCCCGCATGAATTGAATTGTAACTTAACCCCTGAAGGGCCCGAACGCCCTTTGCGGCCGTATGTATGACTGTATGTACAGACGTATTTGAGCTACTTTCAGGGCTTTTCAAATTTGTTTATGTACCCACCATCACTCAACCTTTCAATGTATATGATTGTAACACTTAATATCCACCTGATTCAAATTTTTGAATACTGGTTGCAACCGTATTTGGTATCGTAGTTCTAGAGCCCAAGGGCCCTTTAGGAGTTAATGCATCCTAACTTCTTAGTCTCGGCCCAAATAAGGGCCCCGGAATTAAAGAAGGACCTGGTTACTTGTGCAATTTTTGTATGGGTCATTTTGAGGACTTTTTGGTTCCAAGTCGGAGTTCGCTTTGGAGTTGCTAGGGACTTGAGAACTTGTAGTCAAAGGGTTCTAGTAGGGATGGAAAACTTGTAGAAGGAACTATAAAAGAATCACATCTATACTAATAATAGGCTTGGTTTCATTAGTTGGGTAGTTGGGTGTTTGTAATAGAATAAAATCTTTATTAGTTGGGTAGTTGAGTGTTTGTAATAGAATAAAATCTTTATTAGTTGGGTAGTTGGGTGTTGCTCCAAGAAGATTAAATGGCAGTTATTCTTATTTCTATGGTTACGTGGCAGTTATGATTGTCCTTGGGGATGGGGTATACACGAGAATAGGGGGTGGACTCTTAGAGAAGGAGGCAAAGCGCGTAAGTAGGCACAGTACAAGTAAGCTCATTGTAACGGAAAGGAGAAGAAGCCTAAAGAAGGTGATTATGAGGAAGGTCATGTTGATGTTTTTGCAAGAACCCCTCCCGTGATGGCCCTCCGCCGGAACGGTGGGTACAAGGGTCCACTAGTTAGAGGATATTTGACCTCAAGAGAAGGCCCCTATGGGAAGCGGTTGGAGGGGTCAAAAGTACAAAAATTTAGTGTCCTTTTTCATATCATACAAGACTAATCCCCTATATTTGCTTGTAACTTGTAGTTTGTAAGGACAATAAGGAGGGATGGGAGTAGGTGGGTTCTAATCATGCATGAGTAAATTAGCCATGTTGTACCCAATTGAGCTTTCCATGAGTACCATTTAAGTTTATTAAAAGTAAACAATGACTTCTTTAGTTAGTAATGACCAAAATGGTACACACTAGAGGTTCTTGCATTTGTCATTGTCATGTTATAATATTGTTTCCATCATCAAACCCTTTGGTCATGTAGCATGGTACATTTGAGTAATTTACACAAGGTAGAGACCCTTGTGTAGATACCTTATCTATGCTTCTCCTACCTAAATAAATATGGTAGTGTGTCAAGATTGGGAGGCCTTCTCTTGAGCTCAAATATCCTCTAATGATTGCATTTGTCAATTGGACTTGTATAGCAACCTAGTGCTAGCAAGGATTGCTCTTGTGTTGGGGTTGTGAGCTTTGTGTTTTACTTTGCAACCAAATTGGAGCCAATCATTAGAGGAAAAATGAGCTCAAGAGAAGACCTCCCAACCTTGACAAACCACCCTATTTATTTAGGTAAGAGAAGCATAGGTAAGGTACCTACACAAGTGTCTCTACCTTATGTGAATTACTCAAGTGTACCATTGTACATAACAAAAGGATTGATGATGGAAAACACTATTATAACACGACAATGACAAATGCAAGGACCTTTAGTGGGACACAAGAATATACTAGGACTACAATTCCCAATCAAACAAGGACGCTCATCAAACAAAAAACATATGATATTGTAAAAAGAAATTATTCTCATGAAGTTCTTGTAAGCAGGTATAGGGGATTAGTCTCTTTTTATTTGAAAAAGGACATTATATTTAAGGTGAAACCTCTCTTATTGCATGGGAACAATGGGGAGTGTATTTCTATGATATGCACACAAAGAGATTCAAGTGCCACAAGTCATTTATTTCAACATGTGCATGTCTACATGATGTACAAATGGTAGGTGGCTCATTTAAAAAATCAGTTATAGATGACTGTTTTCCATCAATACTAATTGATAAAAAAAGACACCAATGAGATTAAGTTGCATTTTACAAGTGGTCCCACTATGACAAAAATAACTCCATCCTTGGTTATTGCAACACATTTTATGCACATAGGAAGTATGCAGTTTAAGAAATACAATTTATTATGCAAATAGGGAATTTGCATTATGGGAAGTCTCACTGTAAATGCTTTTGACCCCTCCAACCACTTCCCAATGGGGAATTTCTCTTGAGCTCATTTATCCTCTAATGTTTCTTTGTTTACGCTTAAACCCACTTCCACTACACCATTAAACCCTATATTCATTAAAATGAGAGTTTTCTAGTGAAATGAGAGATCCTAGTACCTTCTTTTCATTTTTTTGAGAGATTCCCATGAATATGAGAGGGAATTTGATTGAAATTTAAAAGAACAATTCAAGCTGAATTGAAAGGTTTTAGGTTGATTGACCTAAGATTGAAAGGTTTTAGGTCAATTCAACTTGATTCAAGTTAAATAGTCAAATTCATACTCTCATTTTAATGAAAATTGTCATCGTAATGAAAGTTGGTGCTCTTAGTTGAGCGTCAACCTAAATCAATATGGTTATTTTGAGAGGTCCCCATTCTCTCATTTGAATGAATATAGGCTTATTAACATATCCTCATCCTAATCGGATTAAGAGCATTGTCAATCAAGCACTCTAAATGATTCACCATATACTTTACAATCTTTTCTTGGTGTAGAATTAGGATTTGTGATTTTTGTCACTGAATGCCTAAAAAAACTATTAAAATATACAAACTAAAACATGGAATTGGAAACTGGATAATCAAAATAAAACCCATTAAAAGCAAGCCGAAATACAAGCATTACAGCAAACCATGCTTTAACCCCAAAGCGTCATTGGGGACAAAAATTGTCCTCGACCAATTTTTGAGGTTAGATTAAACCTAACCAAATTACTATTTTTAGTAGATTATATTTTTGAAAATTTCTTTTTGAAGTTTAGTTTTAGCTTCAACAATTTGATTTTGCAAATGATTAATTATGATTTTTCTATTCAAGATTTTGTGCACGGGTGTTCATTGCAATCTTGGCTTTATGTAATGTTGAGGGCTCTTGGGAATGAGCCTCAAATACACTAGATCTTTGAGAAAAAATCACATTAGAAATTCACTTAAAAGAATTGTAGAGTAGATTTTGAGAAGTCATAAATTGATTGGGGTTATACATGTTAGGCTTTTTAACCTCATATTTTTTTGGTTACTGACTTTTTAGATTCGACATGTGAAAAGAAGATTGAAAGCCTTCAAATCACTTTCACAATTTTAACTTGCTCATAATCAAACATTATAATCTTTCAATCCATAAGAGATATTGTTGTGTTTTTTTTTCTAATGTGATCTCTAACATGTCTAGTTTGATTTTATACGGTTACAATTCAAAAAGAATTGATACAACTTATCAAAATATTGACTTTTATTTCAAATTGGAGAAAATTCCTAGAAGCCCTGGAAATGCAATGTCACTTTGGGGTTAAAGGGTTAAAAAGACAATTCATGGTAATCTCACACCAAATTTAAATGCCATTACCACAAATTCTCCCTCTAAGACATGAATTACCATCTCGCTTGTTCTTAAATTTCTTTCAAAGGGTTTTATTTTTATTTTTTATAGTTTGACTTTCAATTCCATATATTATTATTTTTATTTAAAGAGTTTATCTTAGACTTTCAATGATTTTAATCACAAATTCCAGTTTTACATCAGAAAAAAGATAGTAATGTATTTGATGAATTGGTGAAAGTGCTGAATTGATAATGCCATGAAGACGCCCTTAGGGCCACTTTATACTTGGGGCCTTGAGGGTCGGCCTAAAGTCTTCAAATTTCAACCAATAGGATTGCTCGGTTCTTCCAAATCGGGCCCAAAGGCTTTATACTTGAGCTGTGCCGAAACTACAATTATCTTAGGTGGGATCCTAGTTGGCACTATTTTGGCACCAAAGCTTTGGGCCCAAGTCATGAAATCGGGACAAGGTTTTAGGTGGTTTGAACTCCAAACTTGGGCCGGATTGAGCTAAAAAAAATTCAAAAAAAAAAATCCAAAAAATTCAAAAAATTCAAAAATTCGGAAAAAAAAAAAAAAAAAAAAAAAAAAAATCTTAAAGAAAGCTTCAACTTTTTTTTTCAAAAAAAAAAGTTAAAATTTTCATTCAATATTATAATATGATGTTCCCAACATTCCCAATGAAGTTCCCAAAGTTCCCAATGAAGTTCCCAAAGTTCCCAAAACTTACCATTGGGCCCTAGTGACTTTATACATGGTTGGGTTGGATGCATGGCTTGGGGCCGGATTGAAGGCTAGAAGGCCCCTCAATCAGGCCAACCCACAATCTGGCCCTGCCCCAAGTATAAAATGGCCTTTATTTAGTCCTTCCCTCATGCCGTAGCCATTGCCATGTTCTAAGTGGGTGGCTTCACAGTGCTGGGCTTGCCCACAATTGAAGAATGGCACGCTGCGTGGCAAAGTGGCCGGGGCAATGCTTGTAGCAACTGCGAACGCGGATCTTAGCTCGGTAGAATCTTAGAATTTTCCACGCAAATTAGAATGTTGTTTTCAGTCAATCTGAAGGATGTATTAGGGGGTTTCAAATATGCCGTTCACTAGCAATTTTGTTCACGTGAATGAAATTGGTGAACAAGTTAGTCAAGCCACCATTCATGTCCTAGCGTTCACGCATTCAAATATCCAAATTGTAATGAACTACTCACCACCTTTTTAACTTTGTCCACAATCACCAATCTCGTAAGCTAATCTGGATCCCTTGAACTCCACCATTGTCGCTTCTAATCTAGAACCCTTTGGCTTCACAATTGTTTGCTTCTAATTAGGATCTCTTTAGCTCCACCATCGTAGCTTTTCACGCATTGCGATTCCTAGAATGACCTTGACCTCGCAATCAACTCTGCATCCAAACTGTCTAGAGGCGCGAAGCTAAAGCCAGAGATGCAGAGCCAGATCCGAGAGGCGGGTAGCAGCACAAATAGGCGCGGGAGGTACAGGAACACAAGCGGAGTTAGCAGGAGAAGTTAGGAGGGAGAGACTTCACATCGTTCACGGGTGAACAAGCCTGGAGGTCCTCATAGATGGTTCACTTTTGTGATTTCATGTTCACTAGTGCATGAAAACTAGTTCACAACCATTCGTTCACCATTTTTTTGAGATATCTGAAACCCCTATACCTTCACGACTTCGGCGACTTTGGTGACCTCGGTGACTTCGACTGATAGCACGCAGCAGGCACATGAAAGTGTCATGAACATACCCTCCAGATTCTCTAGATTCTCTATCCCTTCACCCTGACTCGCCAGTCTAGGCACTGATCATTGCAAACGGAACCCTTGCACTTCCTCGCATACAACTTTCCACGAACACCCAACATCGTTTCAGACCGGAGCTGCGCTCTGGCCGGGCTTGCAGCATCGAGATCAGGGATATTTTAAAGCTTTTTTCGGATGGTCGAGCTACATTCATTCAAGAATGCAAGCAGGGAAGGAAGAAGATGAATAGAATCATCCATGTGGTAGGTGGTAGTGTAGGAATGACGTAAGAACACCTCCACTTGATCTCAAAAACTTCATTATTGAGATACAAAATAGGGGTAGTTACACCTTCTCCAGCCTGTTCTCAATTTTTAAAGGATGTTTCAGTGATTGCCCAAGCTCAATTGAGGGGTCCATCCTCTGAAGATGGAGAAGTTTTTTTCTTCTTGTCCACATATGGAGAATGAGTTGGAGAAGCCTTTGCGCAAGAACTTTTCACCTCGTGCCGTCTTGTTTTCACTGCTCCTTGTTAGTAATTTACCCTTGTAGTTGTTCCTTGCAATCAATAACCATTCTCCATTCTTCACCACAAAAAAAGTGTCATGCCTTCTTCATGGAAAAGTTCTGCAATTGGCTCCTATTTTTACTCAACCGATTCTCAATCTTCACGGAAGTTTCAATCACAAAGAAGGTGTGACTACTTGTAATGTTTTTGGTTTTCAATGTTGACCACTTATTTTCCTCACCCATCCAACCCGGTGAATTTACATTCAATCAATGACAAATTTCCTTGTTTGCAACAGCAAAATAATAGATTCTCAATCTCCATTGTTAATTATTCAACCTATTTTTGCAGAAGAAAGATATTATTTTAAAGAGTTGTTGTGCATAAGAAAACTACAATTTTTGGTGTGCCAAGGACAATACTACAGATTGATTGTGTCCTTTTCATCCAAATCTCTCCCCAATCTGTTGCTGTGGTTAGAGATGCTCTGAGATTGTGTCGAACATTCCCATAGAAAAAGCTCTGTGATCGACATCAAGGCTTCCCCACAATCTATGTGGACACCGATCCAGTTCGTAGCCACCAGCTGATTGTACGGTAACCGCACCTATACCTGACCTGAGCGTTTAAGGTGTTTAAGGGTTTACACTTCAGAGTCTCGGAAAATTCAGGGTTTTTTTTAGGGTTAACCTTTCAACAAGTTATCATGAAATGTAATTTTTGTGGAAAAAAGTATTGTAGATTATTTTATATTAAACAGCAAAATTGCAGCTCATAGGTCTCTATTAGCAACTCTAAATTACCCTTGAAGCTGCTTTGATGTGTTCCTATACATGTGCTTGACGGTCTCAATCCCAACTATCTCACAACAACTTAGCAATTGACATGTGGCAAGATTTTCTTGTGCAAGGGATATTCACTGCTCCACTTTGGGTTCACAATGAATGATGAACAGCTCAAAAATAGGGCTCCTCTTTGGGGACTGCTCATGTATGGGTGCTGTTACCTTACAGGAATGATTAGGCAGTGCCAATGCCGCAGTGGAAGTCGAATCTGGAAGGCAGCATTCCTGACCAGATTGTGAGGAGTTTCCTTCTGCGTGCGTAGATTCTGCAGGACACGTGGCGAATGGGCGGAGGACTGCTATTTATTGCCTGCAACGGTGACTGGAGGAGCCAGCATTTCCATAAACATTTCCTTGCGGAGGTGCTGGATCCGCTGGGACTCCGGGAGGGCGGCGGTTCAAGATTTCCTGTTCACTTTTTCCTTTGCAATAGTAAATTGACAATGGAAATTCTGAATGTGGCAAGTATTTTGTAGAACGCGGTCCGGGGATTTGGTTGAGATTCCGGCGCTGGTTCGCCGTGGAGCACTCGAGTCGAACGTCGCATCGACCCCTGGGTCTGAGCGAGATGGATGCCGACATGGCGACGACGTGACGACGTATGCCGCACGACTAATTTTGCACGTCCGTCATGGCGAGCGTGGCTGCCACGTCAGATGGTCAGGGGTTTCGACCAACCTGCTGCTGGCGTATGTGTCGTCCGTTTCCAAACTTCCTCTCCAATTTTAGGGCAGGGTTCTTTGTTTTTGTTTTGGTCAGGGTAGAGGGCTCAGTCTGCTGCACATACGTCAATGTGGGGTCGGGCTGGAAAACCTCAGGTTTCGCACTTGCCAGAAAAATGTGAGAGTTTAACCCTTGAGTGCCCGTCAACCATTTGAGGCACCTCAAACTTTCACTATACGGTCTGTAAATCGCATTCAAAGACAAAATTTGTGATTTTAAAATCAGATCAGACCGGATATATCAAAGCTATAAACTTTGGCAACATGAATATCAAAAAAAAAGTTTGATCTATTGGAAGGATTCCATGTGAGGATTGTGAGAAGTTTGATAATCCAAAAAAAATTCTTGTGCAAAAACGTGAGACACTTTAACTAATTAGTGTCAATCGTGCAATTGAAACTTTTGATAGTGGTGAAATTCGTAGAGGCTGTTGCCCCATTCTAGGTTACTCCACTTCTATAAAAAAATACAAAATTCAAGTCAATATGTGCATTTCACAGCATGATTTGTGAAATTGAGCATTGGAAGAATACAAACGTGGCCACACATACGATTGAATACAGCATGCATAGAACATGTTTCCACAAAATCCGATTGGTCAATATCATCTACATTAGGTGTCATTTGAGGTACAAGGTCCCACATTTAGCATTGCAAATCTTTGGAGCCTAAGATTTCATGGAATACGCAATGTTATAGCTGAAATACGCCATATGTAGAACTTCTAAATAAACCATGCATCTTTTGCACAACTACTAGAGAGATAGCATTGGATACTTTGGATGCAATATGTGGGCTTTGGGGCCACGTCACAATTGCACTGAATTAGTATTTCATTTGTTACACCTGTATGAGATTCCCAGCTTCATATCTAAAACACGCATAGCCACCATGTTTCTTTATGCCTTGCTTTGAAATTTGTTCTAGTAGGAGCACAAATTGAGCCTCCAACTCTGTTACATTCTGTGTTTTTCCAAACTAAATAGAACAAAGATGATAGGAACCACGGAGTACCAAAATCAACCCAAAAATGGTCAACCGGGCACTAAAAGGTTAACTATTGCCATCTAGTGATTGAAATAGGGAGTTTTGAATTCATTTTTGAAATCAGAGACAATTCATTAATCTAGAGCATGGAGGAAGATACAATTGAACAATACAAATATAGGGGACAAATTATTACCATTACCCTTCTTTGTGAAAATATCTGAGGTTTTCAACCCCGGCCCCACATCGACGTATGTGCAGTAGACTGAGCCAAGGTAGAGCGACTTGCACCCAAGAATGCAAGCAACTAAGAAAAAATTGGATAAATGAAATTGGATAAATTAGATCGAATCAACAATGTGTGCACGTTCATTTGTAAAACTTACTAATATTAGTTATTCTCATCTAGATTTTGGCAACCTTGATATTTGCTTTGAGAGGGTTTGGGTAATTTCATCCACTTTTTTACCCTATTTTTTAGTGTAACAATATCTACACTACAAGGAAATCATGGTCAAATCTACAAAAAGTTGGCAAAGATTGTGACCTAATCTTAGTGGAGATTAGTTCACAATTTTTGTCAACTTTTTGTAGATTCAACCATGATTTCCTTGTAGTGCTAGTGATAATTTGAGGTAAGATTTAGGCAAAGTTTTGTCAAGAAAACAAATCTTGGGGTTGTGCTAGATGACATGCCATTTTGTGGGGGCAAGGTGGAAAATCTTTACATTTTCACTAGTAAAAGAAGTAAGCTTATTATCAAGAGATTGAGTATAAGAATTTCAAACTCATAGTTAGATTCAAAGCCCTCATTTAGTCTAAAACTAGAGAAGGATGAAACTAACCAACCCCAATAAAGGGGACAAATTATTATTTTGTCCCATGTTTGTAAAAAAATTGAAATTTTCCAGTACTTCCCCCACACAATGGCATGTCATCTAACCTTAACCATTTGGGGTTGTCCAAAATAAAATAAATATAGCAGTGAGTTTTTCATTGGTTATGTGCAATAGAGTTGGAATTATTTTGTTAGCAAATCTTTGCCACAGTCTTACCTCATTTTGGCACAAGCTATGTTGGCCCTTGGCACTAGAAAAAATTGGGAGAAGAAATGAATGAAAATGCCAAAATCCTTACAAAGAAACATTAGGTGCGCCAAAATCCAAGAATTTTTTTCTAGTATGAGCTCATCTTATGATGAACATGCACAGGCATAGATGATTCTATTCATTTTTTTTCCTTAAGTGCGTGCATTCTACTGTATGTGTTGGGTGCGAGTTGCTCAACTATTAAAAAACAAAAAAACAAAACTCTACGACTAGAGCCCAGTAGGGGGGTTCCAACCTCCACGAAAATCGAATTTTCTAGAGGCATTTTGGCATGATAAACCTGCCGTTTTCTTAGTCTTAAGAATAAGATTAAGAACATCCGAATTTTTCTCACAATTTGGGGAAGTTCATGCTATTTTTTTGTATTTAGTAGAGAATCCATGACATATGTTCGGATTAAACTATACAATTTGTTTTCTTGCTATCCAACTTGCCCACGAGGAGATGGGAAGAGTAAATTAGACATTAGTATACCCAATTACCCATAGATCAAATTTCTATGGAGTCTCATTTTCCTTGAAAAACAATCCACGTCTATTCTAAATAGAAACTTCCAATTGCAGGATCAAAAAGTTGGGTCTGCGTTCAAATTGTTTTTAAGAATCTCAACATTCACCCTTCAATCCTTTTGGATTAACCTTTGAACATCGTAGAGGCCATTTTGTGGCTTTTGGATGACTAAATATTGCTATGGATAATAGAATAACATTTTTTCTTAGTCAAGATACTTTTTGGACATAGATAATGCAATTGAGTGTATTCATAAGGATAGATTTTGCATGCACAATATTCACAAGTAGGTTGCCAATTGAGTAGCAAAAATGCACCACCGTGTAACAAGTTTTAAGTTTTGGGGAACATTTTTACCAAAACCTAGTATAAGCCATTAAATTGATGTCTTTCAAGTTTGAGAGTAATTAGCAATAGAAAGTTTACCAAATATAGTTTCTTCTATACTTTAGGTTTGTGGAAAATTATAATTTTTGAATTATTATTTTATTGTCAAAAGTTAAATACCTATTTCCATGGGATAGTTATTTTTTTGAATTTTACTAACATGGTAAGAAAAATTCCCCGGCAGTGATTTTATTGTGATTTACATCCATGGTAGAAAACATTGTGTAATTGATATGAATTTCTTTAGCATTCATTACAAAAAATTACAATGATATCAAAAACTCACCAAAATCTCCAAACAATTTTTTGACGTGTAGAAGTAGAATGCACATACCTTCTTTTACTAAAATTACAATATTAAATTCTAATGATACTTATAGTGCCAAAATAAATTTTAAGAAGGTGATTGTAATTCCATAGAAAATCCATGGTTGTAGCCTAGTAGACCCTTCCATTAAGGGTGAAGTAAACATCTTCTGTGAAGGCCACTAGGGGCTAGAAGGAGCCGCCATGGGCGGTTTGAAACATCTCCACCATCAAGGTAATCCCACTTCTCCAAATGTTTCTACCCTACTTCTCAACTTGTTTTTCCCTTGTCCTTTGCTTGTCTTTCTCCGCTGTTTTTTGCTTGCTTTTTCCCTACTCACATGGAAATACGGAAGTGATTGGTTGTTTTGCTTTGCCAATATGGCAAAACACTTGCCGTACTCTGGTAAAGGTAAACGTCTCGAATGCGCTCCACCAGCACATGGAAGCCCTGCCTTTGGCCCAGACTTCAACTGAAGCACCAGCCAAGTACCCACTATCTAGAGCCACTGAAAAGTAGGCAGCAACTGAAATGACTCGTCACAATTCACGATCACCACGGAAACCCCTGAAAGTCTCTATTAACCCCTAAAGGACCAAGCTATTTTTTATGTGAAAAACACAGAAAATTTGCCACTTTTGGGAAGCAAGTACAATGGTAAGAAAAAAAGTTTTTTACAAGAATTCAACCGTAAGATCTTATAGTAGACTACATGAGGTACATGTAGTACAAAATTCAGCTCAATCTACACAAAAATGAGTGAGATATTTACATTTGAATTGCGGAAATGAGTTTTTTTTGCTGTTGCCCAAAAATTTTAGAAGGCTTTGACCACTCTTAGAGCAAAAAATTACTCTACACAAAGTTGAGGTTTATTTTTCCCATGTAGGAGACCAAGTTAGGTATGTGTGGGAGAATTTTCAAATCAATTGGAACTATAGAAAACATGGAAAAAAATAGTAAGTAAAAAGAAGTAGAGAATGAGTCAAAACACTAAATTGTTAAGAATTTAATTATTAAAATGAAAAATGCAAATACCAATGGTTATAATGTTGTGGTAAACAATCTACATCCTTTGGTTTTGTTTTTTTTTCAAAATATTGAAAATTGAGTAAAATAAAGGACTTCAAAGTTTACTTTAGAGTAGAGAATCTAGAACTGCCCGCAAACAAAAACTCCTCATAACTTTCATCTCATTTATCAAAATTGAATGATTCAAAGCTCTCCACTTCTATATAAGTCTATAGAACCTATTTCAGATTTTTATTTGAAAAAAATGAAATTTTTAAAGAAGTTTTTGGCTGCCCCTTGAGCACTATTTTTCATAAGTTCATGCATAACTTCTTCATCAAATGTCAAAATGAAGAAAAAATTAGATGCCCATGTAGATCTTTGAATTCCCCACCTTCAATATAAGTTTCAAAAATTCACAAAAAGTAGATTAGCCATAGGTACATGCCCAAAATCCCATTTGTCCCTTGAAGGGATATTGGTCCTTTAGGGGTTAACCCTTGAAACGCTATATTCGTTAAATCGGGAAAAACAGTGGTCCCACTTTGTACTTCACTTTGATCCAAAATAGTCACCTTGAACCAGATTTGAAGGTATCAGATTAAGTCTGAGCCACTAAGATTTTTCCCTCTCAAATTCCTCCTCTCAGGTGAGGGCACGTGTACCAAAAAAAATGCTGCTAGCTCGGTTGTACATGATCATGTACAACCTGCAGGAGTCCCAAAATGTACACTTTTTCCCAATTTAACGAATATAGTGATCCTGAGCGCCCAAAGTTGAAACAAAAAAAGCTTGACTTGTGTGCAATCAAAATGCCCTTGTGGATTGAAAAATACAATTCACAAGATCCAACCATATGAATTGTTAGTGGAAAGAGTCTCCATCATGCTCGGCTTGATTGGAAGTTGTTTCAGCAGACGTGCAATGATATTATAATGGTAAAAATTGAATTGACCCAGCTTTTTGAGCGACAGTATACTGTCACCCGGGCGCTCAGGGGTTAACAATTATGGAACTCAAGTTGCAGAAAAACAACACTGATTCACAGACTTCCACTGTATATTCACAAATTCCCTGAATACAGTAAAGTGAGTAAACAGAATTAATGGTATCGACACAGCCGAATACAGGCACTTATAGTTGTGGGGACAGTCATAACGATGGTTCGATGCGGGTGCTTGCCCGCTTGGAGCGCAGGTCCAGTTGAGAATAGCAAGAATCCAGGGGTCCTTTCAATGGGAAAAGTTACGGTTGGTTCGGCTGCTTCTGCACTGCCAAAGTGCCACCAGTCCCACGTCGATGACGACGATGACGACGATGCGCCAGGTATTTCTAATTCGGGGCTGGTTCTGGACAACAATCACGTCCACATAGAATCTTCCGGAGACGCAAATCGCCTGGACAGTCTGCACTCTGCAGCAGGGTTCTTTTTTTGGTTTTGGTCAGGGTAGAGTTTGTAAGGTAACCTTACCCATACCCAAGCGTTTAAGGGTGTAGGGTACTTAGTCTCGAACCCGATATTCGTTAATTTGGGAAAAATCATAAATTTTGGGACTTTCAGAATTTGATATGAAGCTTTTAGGTGGCCTCCTAAAACCTACACGTGTCCTCACCTAAGAAGAGGAATTTGCGAGGGAAAAAGTCTTACTGGCTCAAACTGAATCTGATACCTTCAAATATAATTTAAAGTAACTTTTTGGGTTTCAAGTGGAATTCAAAGTGAGACACTTATTTTTCTCAAATTAATGAATATTAGGTTCTTGGAAAATTCAGGAAAAAACTCTGTAGGGTTAGCCTTTCAACAAGCTATCATGGAACATAATTTTTGTGGAAAAAAGTATTGTAGATAAAATTTTATACTAAAGGGCAAAGCTACAGCTCATAGGGTCCCGATTAGCAACAACACCGTATTAGGTAAATTGGGAAAAATGGAGGTTACCGTTTTGTACTCCACCTTAAACCCAAAAAGTTCCCTTAAACCAGATTCAAAGTATCATGTTCAGTTTGAGTCACTAAGATTTTTTTGCTCGCAAATTCTTCCTATTAGGTGAGGGCACGTGTACCAAAATAAACGCTACTTGGAGCTCAGTTTAAGGTGATCACTTTAAACCTTCAGAAGTCCCAAATGCACTCTTTTTCCCAATTTACCTAATATGGTGTTCAACTCTAGACTACCCTTGAAACTTGGATGTGTTCCTATACATGTACTCAATGGTCCCAATCCCGATCCCAAACTAGCTCCTAATTAAGTTGACATGTGGTAGGATTTGCTTGTGCAAGTGGCATGCACTACTCCACTTTGGGTTCAAGAGTGTGTGGAGAATACCCCAAATGTAGAGTGCAGTATTGCAAACTGCTTAGGTATGGGGTAGGTTACCTTCAAGCAATGAGCACCCCAAATTGCAAGTATTTAAAGAATTTTTTTACTAAAATTGGAAAAAATGAATAATGTGTGCAAGTTCATCCAAAAAGCTACTACGGTAGGAGCACCCAATACCAACAATGTATCTAATGGCGTCATTTTTGTATAGATTTTGGTCATTCTATAACTTAAATCTAGGTACTTGATAGATGGCATATTCTTGTTGACCAAAATTTTAAGCTATTTGTTGTGTACCTAAATTTAAGTTCAAGAATGAACACCTTATATAAAGAGTGACGTCATTAGATACAATGTTGATATTGAGTGCTCCTACCTTGGTATAAGCTACTTTCATCAAATTTTTTTGTAAACTAGGGTAGTTGCAAGAAACACTTCACAATTTTGTCTCAAACACCCTTAGTATTGGTAGTACTAGTAGTACTACCGAGCTTTTGGAATAAGTTTTTTTTAAATAAAATAAAATATGGATAATTTGTAAAGCACTTAAAATAGTATAGTCGTGAAAATTCAGACCTAGAAAAAAATTTATTCTAAAAGTTATGTGCAAAATAAAATCACCAACAAAAAGCCAGTTTTTTTCTTGCTTTTTAGAAAATAGTAAAATAATTCAAAAAAATAAAATAAGAACTGGCCATTTAAGAACCCATTAAACATGTTCACATAGTACAATTGCTTTGCTGAGGAATTTCTTTCTATTTTGCCAATGAAGGGAGATAGGATGCCCACTTTGAGATAATGTAGATGCCATGGAATTTATAATTTTGCAAAACCCTTCTACAAATGCGTGTAAGCATGCTCCATAAACAACATCCTTGATTTATAGTCCTAGAAAAGCTTTTTTGGACCCAAAATAGTACTAAAAACCCTCAAAATGGCCAAGGTAGATACCTATTTGGAGGCTGTTCAAAAATAGTAAAATAATTTAAAAATATTGCAAAAATTATGGAAGATCCATAATTATGACATGTACCTTCCTCTAAATTTTCAGCTCAAAATAACTTGCTGCGCAAAAGTTACAAGCCAAAAAGCACCTACAAGAGGTGAAAGGGACAAGAAATAGTACAAGTATTTCTTGCAATCACCCACTAGTTGTTTGCTCAAGGAGGGATTTGGGTATTTCATCCACCTTTTCACCTGATTTTATTAACTTAATGGTAGCCACTAGCCAAAGGGAGTTTGAGGTAAGATTTAGGCAAAATTTTGCCACAGAAAAGAACCTTGCTTTGCAATAAGGTAGGGGGAGAATTAACATTTGGTCATTTAGTGTATTGTCAATCAATTGAAACTACAAAGAAATAGGTTGAAACTTGATTGCCCTCATTGATTTCTTGACATTTTACAATATTTAAATACTGATTGGTATTACGGTAATTTTAACAATCGTTATTCCAATAAACAATATTTAAAGGGCCTAGAAACAACAACAAAGCTACAAAATTGTTAACCCCTAAAGGATCAGATCCCCTTTTTTTAGTAACGTAGCAATTTTGGGTAGGTATCTATGATTGGAGCTTTCATATTTTAGGTTGAAATTTTAACAGAATGTGGGAACAAGGTTTATTCTTTCATATGTATTAAATTTCATGACATTTGGAGTTATGAGTAAAAAGTTATGGCCTAATATGTTGTTTTTTCACTATGCAAGTAGCCCGAAACCTCGCCAGACAGATTTTTAAAAATTGCCTTTTTCAAAAACAAAATATTTAAATTGGTTTAGGAGATTTATGTGAATGTAGGAAGCTTTGAATCATTATGTTTTTATCAACAAGATGAAAGTTATGAGGATTTTTTGTTTGCAAGCAGCTATGGATTCTCTACTCTAAAATAAACTTTGAAGTCCTTTATTTTACTCAATTTTCATTATTTTGGAAAAAAACAAAACCAAAGGATGTAGATTGTGTATTACAACAATGCGACCATTGGGATTGACATTTTCATTTCTATAATTAAATTCTTAACAATTTTGTGTTTCAAATCATTCTCTACTTTTTACTTACTAATTTTTTTCCATAAGTTATGCAATTTCTAATGATTTGACAAATTTTTAACATGTACTTTACTTAGGTGGAATAAAGAATTTAGAGAAGCACCACCCACATGGCCTTTTTTCCTTAGGAATTTCACCTTCTGAAGGGTAGCTGCCCGATATTTCACAATACATTTTTGAATATTCAAACCATTCTAACTTCCAATCCACACAATGAAAAACTTTCAAATTTTTTCCACATCTTCTAAAACTATTCTTCTACAAGATCCTATAGTCACATATGCATAAAAATGTTTTTATTTTCAAATTTGATTGATGCTCTAAAAATGGCAGTTTTGGAGAATTTTTGGTGAAAACTTTGCTTAGGGGTTAAGGCATCCTAAATGCAATATTTAGTATACCGCATAAAATACTGACTAAATTTTTCAAATAACCTAAACATAGTGTACTAAGTTACAGTTTAGATGTAAGAAATTTATTGGAACCAACTAGTGCATTTTCGCGGAAAACCGGTTGAATATGAGAGTGCCAAGATCTGGGCCTGTCTGGCACTGCAAGCACCGCCGGTACTGGCTCGCATTCACTCCGGCCTTTCCTATTTCAGAATGTTAAGACTCTAAGAAATCAGGCACCTGCTCCACCGTCTCGAAGTTTGGTCCTTTTATGGAACTCCTCTACTATTGTTGCAAGTTCTTTTTTCTCTTTAGATTAGTATTTAGGCTTTTCATGTTGTTCTCGTTTGTTGGTATTACACGTGCCTTCATGGGGTTCCATCACCGAATTGCTGGATTGGACGTAAGTCTTAAGGCCCGGTTCAGACTAGAGCCCGGCCAAAAAACTTTTGAACGTGATTGGTCGAAAATTTGGGTTTTGACCACTGCTAGGTTCAGACTGTGGATTTGTCCGGTACTTTTACATCCATCTTCATCAACCAATATAGTCACGTTAGCAATCAAGATAGTGAAAATTTGGGACTTGCTCCAAGGGTGGTACCAAACTTGTTTGGCAGAGGCACACTCTTGGATGACACACAATTACACATAAACTTTTCCAATAGCCAGATCACTAGCAGGGGTACTAGTTTTGCCACTTTGTCTGGCTTGTAGTCTAAGCTGGGCCTAAGGTACTATGCTCATATTCTGCTCACGTTGTAAAACCGCTCACCTCCCAAAATGCACTTTGCTGGTACATGTTCTTGTTCATAGCCTTTCAACAATGTATGTGGAACATACATTTGAGGAAGTGGACGGTTTTAGACACCTTTGACCTTTCCACTTCAAAATTTCTTAACCAATTCCACAAAGCTCCATAAAATATGAAAAAACTTGAGATAGGTGACAATTTCAAGGAAAATTTACTGAAAATTATTTCATGAAGTTTCACCTCCCCAAAATTCTGTTTCAGCCCTTACATGGACGGTTTACGAGCAGATTACCTCACTGTCAGACAGCGTTTTGAGCTTCACAGGCTAAATCCAGCCCTTTCTCTGTTTCTCATTCTCAACCGATTTTTCATAGCTGAGGTTGGATGGCATGCCGTTTTATGAGGGCAGGGTAGAAAATCTCAGCTTCTTCACTTGTCAGAAAAACATGTAAGTTTAGATATTTATGAATGGGAGGTAGAATTTGAGAATTTCGAATATATGTGGATTCCAAGACCCTGGTTTAGTTGACAAAATTGACCAACTACACCATAGGGGCAGATTAGGGCTAAGGTGAACTTACCCGCTCATTGCCCCTCGTCCAGATGAATGGGGCCGGGAACTTGGTCATCTGCTTTGTAAGCTCAAGTTTATGAGGCCAAGGTGAAAAATTTATGTTTTTTCACATTTCAAAAATTGTAAGAGTTTGACAATTTATCATCAAGAGATTGAATTCCAAAATTTTGAATTCACATTTAAATTAGAGTGCATGATTTAGTGAAGAACCATGGAGGAGGATACCATTGAACAACATTAAAATATGGGACATATTATTACTTTTAGTCTTGTTTAGAATATTATAGAACTTTTTCTCCTTAACCCAAAAACATGAATGTGCTATAGATAGAGGCCCGTGGCCCCGAATCATCTAGGCAGGAGGCAATGAGGGAGTTAGTTCACCCCAAACTCAAATTAGTACTTTTTTACTTTAGTTTGTAAAATGAATGGAACTCTTCCATTTTGCCCCACAAAATAACATTTCACCAAGTCCTACCAATTTTTCATGGGCATGCATTGGATGTTTCTTGCAATATACTATAGCTTCTTTTTTTGGGTTAATCTGGTGGATACTTTATATGATTTTAAGTTTCAATGCATCTTTTTGTCATCTCCATGGGCTGACTTTGTGTTGAAAGCGGATTCTCCTTGATCACAGAATTAGGACAAAGAGCAACTTTCTTTTTCTCACACAAATGAAAGAAGATTCATTGCAAAAGTGAACAAGCTAAAGGCCACATCTGACTAGATAGACTATCCAAAGTTCATATTTCATAAGTAATGATCTTGAAATTGATTTGGTTTGCAAGAAATTGCAAGATACTTGCTAAACATCAAAAGATGTGTTCAAATAAAAAAGGAATTGGTATGTGCACACTGGGGGTTGATATTTGCACACCTCCCTGGAGATAAATTGTGGATTTCTACCATCAAAAATCTGAATTTGAGAATTTTGAATTCAGATTTGGATTTAGAGACCATGGTTTATATAGAACCATTAAAAAAAGTTGTAATTAAATAACACTTAGTGAAAAAGCTTAGTTAGTGAAAAAAATATTACTTTTACTTTTGTTTGTAAAAAAGATAAACTTTTTCATTGATTGTTGTTCAATTGCAAACTTTTTTATGGTTCTAGAGTAAGCCACGGTCTCTAAGTCCAAATCTGAATTCAAAATCCTCAGATTCAGATCTTTGATGGTAGAAATCTACAATTTACCTCCCAGGGGGTGTGCAAATATCAACCCCCTGGTGTGCACATATGAATTCCCATAAAAAAACATACAAAAGTTTGGAAAACATATGTACAAAATGTTGGAAATTCACCAATATTCAAAGACATAAAACTCAGTGATTATATGAATAACATGTATAAGGTAAAATTTGGCATCTAATTTCTTATTTAATTTTTCTCATTAGTAATGGTGGATAACTTTTTAATTATTCTCACTACTAGAGCAGTATGCGTCAAACACATGGGTTTTGTATACTAAACCCCCTAGTTTGTAGACCTAGGAGTGGAAAAAGTTAGATTTGCCACCTCGGGGTAAGGGCAAAACATAGATGTGTTATAAAATGATAATTCTTAACTTCAATGAAGTTTGCTTCAAAAGAGAAAACAAGAATCATGGTGTTTAATAACTATCCATGTGATTAAATATTCAACAAAGGTTTTAGATACTTATTTAATGAATTTAGAAGAATTGAGAATTTAATATTCATCAAAGTTACAAATTTTATTCATAGAATCTGAAATTTAATATGATTGGTTAAAGTCATATATTATGTTATAAAATTTAGAAAGGAACTAGGGGAAATTACAAATATGGGCATGAAAATGTAAAATATTACAGATAGGGGCGTAGTTTCATAGTAATTACAAATAGGGGCACAATTTCAAAAAAAAGTGTAATTTTTTGTAATTTTTTGGTTTGGACATTGGTTGATTTAGATACATCACATTAAATATTAGCTAATTTCCAAAAAACTTAATGATCTCTCCAAATCAAGCCTAGATGAGAAGTTTTAGCACTAGAAGAAACCCGTATTTTTTATAAAGGATTTTTTTTGAACATCCATTTGAATTATGTTACAATAGATGTTGAATCTAACATCTTGATGTCATGTTTGATATCATTATTAACATAAAAACAAAAGCAAGTTGACATCCAAAAGATTCTGTTATAAAAAATATGATTTTCTTCTGGTGTAGTAAAGTAGATGACAATTTTGGAAAATCTTTTAAATTTTGTGGAAGTTAACTAACATATAATGTGATGTATCTAAATCATCCACTGTCCAAACCAAAAAAAATTACAAAAAATTACACTTTTTTTTTTGAAATTTTGCCTCTATTTGTAATTATTTTGAAACTGCGCCCCCATATGTAATATTTTACGTTTTCATGCCCCTATTTGTAATTTCCCCAAGGAACTATTTTTGAAGGAGATAACATTATTAATTTCTCAAAACAATAAATTTTATAACATTAGAAAATGTTGCAATGTGTTGACTTTGAAAATTTCTTCTTGGTGGAGTTTAACTTGGATTGACATGATTCAAATTGGATTGAAAAATAAACTTGATTTTTTGTTATATATATATAAATATATATATATAGGGAATTGATATGTGCACATCGGGGGTTGATATATGCACACTTCCTTGGGGGGTAAATTATAGATTTCTACCATCAAAAAGCTGGATTTGAAAATTTTGAATTCAGATTTAGACTTAGAGACCATGATTTTGTTGAGAACCACAAAAAGGTTGCAATTGAACAACACCCAATAAAAAAACTTATTTTCTTTACAAACAAAAGTAAAAGTAACACTTTTCTCCCTAACTAAGCTTTTTCATTGGGTGTTGTTCAATTGCAACTTTTTTATAATTCTAAACTAATCATGGTCTTTGAGTCCAAATCTGAATTCTAAATTCTAAAATTCAGCTTTTTCATGGTAGAAATCTATAATTCACCCCCAAGGGGTGTGCACATATCAATTCCCTTTATTTATTTGTTTATATATATATATATATATATAAATGTTTATTTTGCATCCCTAGCAACCCACAAAAAAATAATTGACTATGTTGAGTAGTCAACATAATATTTGTTCTTGTCACTTTTTGAAAGACGGATACTGGTAAAGAGCTATTATCTTTGACTCCATTTGCTTTTTGGAGGAATCGTAAATCTCCAAGATTGGATGGTGTTGATCCAGTTTGTAAGAAAGGGGTCTGTTATATGTCATAATTTGCTTATTTTCATAAATATTGAAAGCTCTGTAGAAAACATTACAAACATCAACATTACAACTTTAAAATTATGTTTTAAAAATTAAGCTTTCAATTTTAGGATATTCAACTATACCATTAAAGATTCCTTCTTCTAATCATTAAAAAGTACCAAAGAGAGGAACTTAATATTGAGAATCTTACCAACGTTTGGAATTTGGTTTGTCTCCCCTTGTTTTGAAAAATGACAAACTTGCATGCAGCTATAATATGGGCATCACATAAAAAAAGATACAACATAAGATTGATGCAAAATGATCGATAAGACCTTCCCAATTTTTACCAAGTTTTCTTGGTTATTAAATTTGGCTATTGGTTACTTGTTGCTAATTTGATTGGTGACATAGAGTGGACCTCCATGAGGAAATATCAAGGATAGTTCTTCCTATTCATATTCTAGAGACATGTATAAGAGCACCTCCATCCCTATGGAAAAACAAAGGGTCGGAGAATTTTTTGGATTAAAAGCTAGTAATTTATTCATGGGCTTTCCAATATATTATCCTTAGCATAGCAAAAAGTGTAATTTCCCTTTGCACAACAACTCTTTCAAATGCTGTATTTTCTAGTACAAAGTAGGTTTATTTAACAATGTTGGAGAACGTAATAACTTTTGCAGACAAGGTAACCTGTCATTGGTTGAACATTAATTCACCTAATCGGACGTGTGGGGAAAACAAGTGGCCAACACTAGAAACGCAAAACACTATGTTTCCAAGTGATGAAGTTTTTGAGGTCAAATGAAGATGCCCTAAGAACATCCGCACTTTTACAAACAAATTTTGACATGTTCAAAGTCTACATCTATTTTTGAAGAGTCCCCAATTTTTTTGTCATTACCTTTGTTCTTTAAATTTGCCCCATAATAGTCAATTGATCAATCATCAAGTGGAGTATAAGAAAAGGGCATCATCAATTTGGAGATAGTAGATGGGGATGTGAATTAGCCACTCATGTGCCTTTCTTTGTCCAAAATTTTGAAGTCCTAGTAACATGCTTGTTTTGCCCATTCATATTGTAGTTTGAGGCACTACAAGAAGTTAGTTGCAAGCTATTGCGGAGAAGCTACAAGCCATTACAAACACCATGTTTGAGCACACATTACAAGGGAAGTTTGAGGGCACAAAACAATGAAATCAACAGTATGAGAAGGTTATTTTGACACAGCCTTGTCCTAATTTTCCATTGCCGTGGTTCTATTGGAGCTATAAATGTGCCCCCAACTCTCACATAATTGGCCCCTACACACAGAAATGACGTTACAATCTCATCTACCATTTCAAATTGATGATGCTCTGATGCTTAATGAACTTAGAACAAATAGTGATTTCAACGGCCATTGCTTGACAAGCTTGGTTTGGAGATCAAGAAAACATTTAGAAGGGCTTGAAGCACTTATCATACTAGTATTACAACTGTTAGGCTTTCAAAAAGTATTGGTGGAAATGCCCTTAGAGCATCTCCACTTGTCTTGCAAAGACCATGTTGTGGACAATTTTGGATGAAAAGAGATAAATGAACGCTTGGACCTACCAAAATATTCTCTTTTGCACTTCAATTTTTGCATTTTCCTAATGCATAGCAACTCTTCTAAGCATTACTTTTTTTTTAATCAATTAACAAGTTGAGTAAGCAATGATGGAGAATCTATCTACTTTTTCAAATAAGGAGGTTTGTTATTGATGAAACACTATTCTACCTAGTTGCAAGGGTGGGGGAAATTATAGTCAAACACAATAAATCAGATCACGGCTTTTCCATTGGATGAAAGACTACAAGTCTTGTGAAGATGCTCTAAGAACATCTTTTGCAACCCTGCAATTATCTAGGTCCCTTCAATTCCTCTCTAACCGTTTTAGAGGGAACGACCACTTATATCTCCAACAATGCGACCCGCTAAGTATAGTGTCAATCAATGAGAAGTCAATGAACTTCCAAAAGCAATAAAGTAAGCTATGACAACAAGAAAATATAACTTGTAGAGGGTTTAGAGATCCCTTAAAATATGGCTTATTTGAGGGGGGAAGGTAAATGTAGAGGCTAACATTGCTAGAATTGGTTGCTTTTCATCCACATTTGAGAGGGACTAGCCTAGACATTTGGAGGGTTGCAGGAGATGCTCTCACAACGTCTTATGCCAACCGCTTAAAGAAGCCCCTAGAAACTAGGTTTGGAGGGGATGAGACCAAGAAGTAGCATGGTAGGGCATGAAGTTCCCCTGCAACTTGGCGTGAAGTCCTGCAACAACTCAAAAATAGCGCCATGGAGCCCTCACTAGTAGAAAATCAGCACAAAATCAAAAGAATTTCAACCAAAAACTGTTGATTTTTTCTGTGAATTTGGTCAAGTTGATTTGGGTACTTTTCTGTTGATTTTTTGTTGATTACTTACAGTTTTTTGTTAATTTGTTGTTGATTTCTACTACGTATTTTATGTTGTTCAATTCTATTTCTTTTCATTTTTAAATTTTTTTTTCATAGAATTTGTTATTATTTTACAAAAATGTGAACTTTTCAGGGGGATGGGCAGCTGCCCGAACTTTTTGGGTAACTGCCCGGGAGTTCGGGCAGCTGCCGACAGCGGGGTTTGAACCTTCCACCTCTTCTCTCACACTTTACAACCTTAGCACATTCTCAAAACCACTAGAGAATGTGCAAATGCACATGCGTACATTAGTATCTTAATTCTATTTGTACATTAAATGTTCATGTCTTTAGTCATCCAGTAGACTTTGGAGGCTATTTCCGCCCATTAAAGGACTTTTTTTCAAAAAACTTAGAACTAAGAAAAGTTGGTAAATGTGTTTTTCTTTCACTTCCAACAATTTTTTTTGGATTTCCATCTTTTTATCAAAAGTTATGAGCTAAAATCAAAGAAGGTGTTTAGAAATTTTAAATAAATTGTTTATTTCCATCCTTTTGATTTTGTTTATAATTTTTTTTTGGAATTCACAAATCTCATAAGGATTGTTGCAGGCAAAGGTTGGATTCATTTATAAATATTCTTTAGTGTTAGTTTTTTTGTAAAAAGAACCTTATTTTGTTAAAATAGCCTCCATAGTTTGATAGCTTCAAATAACATGAAGTCGTGAAAAGTTACAAAATTAAATCCTTGCAATTATAAAATCAAAATTCTATTGACTTTTGAATAGTTTTGGATATTTTGTAAGGGCATTAATATGTGAACCACACCCTTTGAACTACTGTACCACACCCTTGGGGTAAATTTTAGATTTCTACCATCAAAAATTTGAGTTTGAGAATTTTGAATTCAAACTTGGACTTAGAGATCATGGTATTGTCTAGGACCATAAAAAAAGTTGCAATTCAACAACACCCAATGAAAAAGCTTATCTTTTTTTACAAACAAAAGTAAAATTAATAATTTTCTCCCTAACTAAACTTTTTCATTGGGGGTTGTTGAATTGCAACTTTTTTATGGTTCTAGACAATACTATGGTCTCTAAGTCCAAATCTGAATTCAAAATTTTCAAATTCAGCTTTTTGATGGTAGAAATCTAAAATTTACCTCATGGTGTGGTATAGTAATTGGAAGGGTGTGGTACACATATCAATTCCCATCTTTTAAAGCTTATAAAAATATTTTATAAGATTGTTTTTTTTAATTCATTTGGTTAGTAATAGAAGGAAAATTACTAAAAATACCCTTTAAGTCTTTCAAAATATCAAGTTTACGCCAAAAATATGTGAAACATAAAAAGTAGTCCTTATTTTTTGTAGGAATATCAATTATACTCCTATTATTTTGGAAAATTAATAAAATAACTCTTCTATTTTGAAATGTTAAATATATCCTTGTGTTATTTGAAATGTAAAAATCACCTTTGGTTTCTTGTAAGAATTTGCATTAAACTATACACTTGGTTATCATGTAACACAAAGATATTTTTGGTACTTTTAATCCTTAAGGGACATTTATGATTTCTTCAAAGAATTGAGGAGCATCATTTACATTTGTTTGTAAAGAAATTTTGATATTTAAAACAACAAAATGTTGTAATTTTTATATAAAATTTTGTTGAATTAGTGAAGTTGTGTCCAAAAGTATGTAGATCAACAAAAAATTGTTGAGTTTTTTGTTATTATGGTCATGTTTTTACTTGACTTTAAAGGCTGCTAAGTTTAAATCTTACCAAATTGTGAAAAGTAAAGAAAATAAAATCAGTCAATATACACTCAAACTTCTAAAAGATTCTTTTTTTTTGAAAACTTCTTTTATTTTTTAAAACTTCAAAAAAATTTAATGAGGTTCAAAAAGATTTTAGAAAGATTTCAAAAACAAACCTAAACTATTGTGATAGTTTTTTTGAAAGTATTTTGATGACTTACAAAAAGATTCCTAAAGGACTGTAATTCAATCTAAGAGATTCTATTTCTATAAGTATTTTGAAGTACTTTAACAAATTCCATAAAGATTTTAAAAAGATTCTCAAAGATTCCAAAAAGGTTCTTGAAAATTCTTAAAGATTTTCAAAGATTTTTTGAATTTCCAAAAAGATTCTCAAAAGATTCCCAAAGATTATCAAAAGATTCCCAAAGATTCTCAAATATTCTCAATTGTTCTCAAACATTCTCAAAGATTCCAAAAAAACTTGAGAAGATTCCAAAAGATTCCAAAAGATTCTCAAAGATTCCAAAAAGATTCTCAAAGATTCTCAAAGATTCTCAATTGTTCTGAAACATTCTCAAAGATTCCAAAAAAACTTGAAAAGATTTCCAAAGATTCCAAAAGATTCTCAAAGATTCTTGAAGATTCTCAAAGATTCTCAATTGTTCTCAAACATTCTCAAAGATTCTAAAAAAACTTGAAAAGATTCCCAAAGATTCCAAAAAATTCTGAAAGATTCCTAAAAGATTCTCAAAGATTCTCAAAGATTTTCTAAGATTCCAAAAAAACTTGAAAAGATTCCAAAAGATTTCCAAAGATTCATGAAGATTCCTAAAAGATTCTCAAAGATTCTAAAATCTCAAAAAGATTCTTAAATATTCTTAAAAATCATGAAAAGATTCTCAATGATTCCCAAAAGATTCTTGAAGATTCTTAAAGATTCACAAAATATTCCCAAAAGATCTTCAAAAGATTCCAAAATTTCTGTTGATTTAGATAATGGTATCCAAATCAATAGAACGTATTTAGTTTTTTACAGAATTCTGTTAAATAAGTCAATTAGCGTGGGTAAGTGCCCAAATCAACAAGAAACTGTTGGTTTTCTGTTGTTTTGGAAGGAGTTTTCTACTAGTGCCTTCCGCCCTAATTTCCTCATTTTTGCTTCCATGTGCGTGACAGTGTTTATGGATGGGACTTGTACAAAACTAGAGTTTGCCATAAATGTGGCTCAGCCTGAAAGGCCCTGCATCTGCATATTGACAAATAAAATACTATTGGAGACTTGAAACAAGAAGTTGTTACAGGTTGAATCCAAAGGGCTCATTTGACGGGTGCGATGTGAGGGGAGATTTTGAGCTTTTTTGGCAAAATACCTACATTTCTCATTTTCATCCGATTTTTTCAGTGGATGCACCAGCTATTCCCTATTTACTTGCACTATAATTATAAAATTTTCAAAAATTTAGTCAATTCTTGGAATGAATAAGATTTCAATTGATTTTTTGCACATTTCATTCAGCTGAATTTCTATTGTTTTTTTGGGCATCCCCATACACCTGCCTTAGGTGGCAAGAGATGCTGTAAAAGAGTCAACCCCCCAACACACTCCCCATCAAGGTCCGGGAAGAACCAACCGCTAGTCCAATGCTAGCCAATCAAAATGAGAAAAAACCGTTTGCAATTTATAAACTTTGACTAAAAACAGGTCAAAATTTAAATTTTTTTTACTTATAGTTTGAAATAGAGAAAATAACCAATAGAGCTCCTTGATAAACCGGTTCAATGGAGGAATTGAAGGAGATCTACCGAAAAATCTCAAATATTTCCCAGACCCTGCTCCCCATTCACAAGAATGAATAACCCCACCTTTTGACCTCAGCATTATAGTCTTGCATGTCAAGATGTTTTTGGTCAACTTTTCTCCCTTTACGCGCCACGTGTACTCTCCTCCAGCCCAAAGCTTCTGCGCAAAGTTCCAGCGTTGACGCCCGTTGATTCTCACTACCGAAAGCCACTGCCGACGAGGAAAGATGCCATCTTGGCAGACAACGAAGACTCGCCTCGCCTCACCTCGCTGCAATCCAAGTCCGCAAGATACTCCCCCCTAATCCATCGTGGCCCAGCAGAGCAGCAACAATCAACAAAAGTCTTCCACAGTCTCTCAAAAAGGGCAATCATCGACGTACCTCAACACCACCAACAAGACCCAGCTCTTCCGATTGCAACAGTGGCATGCAGCAAAGTCCGGACCCAACAGCATCAATAATGCCCTCCAAAGCACCCCCCTTACCACTCCTGCTGTTGCAGGGTCGCTTCACAACACACCCCACCTCGACCTCCACTGTCGTCTTCCGCTCAATCATCCACTTAATAATTGTCCCCGCAGCCTTTGACATTGCCCATTGCCCATCTCCCAGTGTCACTGATTGTTGGCTACTTGGTTGATCTCGAAACCTTCACACTTGTCCAACAATCCCCATGGAAATCAGTCCAGAGTTCCATTCTGTACACATTTTTCTTGCGCTTGCAGGCGAGTGCACCATCTTCAATTGCAGCGCTTGTTGGTTGTGTCGATTGTCAGAGTGTGTGTTGGAGTATCCGTGACTTACTTTGCGAGATTCTCATTCCTTCTTTCCGTTCAAATTCTCAAGCAAATCTTCAGCCCCTGTTTTAGGGTTTGTTTGAGCATGACGTTTTTGTGGAACTCAACTCTCGTCTTCTAAAACTCCTGTCAACTGATCCAGAACCTGGAGAGAATCTAGAGAGAATCTGGAGAGAATGTGAAGAGTACCTGGAGAGAATCTGGAGAGAATGTGAAGAGTACCTGGAGAGAATCTGGAGAGAATGTGAAGAGTACCTGGAGAGAACTTGAGGGAGGATTTGGAGAGAATTTTGGAGAGAATTTGGAGAGAATTTGAGCGATAATTTGAGAGAGTTTGGAGAGGATATTTGGAATGGAGATGGTTTGGGAGAGAAAGTTGGCGAAGCTGATGAAGACGTGGGCACCAGTGCTGTTACTTATGGGGGTATTGATAGCCGTGGACACCTTTGATTCGCCAGCAGGACAGAGTGTTCTGAGAGTGGTGCAGCACTCTATAGGTAACTTATTCACACCTTATTTTTTGGTTTTTTTTTTTAAATTTTTTAATGCTTTTGTTTTATAATTTTGTAGGGGGATTAGTTTTTCTGCTTTGTATTTTAGGATTAGTTTGATAGGGAGAGAAGCAGAGAAAACTCTAGTGTTGAGACGAACTTAAAAATGAAGAGATGTTTTTTTTTCTTGATTTTGCAGGTTTTGGAACTGATGGCTATCATCTTCAGCCTTTGCCTAACAACAACAATAACAAAGACATGGTAAGGCGTCTAGGTAGAATTGCTAATATGCCGCAATGGGTTGGAAGATTGGAAAATTCAAAAAACAACAAATAGTTTTTATATTGATCTGTTTGTTGTTTCTGAGTTGTATTGTTCTTGGGCCGGCATGAAAATTTGCACTTAGAATGTTTATTTAGTTGTTTCTTAGCCAACATCGTTTTGTTGGACAATTGTTTTTTTGCCTTGCAACATCCAAATGAGTAAAAAGCATATTAAGCATGCTAACTTTGATAAAAAGATTATGTTAGCATTAGTCACATATCCGTAATGCCATGTCTAGTGTTCGAGGTACCCTTGTCAACTGTCTTATTGGCTAGTTAGATGATTATTATTGCGTAGCCAACTTGAGTTTCATTGAATCTTACATGGCACACCCTACATTGGCCTTCATGCCTTTTAAATAGTACACAACCCATCCCGTTCTATTAGCTCTTAAAAATCAATTTAGAAGTCACAAAAAAAAGGTTCAACAACACTCTTAAGCCTCGTCATATCTCAAGCGTTGTCATGAAACATTTTCTTTCGAAAATTTGATGCATGGATTCATTCTAATTTGCTTTGGCATGTCTGCAAAACAGAGTGAGAAACACGTGAAGACTAGCAAGCAGAGGAAAGGCAGGCGCTTGCTGCAACCACAACTTCCACCAGTTCCCCAATTTAAACCAGGCCTCCAACCACTAGATTAGTGACAACAAGCAGCTGTGTAAAAAGGGTCATTACTTCGGAAATGTACATAATCAAGGGGTTCTAAGTCCCACCAAAACTATGTCTCAGTTAACTACATTCTGTCGAAATGGCAATAGTCTTTTGAAAGCTTTGGTGCTATAAGAAGAGTGGGCCTTGACTTACGATTTGGGTTGACCATTTTGTTTGACCCAACTTTTGATCCAAGTCCCACCAATCTTTTTGTATAATATACTCATTACTTTTTTAAATATTTACTTTTTGCCCTCAATAATCCAACAAAGTTGGAATCTTATCTTTTGGTGTGAGACTTGTATAGAAGGGACATGGGACCTAGTGTGAATTTTTTCTAAGTATTTCAATTGAACTGTTGAATTTGACATGGCCTTGTAAATTATTGGTAAGTTTTAACCCTTAAAGGACCATAGGACAAAGTATATATGCTATCATATAAGCAATATTTGCTTCCAGTAAGAAGTTTTAATTTGGGATCTCAAGTAGCTCACTAGAACCGCTTTGTTCTATTCTCCAACTTCTTTGTTGATCTCAAATGTAGTAGAGGTGTGGATCCATTCCAAATACAAGAAAAGTACCCTATATTGTATTGATCGCAACAGAATGCTCAATCTTTTAGGGGTTAAATTTCATTAAGGATTTCTTTTACTATCAGACTCCCATGATTGTGTTGCCAAACTTCAGTAATCAAATAAATAGGCTATCTCTATTATATATCTCATTTTTGTTACAAGTACTCTGAGTATTTTTAGTTTTTTGAAATAATGTTTGTTATCTTGTATAGGGTTGTTAATTCTTAGATTCCTTTGTGAAAATTTAGGTTTTTGTAAGATTTAGGTTTTTGTGAGATTTTAAAAGAAAGTGCTTGAACATAAGAAAAAGTTTCATCCCTCCAAGAACCCCCTAATGTTTGGCAAACCAAGCTATTATATAGTTAGCGTGAGTACAAGAAAAAGCACTCAAACACATTGCTACCTCGTATGAAAGACCTTAGCCACATGCACAATCCAAAACAGTAAAAAGACATTACACTCAAAATGTGTAAATATACTCACTAGTCATTATTCAAGTATTTTGCTCATCTATTTGAATAGAGTAAAGTAGAATTTATATATCAAATACATAACATAGCTTGTTGAAGCTAATTGAGATTATTGTCATATGTGTAGAATGTACGTAGGAGAGGACTTTACTGAACGAAGTTAGGTTTCCATGTTATTTTACATTTGAAGTTATGATTATAGGCATCTCAACTTCAAATTGGAATATGGTATCTATTCATAGATAGAAACTCTTCAAAGAAAAAATCAAAATCGCACTTGATATATTTCAATTTGTTGGTTTTGTCAAATGCAAAAAGAATCCATTTGAGGGATAAAATGGAATAAGGTGCTCAATCTAGAAAATACCAATTTTGGTAATAGTACATGTTTTTAATACTTCTAATTTCTTCTTTTCACTATTTGTATTAGCTTGTTTACATTCAATTCAAATCTCTATGGCTCACTTTTTATATATCTGTTTTGTTCTATGTGAATATCATTGTGCAAGTAAGAGTTTTTTCAATTAGGTCTTCTAAAACACATTATCAAGGATAAAAATCCTCCTAAAATTGAGGGGTAGAACTTTAATTAAACTATCTCACTAATCTAGCCCTTATATTTGTGGGTGGCAAAGCAATCCAATCACAGCTAATTCACAATATTCATCGATCACCTTCAACCTCTTTTACAATGCCTAATATATAATAGATCTATTTGTTGAGTTCAATATGCTATTAAATTGTATCCAAATTCAAATCTACATAAATGGGTTTAAAATAAAATTGTTAGCACCAAAACCAAAATCTACGTGGCAAAACAAGTGTAATCCTACCATTAATTAAAAACAATATTTGATGATGTAACCCCATCCAATACAAGCATCAAGTTGATTTTAAGAGATATATTGATTCAAACAACTACTAAAAATTCTATTTAGAGGATCTCTATACAAGAAAAAAACATTCCTAAATCCAGCATGATATATCATGGAAGTAGTGTCAATTTGGACATTTTTTGTCAATTAGGTCACCTTGATTTGTAGATTTTCTTATCTTTTTATAATATTGTTTTATCAAATTTTCGTGAATTCAAACATTTTAGTCAATTTGGAAGTGTTAATGCAAACAATTTTCTTGTAGTGATAGACCTTTTTTGTTTCAAGAAGCAAACCTTTGGATCAATGAAAAAAACAACCAAAAAGCCTAAAGAGCGGTTCACACTATGTCCCACGTCCCAAGTCCCATTGAAATGTGAGAATTTGATTGGTGTAGAGCCAAACATTGAGACTTAGAACTTCACACTATGACCCAAGTCTCACATCTTGGTTGCTTATATGGCAACACTTTTTGGAAGTTTTAGCATCAAAGAAGGTGGGACTTCACTTAAGGTTTGGGTGGATCATTTTGCTAAACCCAACTTTCAACCCAAGTCCCATCAATGTTTTTGCATATTATGTTCATAATTTTCTTTAGAACTACTTTTTGCTTTTAATAACCCAACTAAGTTGGGATCTAGAGTTTGCTATGGGACTTACAGTACATAAATGGGATGTGGATTGTAGTGTGAACCGCCCTTAAGTATCAATGATTATAGAATGATTCTACAACAACTGAATATTTTTCAAGAGTGTTGATTATGTCACAATACTTGATTCTAGTTGTATGCATCTTATTCATGACATAAGATCAAGGATACCGAAGATGATAGAACCCTAATTCCATCATCTATTTACATACTAACAATATTAGAAAGTGAGACCCAAATCAAACATTACAATGTTGGTTGGAACACCTTGATTTGAATATTTTAAACAAAGTTGTATCAATTAGGATACATTGTGTTGGTAGGAATTGCTTGATTATGACACTACTTTCTGTTAGTGTTACAGTTGTTCTAGCTAGGAAATGGTGTAATGAGGTTGACTACTTTTCACTTGTAATGGTCTATAGTGCCCTCCATCAAGTTCTTGAGTTCTTTGAAATTAATCTAGCCATTATTTCAACTTCACCAAACAATAACAAGTCCCATAACCCTGCTAATATTTTTCTCCATTAATATTATTTGTAGATAAATGGTTTGAAATTGCTAGAATACGGCCTTCGAGGATTTTATTAATTTTGAAATGTTCAATTGCTGTTCTTCACCAGTGGTTGCTATCTGGCTAAGTTTTTTCAAAAAACATGAGAACTTCTTGGAGGGCACTGCACAACCTCACACATAGATTTCACACAGAATTCACACTTAAAACCCAAACATTTGCACTCAACAGAGATCTCCTCAAAGCTTTTGTAAATTGATCAAAATCACACGCTTGCACGTAGTATCCTCTAAACCTAGCTGCGGTCCTAAACTTAAAATTCCAGTATGTTTTTGAATTGGAAGGTCACAGCTTTTCCAACAGGAAAGGACATGCCGTTACGACAACACTTGGACTTCATCCCACATGAGCAAATGCCGAGGAGCTGCAGAAAGATCTCAGAATAAAACCCTCAGGCAGGAAATAGGACTGAGCTTGCAAAGAACCCTGAGCTTACACAACGAGCTTGCGTAGAGCACATGACAAAAGACGGGTAGAATTTAGAAACCAGGAGTAGAAAAGTGGTAAAAAGCTTAAAACCAAAAAAAAATACACACAAAAATCATGTACTTCTTGGGACTGCCTTTGTTTTTCCCACTCGACATCCATCCCCCTCTACTTTCTTATTCACTTGCCGTGATTCCAAAACCAAAATACTAACAGCTCGATCACTTGGAACACTGATCAACTCACTTGAACAACACTAAATAAGGGAACTAGATTGCCCCACACCAATTTTTCAACCTCGATCTCAAAAATGAAGTGTGAGGCAATCTAACACCTCTATTTGATGTTGTGGTATATCTGTTGAAGTCCATAACAAACTCTAGAACCTATGCTGAGCTTTCTATAAACTGGCATGAAAAAGAAATCCATGGCATATATGAGAAGGAAACCCAAAGATCTCGTTTGGGCAAAGTAAGCAAAGTCGTGAGCTCGATTTGAACAGAGAACTCCTCAAGGCACTCGGGTATCGTCTACACCCTAAACCCTAAAATCTTAAAACACAAAACCCTAAAACCTTTTGCTGCTCTAAATTGGCGCTATTCTCAAACGATGGATTCCACTACTACTGAAGAATGTTATGCCTGAATGATTTCAATAGGGCTGGCAAGCTCAACAGAAAAGATAAAGCTTTGGATTTCTAAACCCTAAACCTGCTCTAATTGGCGCTATGTTCATACGATGAATTCCACTACTACTAAAAGTATGTTAAGCCTGAATAAATTCAACAGGGCTGGCAAGTTCACCTGTACCCAAATCCTAAAACCCTAAACCCTAAACCCTTTGCTGCTCTAAATTGTACTCTCAAACGATTGATTCCACTGCTACTAAAGTCTGTTATGCCTAAATGAATTTAACAGGGCAAGCAAGCTCAACAGAAAAGTTAAAGCTCCAATTTTTAGGGTTTAGGGTTTAGGATACAGAACTAGGAAAAATGAGTTCAGCGTGGCGAGACAAAGACAGTCCATGCAAGGATAACAACGTCTCGTGTCGGTGGAGCCATGCCGAGAACCAGACGCACTCTCCGTTCGGGAGCAGAGTGCGAGACACCGCGGTGGGTGCGTCCTCAATTGTGGTGTGCTCGCAACAGTCCGGGGAGCCATGCGCCAGCCCTCCGGACTGGGCCAAGCACCCGTGCCTCAAGGCCATCCCTCCGCAGGACCGGCGTGCCTTTCGGGAGATGAAGATCGCCGAGTGGCTGGACGGCCACGTCTCCCGGATGCCCAACGAGTGCTTCTGTGGCTACCTCCTGCGCTGCATTGCAGCTGCCGAACAAGAGCTCAAAATGCAAAAAAAAGTGCTCAAAATAATAATAATATTACTACTTACCTTCTTTTCATACTTTAACCAAAAGGGAAAATTTCATAGTTTGCAATGTTTTTATAGATACCTCTGCTTTTTCAGAAATTTCACAAATACCCTTGGACCGAAAATTTCAGGTGTTTATTCTGTTGTGCATGTCACTTCCCTACTTCCTTTGTGCGCACGCATACAAAAACGTAGTGTGCGCAGAAAGGGAGAAGGGAAGTGGCATGCACAACAAAACAAACACCTGAAAATTTTTGTCCAAGGGTATTTGTGAAATTTCTGACAAAGCAGGGGGTATCTATGAAAATGTTGCAATGTTCAGGGGTATCCATGAAATTTTCCCTTCCCAAAATGGGCAGTTAAATGAGTTTGTTAGAAACATTCTAGATTGCTCCAGAAGCGTATAGCTGGGTACATCCTCTGACTCATTTTCACGTTTTGAAAGATAATCCTGCACTTTGCCTCCCAAATGCTGCAAACTGTTCATTTTCTGTTATAATGGGCTAAAGCTGACGTTTTTTCCCAGTTTTTTTTGGTTTTTTCTCTGGAAGGTGCATATTGGGGATGACTACCTACATCACTTGGACAAGCTGGTGTTCAAGCTGTTCTATGGAGCACGCATTGCGCAGCAAAGGCATGGGATGAAGTGGGGGTTGGGGGCGGAGGAGCTGGTGTTGCAGCTGCTGAGGGAGGAATGCGGGTACCTGGTGAGTCAGGGTATGTTGAAGCTGGACCCCAAGAAGTTCAACTCGCCCATGACGCCGTCGTGGCCGAATCGTGATGACGTGGCCCTCCACACAGCCCAACACGTCCCTGCCGGCGTCGTTAACTTTGCAGAAATGGACTCTCGGTAGAAAATACCAAGTCTATAGAAAAAAATTCAGTGTTTAGTTAACAGTTTGCTACGTAACAAAAAAAACAAAACAGTGTAGTTTAAACCAAATCATCATCCCTAAGGAAGAAGTGATCTTTATAATGTACAATGAAAATATATCTTTTTTTTCTCTCCTACGACCTTTGAAGTGTCCATAAGAAATGTGACGGGAGGTGGAACTGAAGTATTAGCTCAAATTTACACTAGAATCTACAGCTTCCAAAAGAAAGAGGCCATTGTGTTTTAACCACCCTGCCATAAAACAAGCGAAAAGGATTTTGCAGAGCTTGGCCCATTTTTGAGACTAAGCGAGATGCTCCGATACCAGCTCCACGAGGTCCACCTGTGCACCACAATTACAAACAATGCAATGCCAGTTTAGTCTCAGCTGGCGAAGTTTGAGTTTGAGAGGACTGGGTGCTACTCAAGGGCTCTGCTTATGCCATGACCTATGCTCCACTATCCTTTGATTTTCATGTTTCTCTTTCTATGGTAAAATGCTTACATTTTTATTTGAGGTAAAAGAGACTTCAATTAACCACTTCATTTCTCGAAGAAAAAACTAAAAAGTGGTAGCCTAAAGTGGCGCTGTAATGTACCGGAGTACGCCCAAACACTGGCTTTTGATACAAATGTGATAAAAGCCCAGGATGGGACGATACAAGCAGTCCACCGCATTACACGCAGGCCCAATGTCACCCCTCACTCCACAGGGCTCCTAGAGCCAAAAAACAAATTGTGAAAATTAGAACTAATCCAACCCTTAGAAACGAGAGGAACATCTTTGCAAAATTTATTCATATTTTCCTAAAAATGCTTCATTTAATTTTTGTGTAAAGTTCTTTAGAGCTTGCAAACTTTGACATGGTCTAGGACTGGCATGTTTTCAAATGCTTGCAATACTTACGTGCAGAATAGTTGAAGTTAAGTCTGTTGAAGTGAGATAAAGTTCCAATTTGGAGCATACACTCCATAGAGCAGGGATGAGTATAATACTATAATTGCAGCTGCCACCACCCTGAAACCACATGGTCCTCTAACGGAAACTTTGTCAGCAAACTCTTTGCATTACATATTCTAAGGAATATTGAAAAAGGAAAAAAAAGGGCTATTATCTATACCAAGATGACAAGAAGGTAGGTTTATAAATATCTACTGTAAATTCTCTAGGTCATGTTTGGTTCAGCATGGCAGAGCAACACTCACCAATGAAAGTAATAGATTTTGAAGATTGCAAACTGGTCATTTGAAACATCGTCATGTCTTCGAGGTCCCCAAATCACACAGAGAGCAACTACGAAGTAAGCCAGTGCTATTCTCTGCAACAGAAAATTTGCTACATGTCTCATTAATCTCGTTCCTAGATAAAAACACCATCCACAGCAAAAACATACACAACAACAGTGCAGATGAGAAAAGAAATACCTAAAGTACACCACAGCATCGTATGCGATCTAAGTCCACTCCATAAGAGACATCACGAAGACTATGAAAATAGCCACCTATAACCATACGTATGCCTTTGAAAAAAAACAGAAAAAAACAGCAATCCAAATATTCAAGATGTTCAAACAACAGAACTCAAAATTATGGTTCTCCAAATTACAAATCTCTTGGAACAACAATTAGATTAGCATCCTATGATCAGTCTTGCCGTTAGAATACCTTGAATACCAAGCCCCACAATTAGAAGCTTGGCGGTCCGGCCAAAGTGCCTTCTGTGATACGACCTTCTTGTTGCTGCTCCATTTCTGCAGGCATCACCAGGTTTCAATAACAGAATGAACTCAAACCTAGACAAACACTTAAGAAATCAGTGATCAAGTTTTATCAACCTGCCCAGATGAGCATTCCTTAGGTTTTTCTAGGTTTATTACAAGCAAAATATGTGTACACGAGCATGCAAAATAAAGCTACAACATACTCCCTTTGTACCTCTAAAAACGTCCAAAAAGCTTCCTTGTGAAGGATTAACTGTGTTTCTAGTCTTCGTGCTAGTGACACATGCATTCTAGAATCAATATATTATCTACCAAATGTATGCAAAATCTCCAACTTTGATGTTGCTGTTTGGGCACCCAAATTTCATGCAAAAAATGCCATATTTGTGCATGCTGCCAGCTCCTCACTATTGATGATTTAAAGATAAGTAGCAACAATAGTACCTTATATGAGCAAGGCCAAGCAAGGCCAAACTTGCTAGGAGAGGAATGCTCTCTAATCAGTTAACTTGCCCCATGAGATCATTGAACATGGCAAACGCTTTCTCAGCGTTTGAAATCAGCGAAAGGGATCAACGAAAGGGAGCTTTTTAGTGGTATATCTGATTTGGAGCTTTTTAGAGGGACGGAGTACCTTGTAAGTGAGGGCAAGTCTACAAGTATCATCACCTGCATCACAGTAGCTGAAAACGTAAATTGGTATGGTATTTCAAAAACCATAAGAATTGAATTTGTAATCAAGATTGGTATAAGAAAAAAAAAATCATGATGAACTTGTTAGTACAGTAACAAATCCAGCCACGTCAATGAGACTGGGACACAAGTAGTAGTGTAAATCCGGTGTTTGTACAAAGATATACAGAATTCCTCAAAGGTTCTTATCAGGAGAAACCAGTATAGTTTTTCAACCTCTCCCTCGAAGAAGACCACTTGACCTAAAAACTCATTCACGCCCATGATTAAGTTATTCCGATTCTTTTCACAGTGGACTTTGAAGTCCTCGAAAGATTTCAAAGCAAAATCCGATCGGCACATCAACAATACAAAACCTTACAACGAAAACAGAAAACAGAGAAGAATGACCTGAAATGACGTCAAACAAGATTAGGGTTACGATAAAATCATGGTTGAAGCACATAGTTTACCGCAGTGTTTTTTTGGGGGCAATTTAAGGCCCAATTGCCTCAAAAAAAAAGGTGAGCTTCAAGCCTATAGAAAAAAGAGGGGGAAATTTTTTCAAAGAATGCCAGCTGGCAATAATGAAAATTGCATTGCAGCCTAGGCTTTCATAAAACTATTATCAAATTGAAAATTGATGCCACCATTTTAAAATTGTTTGAGGTGTTGTCTAATCCAATTCCATGAAATAATTCAATAATGCCAATGGTTATTTGGATATTTTCAAAAAATAACCCATGAATACTTTTAGCTTACAAAAAAATCCCGTCATGCTACAAAAATTCATGCATAGGGGCCACCTTCAACTCCAACAAAAATAGGGATGGAACCCGCAAGCTACAAATCATTTTCAAAAAATGCCACACAAACATTGGTCAGAAAACCAAAAAAAACCCTGGTTTACCGCAATTGCGAGGCCACGAAACACGTCCAGAGACATCAGTCTAGCGTTTAGGGTTTCGCCACAGCAGCAGCAACCGGAGATGAACAGGATAAGCCTGAGTCGCCCTCAAGCCACTCCCTTCGTCCAAAAGTTCCAAATCCTCGCCCGCCATCGCTGTCACTCGGCAACATACACTCGCGCGGATGGCAATGTGAGCGAGAATGGCTTAGTACGTCAACCAGCTTGCGATCCAGCCGTGTTCAGTCGATGGAGAATCACTCACAGCATGCTCTGCTCGGGATTTAGGGTTTACAAATTGGCAAGGACGGAACGAGGATCGATTGTAAGCGCCCTTTGCGGCCGGCCGTATGTATACAGACGTATTTGAGCTGCTCTAAGGGTTTTTTGAAAATTTTTATGCACCCACCATCATACAACCCTTCATAATTTTCAGCTAATTCAAACTTTTGAATATTGGTTGCAGCCATATTTGGTACCATAGCTCCGGAGTCCAAGGGTCCATTGGGGTTAAGGTCGCATGAAGGGATTGTGAAATGGCATATGATCATTGAGCATTGCGAGTCCTTGGCAGTGCTGGTGTGTTGAGCAATTGAGTGCCGGTGCGTGCAAAAGAGAGGTTGGTGCCAGATTTGTGGATGTGGAGAATTGGAAGTATAACTTAACTTAACCCTTAAAGGACGGAGGTACTATAATACATAGTATGCTGCTATATAACTGGCATTTGCTACAACAAAAAGTTTTAATTTGGGATCTTGACTACCTCATTAGAATAGCATTGCTCTATATTCTAACTTCTTTATTGATCTCAAATGTAATAAAGGTGTGGATGCACTCCAAATACAAGAAAAATACCCTGTATGATACTGGTCGCAAAGGGCTGCCGTGTCCTTTAGGGGTTAACCCTTTAGGGCTGCCTGCTCTCCAAGCTAGTCATTCTTTTGGAAAACCAAATTGTTTCAAGATTTTTAGCAATCCAATCAGATGTAAAAAACACAATCCAACTGTACCAATGTAAACTGCGGTCTTGGAAGATAAGCACGTAAAAAACTTGGACCAATTTGCTTATGATATGTGCTGCATCAATGAAGTGAGAGTTGTTGCATTGGATTAAGTTTGGAGCGTACAAGTTGTATGAATGGCTCCTACGAGCAACCACAGTAGAATCAGATTTTGAAATTGTGGACTTTTCTTACATGTGATATGTTGAAAGGCTTGAACTTATAATTTTGGGAAAAAGTCATACCATCTGTTTTATGTGATGAAAGAAAGGTATGGGTGGTTAAGGTGCAGAAATTGTGGAATAGATCATGAAATTTTGATTATTTTTAGAAAAATGAGATTTTTATGGTTAGAAAATCCAACTAGAGAAGTTATTTGAATAGTATTGATCTATGACTATGTATCTTTTCAAAAGAAGGGTGACAATATATAAGTGATTTTGATTATGCAATGCTGAAAAGAGTGAAGAGCTTAGGGAGGGGGTACAAAGCCAAAGCATAATTGGGTTGGTTGTTGTCATAGCACTATTGACCATGTCCCAAAAGATGTCAAGTGACGTCATCCTCTTGCTGGTGTTTTGATGATTGATTTGTATTGAACACTCAGGTTTCCGAATACCCCTTTCAATGAATCACTCTCTTTACAACAAGTTGTAATTCCAAACCTTGATCAAACAAGTGTGCATGAAAATAGACTTCATTCCGTACATGTTAATAATTGATTAATCCATGATCCAAAATTGATAACAAGTAAATTTAGTTTCAAAACCTGTAAGGCAATTTTTGCCTCCTCTGGCCTTAAGGGGTTAACTGAAATCTCATTCCCCTGGAAATCTGAGGGCTGCTTGCGCAACCACGATGATTCATCGTGATTCGTGGAGTTGTCTCGTGGCATTGCCAGGGACGGAATATGATCGGCAGTACTCGATGCTCAACCCGCTATAGGAGGTCAAGCCACGCCAGTGGAGTTCGAATCCATGGCTCCTTAGCTCTGTACTTGTTTACATCCATGACTGATTGATTGTGCTTTGGATGAAGACTTATGACCAAATTTTGTAAAACAGATAATACTGTATGGTAATCAGATTTTTCTATTGGACTTGTCCACCATGATTAAATTTGTGACTTTGTGCATGATGATATGTTTATTTTGTCCAAATTTTAATTAAAAAACATATATGTCTATTTCACAAAATTTGGTCATAATCATCCCAACATTAAAATCTCTATAGAAGGGATTTTGAAGCTTTTTGGAGATGCTTGTTGAAAGTAATGAGGTGTGTATGGATGTTTCTTACATACCTTTGCAATCCAATCTCAAAAACTCATCACTAATATTTTTTTAATTAATTATCATGTAAAACCATGAATTTTATGTAAAATAATTCACCAATAATAAGGTTTTAGTTTTTAGGAGTTGAAATATGGTATGCTTGATGGGGATTGCATAAGAATTAAACACCAATGGTGCACTACAATAAAATGCCATTTATACTCAATATTAGGCAAAGTTCTTTGAATGACATAATAAGGTGTTCTCAATCTTTTTGTCCCTCCATTGTACAATACATACACTAGAAGAAACCTGTGTTTTTTATAACCGATTTTTTTGAACGTCCACTTCTTTTTATGTTACAATGATGTTAAAACTAACATCTTGATGTCATGTTTGATGTCATTGTTAACTAGAAAACAAGTGGACGTCCAAAAAAATCCGTTATAAAAAACACAAGTTTCTTCTAGTTATGATTCAAGCAAATTTCTTAAAATAGATGTTTAAAAAAAAAACTCAACCCCTAAATGCCCAAGGGTGTTTTTCTTGTTTTTGGAAGGTAGTTTTGAAGTTTTTGAATTGTTGTTGTAAGGTAGGAGCACCCATAAGAGTCAGTGTCCCCATAACCATCACCTTTGGAATCTTGGAAAATATGTGAAAATTAATAGATGTAATTACAAGGATGTACAACATGTGAACATGAAATCTTGAAAATGGTTATGGGTGCAATGGCAGTTTGCTTTTTAAAAATTCACAACTTATTCTCACAATATCCAAATAATACATTTGAAAGTGCAATTTTTTTTTTTCTGTTCCTAATAGGATCCTAAAATTTGCTAGTTGTTTATTAATAGTCATCATGTTCAAAACCCTTAGTTGACGTTTATGGGTGCTCCTACTTTAAGATCATTATTAAAAATCAAAACAAAATTGTAACCGTTGAATTTTGAACTCCAAGGCTTCTAGATGGCACTACCCAAAAAAACCCAAATCAGCCATGCAAATTTTAAGATATTTGTGATTGAGTGATGATGAGTATGGAATTTTTTGCTTTTTTGGAAGTTGTCCAAAACTTCTAATGTAAATTGGCAACTTCTAGATACAAAATTGGGAAACAGCCACTTAGGATGCTTTAGTGTTTATTGTTGTTACTTCAAAACTAATGCCCTCCTTCTAAATCCATGACCATAGTTTTACAAATGAGCTTGCAATGCAACTATCAAAGTGCAAACACCAAATACAAAGAAATTTTTTAGCTTCAATTATTGACCTAAAATCAATTTGAATGAAAGAAAATTCAATGGTGAATGAATTTTAACTGTTACAACAAAGATATTTCAATTGAAATTAGTCCAAAAGCACTTTTAGATTTTGTTAGATGTCAAAATTTCAATTAAAGGGCCCTTGCTGCCTAAGGGAGTGCCCAAGGGAAATCTTCACGTTTTGCTCAATTTGATGCCCATCTTTTCAATGTGGCAACTTCTCATAGGCTCTCACGACACTATTCATGACACTTTTCATGACACAAAATGTATGCTTGCAGTTAACCTTCCACCAAAAACAATTGAAATAAGATATGGAGGAAGTTGAATTTGAACAATGAAGCTAACTTCAATGCACAAAATTTTCAAAAAAATCCTAAAATCAATAAAATCAGTGTCTTCAATTAGTCTTTAATAAGGTTTCAAAATTTCTTGAATTTTTTTGAACACCACATTCTGGTGCCTTGGGCATTTAGGGGCTAAGCAAGATAATGATAATTATGATGATAATGATATATTGTTAATAATTTGAATATGAGGAGACCTTTGTAAATTTTTTGTCAAATAATTCATTATCATTTACTTTTGGAGTTTGACTTTGCAACTTAATATTGTTTTTCATGCATGCTATAATTTGTAAAAATGTAGGTCTACTCAATGTGGATGATGAACAATAGTTCATATTGGATGGATGAGCAAATAATTTATATCGGATGGATGAGCAGATAGTTCATATCGGATGGATGAGCAGATAGTTTATATCGGATGGATGAGCAGATAGTTCATATTGGATGGATGAGCAGATAGTTTATATTGTATGGATCAGCGCAAATATTTTTGGCTAAATTTAGCAAATTTTTTACCTCAGTTTTGATTGTGCTAAAAGTGTATTGTAAAAAAAATTCAAAAAATTCAAAAAGTAGTCAAAATTTCAAAATGTAAAACTGCTTATGAGATGAGGTGCAATTTGAAAAGTGTCCTAGTAGCTAATGATCTCTTAGATCCAGACACTTTAAGTAGCAAGGAATCACATTTGATTTCCCCCCACTTTGCATTCAAGCTAGGAGTTGGGTGTCACTTTGCCCTTGGTAGGATCAAAAGGGTAAAATGTGGGTATCCATTTTGGTAACTCTTGATAGCAATTGCAATTGTCAACTTCATCAAAAATTGCAACTTTATTGAACCTTGTTGCTTGATGACTTTTTGCCCTATTTGTTCTGCAAAAGCAAGGGAATTGCAAATTTGACATCATATCATTTGTATATACAAACATTGGGGATGTGAGATGAAATCAACCCTTGGAGAATTACTAGTGTTAAAAACTATCATTTGCATGATAAATTTACACTTGCTTCCATTTTTGTTGTATTGCCATTGTTGAGCTATGTATTTTCAATTTACATTGTTAATTTACACTTTGCAAATGTCCATGTGCAACATGATAATTAAAAAAATAAAACAACTATGGAAGATTGATTTTAGACATCACCAATTTGCATAGTTGGAGAATATTAAAAAAAAAACTTGATAGTTGCCATTTATATCTCAATAAGTTACAAGACATGTAGCTGAAAGTTTCTAGCCAAGGAAAAAAAACTAGCCAAAATACTAGACAAAATGCCAAACTATTGCAACTTGTCCTCTACAAAATATGAGGTAGGTAGCAATTTTTTGACCTACAATCCACGATTTTAGCAAGTGGAGCTGAAAATGAATTTAAGAGCCCTGGTATGGATGAGCACATAGTTTACATCGTATGGATGAGCAGATAGTTTACATCAGATGGATGAGCATATAGTTTACATCAGATGGATGAGCAGATAGTTTACATCAGATGGATGAGCAGATAGTTTACATCAGATGGATGAGCAGTTAGTTTACATCAGATGGATGAGCAGATAGTTTACATCAGATGGATGAGCAGTTAGTTTACATCAGATGGATGAGCAGATAGTTTATATTGGATGGATGAACTCTGTTCACCGAACTCTTCTTCTACAAGCGCGAATGCGGCGAGCCTTGCAGTAGTGTTACCGGTTTTCAAGCTTCGTCACCTCTACGACACCTGGGACTCTTCGCAGTTGGGAAGAATTGTTTTCCGCCGACAATGCGCAACGGAAACGGGTGTTGGTGTGAATCAAACACTTCATGGCTCATCACAATCAAAAAAACTTGAGGAGGATTGCGCGTTCATGCACAGAGGTTCCTTGTACAGCAAGTATGAAAACGCAGCGACGGGGAAAACAATGGATGTTCTAGACTTATGACGGCAGTGCTCCACTGTTTCGGTGCGGATGGGCGACATGCGATCGAGGGGTTTTTTAGGGTTTAGCAAATTCATGACGAATTGTGGCTGAAATTTGCATCAGTCCGATCATCAGCGATTGCGCTTCGGAGATGGGGAGGGTGACCTGGATTGCACGAGCGCTCTCCTCACGCTCGCCTTTCTCGTCGTCGCCTCCCGGGGGCCAATGCTTGCGCCCTGTGGTATTGTCATCGGCGGGCAACGATTCTGGCGTGAAGCAATCGTGGGCGCAATTTATGTACAGAGTTTTGTTTGCCCAGGGTGGCGCTTCGAAGGGCGAGCACATGAGGTCGAAGCTTTCGGCGGGGACGACACTGGGATTGTTTCTCGGTGCGGCAACAGCTCAACAAGCGTTTGCTGAAAAAGCCGCACCGTCGTCGGAGGATGCAGCACCGACAGGAGCTCCCAAGGGGGAGCCATTGCCATCGGCAGACATGGAGAAGGCGGTGCTGCAGGTGCGCGCGGGAATGGAGGAGCGGCTCATCGCGTTGAGGCTGCTCCATCCCACGGGCCTCCCGCCGCTCACCATCTCTGCCAAAGGGAAGAACGTCTCGGTCAAATTCGGCATGGCTCCCACGTGCGATTTCTCCCACTTGGTAGCCGATGTCGTGACTCGCCTTGGCGAGGGCACCCTTGGCAAGGAGATGATGTTGACAGCGGAGGACAGCGTGTTGTTCCGGCAGTTCAGGATCTTGCCTCGGGATTTTCACGACGAGTTTGTGTGGATGCTTGTCACGCTCGGGAAACCCTTTTACGGCGAGGACGGGCCTTCCGAGATCGAGTTTCTGAAGAAAGGACTCCTCACAACGATAGAGCTCGACGCCATCGTGAGCTCGTTCGCCATCGCCAGCGGGTTGGACCCGAACGATCGCCGACGTAATGTTCCACCGAAGGAGCGCTCCGTTAGGGTTCGAAACCCTAAAACGAAGGCTTTAGAAGGCTTGGAGAGCATGGGCGTGAAAATCTACGGGCTGGAGACTGCCGAAGCGTCCACGGAGACAAGCGATCGGATTTCATGGGACACCATCGCAGGATATTATGCGCAGAAACGCGAGATCGAAGACATGGTGCTCTTAGCCTTGAAGCGACCCGAAGTCTTCGACAACATCGCTCGTGGCACTCGCAGGAAGTTCGAGTCCAACCGACCCCGAGCCATTCTCTTCGAAGGCCCTCCAGGTACGCTCACAGCTTCTTCACACCAACTCAAACCCTAACCCTAATCCTAACCCTAAATCACACCTCACATACTCTAAGCTCACGAATGAATCCAGGGCGCTGATGAGATCGCTGATGAATGAATCCGTGGCGCTTCAGGCACAGGCAAGACGTCGTGCGCGCGCGTGATAGCAAGCCAAGCGGGAGTGCCGATGCTGTACGTGCCGCTGGAAGCCGTGATGTCGAAATACTACGGCGAAAGCGAGCGGCTGCTCGCGAAGATCTTCACGGCAGGCAACGAGCTTCCGGGAGGAGCGATCGTCTTTCTGGACGAGCTCGACTCGTTCGCCACGAGCCGTGACAACGAAATGCATGAGGCGACGCGGAGGTTGTTGTCAGTGCTGCTGCGACAGATGGATGGGTTCGAGCAAGACAAGAAGATCGTGGTGATCGCCGCCACGAACCGGAAGCAGGACTTGGATCCCGCGCTGCTCAGTCGCTTCGACACGTCGGTGGCGTTCAACTTGCCGGATGAGAGCACCCGGGAAGAGATCGCGTCGCAGTACGCTCGCCACCTGTCCTCCAGCGAGCTCAAGTCTCTGGCTGCCGTGAGCGACGGCATGTCCGGCCGTGACATCCACGATTTGTGCCAGCATGCGGAGCGCCGGTGGGCGTCCAAGGTGATCCGGGGCTCCCTTGCAGACAACATGCCTGCTGAAGGCCTCCCTCCCCTTCAAGAGTACATCGACTGTGCAGTGCAGCGGCGGCAGACCATCGTCAGGTATGGCCATGGCGCCGGTGAGTTCCTGCGAGTGGGTGACGGTCGTCCTCTCGGCACTCCAGTCAAACTCTAGCTCTTCAAAACATTAGGGGTAGTCACGGCTTCTCAGAGAATGAAAAGAGAATGGAGATTGAGAAGTTGTGGAGAGAAAAGAGGAGCCAATTGGAGCTCTGTCGTGAAGATGGTGTGACACCCCATTTGTTTGTTTTGGAGAATGAGAATGGGGAATGATTACCCGCTTTCAGAAGATGCAGAAGATGCAGTAACTACTGCACTCTCCACCAACGAGAGCAGTCAGTCGACTATAAAAACAAAAACAAGTAAAACGAGGTGAAACGTGGGTTGCAAGAGGTGAAACTTCTCCTGCTAAACTTCTCATAAGCCCCATTCTTCACCTCCGGCAGCCAACGGCAAGGCAAAGCGACTACCCCTACTATTTAGCTCATACCCAAATTTTGATCTGCTGAGTCGGCCCTGATATCTCTTTCTCCGGCACTCGTGATTTTTGGTATTCAAAACAATTAGCTCCGTTCCGAAACATTCCCATCTTTCCTTGCAGGAAGTTTGACTATTCAAATGTTGTTTCCTTTTTGTATTTATCCTCAGTAAGGGTTCCTATCCTTGACTAAATTATGTTATATACATCACAAAATGTCTCTAAAATAGACACCTTGTACATCGTATTGTACAGTCTAGGGTAACATTTAGTACAGATCACGACACTTGTTGCAGTTTTTTGTATTTTTCGGTAAAGATGTCAATCTGCAACATGTTGTGATATATATTGCATAGTTTAGGGGAACATTTATTGTGGATTGTCACTGAAATTACGTCTTTATATTAAAAGGCGTGTACTAGGGTCACCATACGTGAAGCAAGAAATTGGGTTCGTTCCCGAGTTCATTGACCACAAGGTGTTTTTATTTCCAAGCAATTATGCAGAATTCTCTACTGACAAGATCCTCTTCATGCCTTGTTCTTCTCTATCTCAAATACCATATCCCCTGCAATACCCTCTATCCCTAAGGTAACACCCCCCCCCCAACAAAAGGTGCTTACACTTCATGAATATTGAGAAGGAACTAGTTTGCTGGAGATTTACAAGCAATCCAAGAGCAGTAAAAGCTGCTTTGTCAATTCCTATTTTACATATGATAAAATTCACAGGCATACTCCCATCTACACATGCTTCTAAGTCTAAGCTAAGCCTCCTGTAGGGATCAATGAGATTCCCATTCTACCGACTCTATTCAAAAATGTCATGCTCAAAACGCCAACAGACTTTCGTGCTTTGGACAAATAATACCTAATCTTCAATGCCTACGAAGGATGGGTTTGGTACAACCGTGACCATGTTTCGTACAACCGAGACTTCTCCTCGTGCTTGCCTGCAAAGCTAGGCATGATTTTGACACCTCCAAGGACATCTTCACAAGGTTTGATGAAATGGAGAATGGAGCCGGGGTCCAGTTTCTGACCGTTTTCGTCACAGTCGAGCTTGGGAGGGGCGTGGAAACAAGGCTCCATGGAAGCGCTCTGGTTGCAGTGGCCATGAGTTTGGAAGGAGGCCTCCGCGGTCTCATTGGTTTCCGTTTTGGTGAGGATCCAGGGCGCGGTGCCTGCCAGGGCTTGTGCCACGTAACCAAAAGTGGAGCAAGGGCTGGTTACCAGAGTGTCGCTCAGAGAGAGCAGGTACATGTCTGCCCAGGCTTTCTTGTCGTGGTCGAATCCGAATAGCTGCACCTTCTCTTTGCTTGGAGTGTGCACACCAATGTAGTCCGCTCCCTCCACCGGAAGGTCCAGGTAATAACTTCGCAGCTTGTCGTAGTAGACATCATCCAGCGACGTCACCAGCACTGCCGTGGAGCCCGTTTTTGAACTCAGATGTAGCTTTTCCTCCGTCATTGGTGATTGCTCCGGCAACAGCTTCTTCTCCAAGACACACGCCAGGAGCTGCGAGGAGAGAACAAATTAGGGTTAGGGTTAGGGTTAGGGCTTAGGATACGCTGTCCACGAGACCATGCCCCACGATTAACCTTCTTCAACCTTTTCTGAAACTTCGAATCACCTTCAATCCTACAGCATCTAATCAGACTAGGATGACAATGAATGTAGGGTTAGAGACCAAGGAGCTTCACTTGAAACCACGTTTTTATATACCGTTTCTGAGGAAGTCATATGAGGCCTTTCTTTTGTTCAATTTATTGAACAATACAATAGAATATTTTTCACATATACTGGTGTTATTAAAGCAGATTTTTCTCAAGAGAGAATCGGTAAATTTGGATGTTTCAAAACCATGAAACTTGGTATTTTAGGGGTTAAAACTCTTCACTTTCACTTGATTATCAGTGCAGCATTCACTAGTAAAACATCTGTCCAAATCAAGTGGTCCTAATCAACACGAACATGTCCTAAACAACACTACTATGTTCAAAATATCCTAATCAAGAGGTCTGATTCAACACAATATTGTTGATTAGGTCTTATCTTCTTGTAGATATTGTACCTGATCAGCCACAACAGAAGGGGTGACGTTTGACTGGAGGATGCGCAGCTGGAGCCCGACTTGCCGGCGAGCACTCGCCAGATACGGTTCCCGGAATCGCAACACAAGCCCCCACATGAAGTTCGACGGCCGAAAGAGATACCGAGCCACATGCTGATATACAGTGTCCCGCTGGGGGAACATCCGGTCGAGCTCACTGTGAAACGAGTGCTCAAAGTGCAACCCCGGGACGAGATAGTTGTTGGACCGCCAGTACAGAAGCGGCACCTGCTTCAACTGCTTCTGCACGCGCCGGCAGAAGAACCGCTGGTCATGCTCGTCGTTGTCGTGCATCAGGTTCACGAACACATACCCATTCGGCATGGGCGAGGGGAGCGTCACATTGGTGAAGCCGCTGCTTTGCAGCAGGTACCCCAGCCGGTGATCATTCTCCCACGTCACTTTGCCCATCCACCTGTAGTCGTAATTCTCAGGCAAGAGCCACGACGTCCCTGGAAACGGCTCACAGAATAAACCGGCTATGTCGGTGCCAGAGTGGTCCAGCAACAGCACACGGTTCGTGAGCAACGCGTACACAAAAGCCGAGGCGATCGTGATCATCCGGTTCCCGAGCCCACTGTTGGCAATCCAGATCACGAACTGGCAGTCGTTGAGGTCTGCATTCGTGCCGGTTTGTTCGAACTTGACTGCCTCCGGTGCACACCTCCTGTGGCGAGCCTCGTACTGCCGAAGCTTGGTGATCAAGTAGGACGATGGGCTGTGAGGACTCGGTTTTCGAATCAAGCTTTCCTCTGCTCTGCTGATGCATTGCCCTGCCTCGTAGTCCTCGGGAGGGAGTAGCAAGCCTCCGAGTGTCTGGTCTCCTGATACGAAATACTTCGCCTCTGCGTACCCACCACGTGTCATCCCCTTAGTACACACCATCATCACCTTGCCGTGCAACCCTCCATCCCTGGTGTATGTGGTACCACAATAAAAGCCGCCGGTATGCATAGGATACTCATCTGTGAGTATCTAACCGCACAAAATGTACCACACTCACATGCACCCTCCTACGAATCCAGGTAGATTCCTATCTAAAGCCCTAATGGTTTCACTTAGAATGTTTTATGCAATGGTTTCACTTAGAATGTTTTATGCAATGGTTTCACCTTCAATTTTTGATGCAGATACATCTAATTTCCTGGGTTCTGATGGTACGAGAACAAGAGCCGCCGGTAAGCATAGGATACTCATCTGTGTGTGTAACCGCGCAAAATGTACCATACTGACATGCACCCTCCTAATAGATTCCCATCTAAAGCCCTAATGGTTTCACTTACAATTTTTTATGGAGATAAATCTAATTACTACGTTCTTAATCTTCTAGTTTAGAACTAGGAAAACTGGAATATGACACCGGTACAATCAAGCACAACAGAAGCACTTTCTGTGTTGAGGGAATCATAAGGTGTACTGTCTGAAGAGAGGATTCACTCACTAGTGAGTACTGTAGCAGCAAGCATGCCAGAAGTTCTACGAATCCAGATAGATTCCCATCTAAAACCCTAATGGTTTCACCTACAATTTCTTATGCAATGGTTTTACCTTCAGTTTTTTATGCAGACACATCTAAATTACTGGATTCTAAACTCCTAAAGGATATTGCATACCAAAAGTGCTGTCTGTATTCATATAAGGACTATTTAGTACTTGAAGAAATGGCTTTATGACAAATGCCAATAATTCCCCCAAAAATCCTAGTTGACCAGGAGTATGTTTGTGACTTAGGCTTAAAACTTACAGCTCCCAAGGATTCATGTGCTACCCAAATACCCCATCCGTCTACAACACAAGAAAGTGTATACATTATCCTTTTGGGGTTGATCTTTTTGGGGTTGATCTTTTTGGGGTTAATCTTCTAGTCTAGAACTAGGAAAACTGGAAGATGACACCGGTGCGATCAAGCACAACAGAAGCACTTTCTGTGTTGAAGGAATCATAAGGTGTACTTTCTGAAGAGAGGGTTCACTCACTAGTGAGTACTGTAGCAGCGAGCATGCCAAAGGTCCAGGCCCTGATAAATAATTCAAAATGAAGTACTGTAGCAAGCCTGCCAGAGGTCCAGGACCTGATAAAATAATTCAAAATGCAGTACTGTAGGGTTGTTGAAAACATTTAAGTTATATCAACACCTCGTTCGGGACACGACATCCTTCCTCTTTGGTCAACCCGGATTCTATCTAGAATATTCACGAATTCTAGTAACACCTTCTGAATGGAGATTTGAAATTCCCATTCTTCTTGGTTGTTGCTACTGTAGCGCTAGCTAGGACACAGCACGTGTAACATATACAGCATTCAAAAACTGCAAATGAAGTGGCATTAGGGAAAGTTAGAAAGGGATACCTGAATCAGAATTAACGGACCATGATGCAGAGTGGTTTTGCCGCGACATGTAATTGAGCGTGTAAAAGACGGAGAGGAAGAAGAAAAACCCCAAGAAAATGCACATGAGTTCCAATCTGCGAGGCTTCCGTGCGACCCCATGCTTGAAATCCATCACCATTTCCAATGCAGCCAGCTCCCTCTTCCCACCAGTAGTGTTGCGAATTCTTTCCAAGTAATATATACTGTCCTACCACCGTTTTCAACCTTTTCCGTGCAGCTCGACGCTGTCCTTCATCACTTTGATGCCGATCTTGGATCTCAACAACCATCTGACACGCATCAAGAATCTCCTAAAGAAAAACTAAGCTACTACACACAATGATCGCACTTCTTGTAAACTCAAGAAACCAAACCCCTGCATCTCTGCATCACCAGAAAATGACGTGGCAGGCAATTAATACCAGAACCTCACAATGTAGACATTGTCACGGAACTGAGCGAATTCAAAAAATCCTCGAAACGTCCGCCTCGTTCATGTCTAGCCTGAACAGAAAACTAACACACACCCAATGATCGCACTTCTTGTAAACTCAAGACAACCAAACCCCTGCATCTCTGCATCACCAGAAAATGACGTGGCAAGCAATTAATACCAGAACCTCACAATGTAGACATTGCACCCGAACGGAGCGAATTCAAAAATCCTCGAAACGTCCGCCTCGTTCACACAATGCTATGTCTAGATTGAACAGAAAAATAACGATTATACACACAAAAAAAGCGCAAACACGATCGATCCAGCTCGTCCAGACCATACCCCTAGGCGTGACAACCAAGGCGACTCGTGGATTAGGGTTACAAGCCAGACATCGAAGTGGGGCACCGCACGAACTAGATTAATTAGAGTTCTACCAAAAAGCGCATATACATTTGCTATAAACCTCAAATGCTCCGCACCTGTTTCAAACTCTAGTAAGCCTAGAGCCAATTATTTGATCTCGTCACAAGATCACTAGAAAAGTAGATACGAATACGACCGTCTTATTGTAGTTCGTATATAATGAGTAGGACTTCACACCAGCCCTCTGTTGTTGCTGAGTGTGACGTTCCCGTGCTGAGTGCGCAATGCGTTATTGTCGAAACTTTGTGGATGTGATTGTTCTTTCTACAAACTTGAATTTGGCAGAGTGTTGGTGCTGGACGTGCCCAGGATTGGTTTCGTAAACCCTGGAGGTTGAAAATTGTTGGGAGATTTGTGGATGTTGTGCAACAGACAAGCATAAACTTAAGTACTGTTCGGGAGAAGGAATGTTCGATGAAGCGAGCTGCAGAAAGTCCTCTTTTGGTGTGCACCAATTGTGGAAGGCTTGCATTTGCGACCTCGACGACGCACGTGGCTGTGACCATGGTTGCATGGATGGTGGATCTCGTTGTGGAGGAACAGGCGTGGCTGGAGCAGTGTAAGTTAACCCCTGTAAAGGGCCCTTGGGCTCTAGAGATATGGTACCAAATACGGTCACAATCAATATTTAGAAGTTTGAATTAGATGGAAAATTAAGTATTACAATCATACACATTGAAGGGTTGTACAATGGTGGGTGCATAATTTTTTTTGGAAAGCCCTCAGAGCAACTCAAATACGGCTATATATACGGCCATACGTACGGTCAAAGATGGCCAATGGGCCGTTCAGGGGTTAACCTCTAAGCGCCCCAGCGACTAGATTTTGGTCGCTCCAGATTTTAAACCTTGTTTTGAGGCACTGGATCTAACTTTTTGGTCTTGCTATAAACTACAATTATGAAGGCATTCAAGTTGTCCATGTCAATGGAGTAATGGCGAGGAAAGCCAAATTGTTGTATAAGCGCTGTAAGAGATTTGATTTGGTGAAACACTGTACGCGGCAATAGGGGCGGTTTAGCAAGCAACGTTTTACATGTTGCAACTGGTCAATATCCCTTGCAAGCTTCCTTGTGTAAGCTTTGTGGTAGCGGGAAAGTTGTTGGCAAGGGTTCAAGCATGTTCTAGACCCTTAATATGGCAATTGTCACCAATGGTGCCGGTCATTGTTTTTTGTGCATTAGCAATTTGAAGCCCTAAAACTTGACATAAAAAGAAGTGCAATCTTCAATAATTTACAAGTGTGTGCATTCACATATGATCTTGCTGCTCACAAAATTTGAGATGAATTCAGGGCTTATAGGATTTTGTAAAAATCATCAAATAGCAACTACTTACCAAAAAATGAAATTTTGTCATCACATGTTGTTCAATTAAATGTTATAATCTCCCATCTCCCGTGGTGAATTGTTCCCAAAATTTGCAAGCCATTTTCTAAGTAGGTGTTCCACTATTTTCAATGGTCATTTTTTGTGGATCATCCAATTGACCGAGATACGATGCATCAAAGTTGTCGATCTCCAAAAACCCTGATTTTGGTGGATACAGCTTGGGTGCTCAGCGGTTAAGGTTGGAGGCTTGAAAAGCAACCTTGTCAATTAGCGAGTGACATAGGTAACCCAAGAATGAATATGAGGTGGTTTTTGAATGGACCCTCCCTAGTCTTAAAGGAAAAGTTGTCTTTTATTGCAAGAGCCAAGTACAAGTCTTGGATTTACCTAATCTCTTTATACATTACAGGGGGACAGTTTATGAGATATCTAGAATCCTAAATAGGTACCTACTACAGAAAACTTTGAAAACTCATCAACAATTCAATAACGCCTTAAAAAATAAAAAAATAATTGGGTTACATTTAGCATCCATTTCTCTTTGTTTGAAAATTACTCAAAAATCTGTCTAGGGAAGACCATGAAAAAGCATATCAGTCCTTAAAGGGTCGTTTTTTGAGCCTCCTACTTTAGGAGAAGATTTGGCCGGGTTGAAAGCATTGAACAACATATTAGGTAAATTGGGAAAAACAAAGGTACCATTTTGGACTCCACTTTAACCCCTAAATGTCTGAGCGTGCCGCTCTGACCAATACAATACGAGGTGTGTTTCTTGTATTTGGAATGGAACCACACCTCTACTACATTTGAGACCAACAAAGAAGTTGGAGAATAGATCAATGTGGTTCTAGTGAGCTACTTGAGATCCCAAATTAAAATTTCTTACTGATAGCAAATGAAAATTACACGTCAACATATATACTATGCCCTATGGATGTTTAAAGGTTAATTTCACATCAATTAATGTAGGCATAGCTATTGCTCAAAAGTTGTAATTATTGAAGTTCATGGAGGTAATCACTAAGACTTCAATATTGTACAAGACAATGTACTCTCATTTTTTTGTGATATGCTAATATATACATAATGGCAAAAATAGTGAAAGCCCAAGGATGTACTATTTTTTCCAATTTACCTAATATGGTGTTCATCAATCCAACACCCTAAAAGACTCACCAAATATATTACTATTTTTTATCTAGTGTAATAATTAGAACTTGTAATTACTATCATTGATAATTGTATTCAAAAACTCTTCAAATAAATAAATAAAATACGGAATTAGAAATTAGACAATAAAAAGAAAATCCATGGAAAATAAGCTAAAAGATTTTAAAAAAATGGCAAATTATGCTTTAAAGGGAGAATTTATGATAATGGCACACCAAATTTATCAAAATTTGGTGTGCCATTACCTTGGATTTTCTTTCTTAGGCATGGTTGGCCATCTCTTTTGTCATTTAGCATGCTTTCAGTGGGTTTTACTATTACAATTTAGTTTCCCATTCCGCATATTATTTATTTGTTTGAAGAGTTTCTGTGTATGCTTTTCAACGATAGTAATCATAAGTTCCAATTATTACACTAGTAAAAAAATAGTAATATATTTGATGAGTTGTTTAGGGTATTGGATTGATGATGCCCTAACCTTCTCATTGCCCATTGCCTAGATGAATGGGGTCACAAGACTTTGTTCATTGTATATCCATGTTTTTGGGTCAAGGTGGAATTTTTTTGTAATTCTTTAGGCAAGGGTAAGAGAAATTATTTGTCCTTGTTTTGGGATTAAATATACTCTCAAAATAGCCTAGACACTTGGCACGCAATCATTGACAAGGGAGGAGTATGCACTTGTCAGAGTGATGCTTGAGAGTTGAGAACTTGAGACAATAAGTAGTCAAATCAAAGAGGAAGTGAGGATGAAAAACTTTTGGGTGTCCGTATAAGGTAGTACGCTCTAAAACCATCAATTTAAGAGCTGGTCTATTTTTTCATGGGCTTTTTGAGATATGAAGATTTGTTTGCCTAATTCAGACAAAGAGAAATAGATGCCAAATACAACCCAATTTTTTTCATATTTTTTGAAGCATTATTGAATTGTTGATGAATTTTCAAAGTTTTTTACAATTGACACCTATTTGTGACTTGTAGGTCTCCAAAATCCGTCCCCCTAGTAACTTGTAAAGAGATGGGGTGAAACCAAGGAATATGATTGATTCTTGCAATAAAACACACCATTTATTCTATCCACTTCATGTCTAAAAAGGGTCCGTTTAAGGGCCACTTCATATCCGTTCTTGAGTTCCTAGTAAGGACACTTTAGGTGAGAGGGTTGCAATTCCACTGCACTACCTTGATGCCAATTAAGCCATAAAGCCACTAGCATTGTAGAAACCAATCTCTGACATCACACAGCTTAAAAGTAATGAGCTTGAATTGCAACCCTCTCATATAAAGTGTTCCTATAAGCAACTCAAGAATGGATATGAAGTAGTCCTTGAATGGACCTCTATAGTTAGAGAGGAAAATGTGTATTCAATTGCAAGAGTCAATCACACTCTTTGGTTTCACCTCATCTCATTACAAGTTGGAAGAAAATGACTTATGGGAGACCTATAAGTCATAAACAGGTGCTTGCTACAGAAACTTGAAAATTCATCAACAATTCAACAATGCTTCAAAAAATACAAAAAAATTGTATTATATTTGGTATCTATTTCTCTTAGTCCAAAAACTAAACAAAAAATCTTCCTATCCTAGAAAGCCCATGAAAAAGCAAACGAGCCTTCAAAATGTCATTTTTAAAGCACACTACTTTAACATTTAAATGACGAGCTAGTCAGCTAGTCATTATGATTGTCTGCTACACTAGATTGACTCATGTGGCAAAGTGCTAGCAAAAATCAATATTACTCCCAAAAGTTGCATAAGTCAGTATTGCATGTTGTCCTCATGAAAATTGCAAGAAGGACAACACAAGGCTTAACACTTTTCTTTGTGAATCTTCTCTCAATTTGAGGTATCATTAGGGTCTAGGGAAGTTACTTTTAGAACCTTCTAAATTCTTTTACTTTAGTGTTTTGAGTATCTTTTATTTTAGCTTAGAGTATATATTGAAGTCAAGATTGAAGAGTTCTTCAAACTCAACAACACATTTCTTGGAGCTCTCATCTTTTTTGTTTTTCTAGATTCTTGTTAGATGGTAGCCAGCCGTAGGCTATACATGCTTGAGTCACTAGCGCCTACACTTGCGAATCATTGTAAAAGTATTGTTGACCCTACCCAATAATTTTGGACTCAAGAGCAATTGCTTGCTTCAGGATCTCTGTTGCTCACACCATTACTCTACTCCCAACTAAAGGAACAATCAATGCAATAATTTGGTTGTTACGTTTAACAAAGGCTTCTTTTTTACTAGCCACTGATTCTATCTTAGCATCCAACAACATAGTTTTCTTCACCAACTGAGCGACAACGGCTTGAAGCTGGGGAATACTATCAATATTCCATTTTGACGTGTGCTGTAACGTAGCCGCGGAGAGACCAACTGAGTTAACATATATGTGCCATTCTCTTTGAAGGTTTGGAGCTAGAGTTGCCTTGGACAGATCAAGCGCCGCAAGTTGATGACAGAGCACAAAAATGGAGAGATCAATCGGCAAAGATACCTTACGTTGCAAAGGGTTGGAGTTGAAGCTGCAAGCACAACTGACGCACCACAAGTGGTGACAGAGAAGAGTAGATGGCTAGTGGTTATGGTGGGAAAAAACAAAAATTAGGGTTTTCTGTGCGCGACCGCTAGACAAGAGTGGAGAGGCCAATGTGTGGGGGGACGAGAGAGTGGAGATGCCAATGTGCGGCAGGGTATTTTCTGTAGGCTTTAAAAAGCTAGAAAGCTACAAATAGTCAATTCAAGCTTCAAGCCTATACAAAAAAAATGAAGAGTGCCATCTGTATTAGAGCAATCTATAATTATTTATACGGCCTAAGAGATTCCATTTTTTCCTATGCTATTTTTTTATAAGAAAAAAAATGAATTATTAATCAAAAACAACAAAAGGTTTTGGATAAAATGAACAAAAAAGACATGTGAATATTTGATGGTTGGAGTTTAATATTGTAGGTAAATTAAAAAAAAAATTTACACCCTATTTTTTGTTAAGACATTTTGATTGGTGTTTGATTGGTGTTAGGTTTTGCTTTTCACTTCCTATTTTTTTTATGGACCCTAATTATGAACAAAATTTTGATTTTGATTTCACTCCCTTTTTAATTATTAAATATTTCTTTTGGACTTAAATTCATATTTAATTTTGACACCCTATTTTTTGCTATTATATAGGATATAACACTTTGGTTGGTTTTAAATTTTGAGTTTTTTTCACTTCTAATTATTTTTGTTTAGTCATCTTTGCTTTGGCTTTTCATCCAATACAGCCTAGCTCTTCAAATACCCACTGTTTATAGAGAACCATACTAGATATAATCTTATGCATATGATACCTCCAAATCTTGTGCCCCATATTAGTTATAAAAAAGAATCAATGCCTAAGATTTGTAGTGTACATATATTATTTATATTGAATTTAGCACTTTAAATGTTCCTTTCTTTATTTGTAAATTTGTTATAATTTTTATTTTAAATGAATAAAACCCTTGTTATCAATAGAAGAAAATTTGAAACAATTGTGTTAAAGTCAACATAACCAACCTTAATGTTGTTTTGTTCCTAATGCAAAAATTGCTTTTCTAACGCAAACTTTTGCTTTTGGAACAAAACAACATCAAGTTGGTTATGTTGACTTTAACGCAATTTTTTCAATTTTTCTTCTAGTGTATATTTTGTTGGATGTTAATTCTAAAATGCATTAAGTGATCCACCCGGGATTAAATCACAATATTGGAATATTGCATATTTGCAGGTCTATACTTCTACAAAATTGCATGGTGAATTCCTAAAAGTTGGACAAGTTTGCTATTCAGTATAGTTGGAGAATATAGAGGCTGTTATTTGCGATTTTTGTAAATTGGCAAGGATTTTTCCTTTCCTTCTGGATATACAAGATTTCATTACACTAAACCGTTCCTTGATTGTCATGAGACTCTTTGTCCATAGCGCTTGCCATATCTATTTAGCTGGTGACAATTCCTAGGTATAATTGAATCTTTCACAATTTGTATTATGAGTTAAAACAACACCTGCTTTGATTCTAAGCCTAACATTTGTAATAGTGATTGCGTGGCAGGTTTTGATCTAAGACATGTCAACCTAACTGGTGGACGGGGGGTTGGATCCCATTCTAGCGTACATAGCAGGAAGAGAAGTAAACCAAATGCAATGGTCGGCCTCGCATTCCGACTCAGTGGACATTGCCTTTGAAAACAAGCTTTAGGTTCTCTAAGTCTAACTTTGATGCATGCGTCCTCTCCCCATCACGCTTTGCAGGCAATTTGTTTTGATCTTGGTGGTGCAGGCAAGTGATACATGGACCCATATACTTCTTGAAAATTTGCTACCACTTTCTGACTGTTTGCTGAACGTCACCTCACATTCTTCTTCACACATTGCTTTGAGGCATTCTCTTAGTCTATGATTGGAGTACACTGACAACATTATTTGCTAAACAATTAGATCCAAACCTGCACACCATGCTATGTTTTCTATGGTAAAATCCAAGTACTAGAGGTTGCTTTCCTATTTGATTTTTTTTTTTCATTTTTTCAAAAAATATTTTTTTGTTGCATCTTAGGCAGCCCACAGTAAAGGGCAGCTACCAAAAAATGGTCAATTGAGTGCTTAGGGGTTACAAATTTATCATAAAACTCACTTTAAATTGTCAAAGTACTCTCACAAATACAAAATTCAGAAGTCCCAAAATGTATCATTTTTCCCAATATAATTTCTAAAGGACCAAACTGCGTTTTTTTGACAATATAACAATTTTGGGAAGCTCACTACAAATTGATTTTTTATTTTTTTTCTCTAGAATTTTCACACATGATATGTCTAAGGAGTAGCTTTTAAGGCCCAACAATTTTCATAACTTGTGGGTACTTGGTTCAAAGGTTGTTGCATGATATGTAATTTTCCTTAAACTCTGGACAACCTAGACAGCTTCCAAAAAAATCACTTTTGTAGGAAATAAAATTTTAAAATTGGTTTTCTAAATTTGTGTATATGCTAAATGCTTTTAATTATTCTATTTTGATGAATGAGATGAAATTTATGAGGAGTTTTTGTTTGTGGGCAGTTGTGGATTAGCTCTACTCTAAAATATACTTTGAAGTCCATTATTTTACTCAATTTTTAATTTTCTAGAACAAAATCAAAAAAAAAAAAGATGAAGATTTTTTATTGAAACATTGCAATAGTTGAGATTGGCATTTTTAATTTCCATAATTAAATTCTTAACAATTTCGTGTTTTGAAGCATTCTATACTTCTTTTTACTTACTATTTTTTCCCATGTGTTGTACAATACCAAATGATTTGAAAAAATTTCAAATATGTGTCTGAATTGCATTGAAGAATGGATACAAAGAGTTGCAACCATTTTGGATTTTTTTTTGTACAAATGTGGCCTTGTGAATTGCAACTCCTTGAAATTTCGTAGACAAAAAATGACTTTTTGTCAATTCACACTCAAATATCTTACAACCTACATAGTGAAAGTTTCTGATTTTTTTTCAGATCTTCTAAAACTAGTGTACTAAAGGATCTTACGGTTAAACGTGTCCAAGAATGTTTTTTTTCTAGAGTTTGATACTTGTTGTAGAAATGGCAGTTTTGTAGCAGTTTCGGTGAAAATGTAGTGAAAACATTTTGTCGTTAACAAATATGGTGCAAAATTCAATATAGAGTACCATCACAAGTACGCACTTTGTAACCACATTCAATGTCCTTCACTACTTATGATAATGAAGAGCGCCATGAACAAATCATGGAAATGATAAAATTCCCGGCCTCTAGCGGTTGTTCCGTGGCAATATTCATCAATACTTTCAACAAAAAAGGTAAATTTTCATAACATTGTTCATGATAAAAATTTACATTGTATTATGCATGGAAAAAAAAACGTCGCACGTTAATGTGATGTCTTCCTAAATACTAAATTTGTGTTTGAAATTACAATACCATTCAACTAACCCAACAATATTTCATTATTGAACAATATTTTGGTTAGTATCAAAACAAATGTTGTAAAACTTGATATCAGCTTGAAAGCTTTTAAAAACATATTTATAGTAACCATATTCAACTTCTATCCCAAAATTGTACACACTGAGTGATGGAGCAAACACTACAACCATCAAGAGCTCAAAGCCCATATCAATATTTTGGGATCAGGAATAAATGGCTCTTGAGTGATCTTTCATCCAAAGTCAATTTTTTCATCCAAAGTGATGATTGAAATTTTTAAAACCAACAATCTCTAATTCTCCATAACCAGTTTGATGAAATTGAGTGAATTCATATCATACAAAAATTTGGATAATACATGCAAAATTCAAGAAAACAATAGAAAGAATAGAACTAAAGAAAGCAACAGTAATAATTAGGATTTTGAGTTGCAATGTCAAGCAACTATATTACAAGAGGCTCTATCTTTGCAGCACCAATTTGCTTTTAGAATAAGATACCTAAGGTAGAAGGTTCATTCTTTGAGCGTTCCCCAATTCCAACCCCTACTTTTTGGGGCTTCTCCACCCAGTGTTGAACCCAAAGTGAAGCAATGAACGCCTCTTGCACAAGCAAATTTTGCCATATTTCAGGTGCTAAGCTACTTTGAGATGGTTAGGATTGGGACCCTCAAGTGCCATTATAGGAACATACCCATGCAATTTCAAAATTATTCTAGAGTTGCTAATAGGGACCCTATGAGCTGCAACTTCATCATTTTATATAAAATAATCTACAATACTCACAAAAATTACGTTTGAGGACAGCTTGTTGAAAGGCTAACCTTAATAATTGTTTTCTTAAATTTTCCAAGACTTTGAGGTACCCCAAACACTTAAACACTCGGGTATGGGTCTGTCTACCTTACTTGAACTTCCTTGGAATAACTTCTCTCAATGGCAAAAGCATCCACCTCTCCAATCTATAGCCAACAAAGAGCTACTACCAGTCTACCACTTCACCCTTCTCCTCCCTCGCAATTACTGTGGGCAAGACCATATTGGAGTAATATCTAGTCATCTCTAGTCAAAGCTCAATCATAATCAAAAACTGTAGGCAGATGAAAGTAACGGTTTTCGGAGTTTTGATTAGCCTCGCACTCCGCCTAAAAAAAATGTCTGAAATCAGGGGCTTGAAAATGTCCAAAACCAATAGCAGAGATCCCCAAAATGGAATTTTACACAATTAGTTCAAATGGCATAAAATATTGCTACATGTTCTAAAACTGCAAATTTTACACTAGGGAGTTAACTTATTGTTGTACCGATAAATATAAATATAAAGTCAAATAAACTCTGCTAAAGTTTTCTGTGGTATTTTTTCGTTTGATCATAAATGAAGTCAAAGTTCCATAGCAAGATATATAAAAAATTAATGACTCCAGCTGAATATAATCTGGGGGCTGGGGCAATAAGAGAAAGAACAAGAGAAAATAAAGTGAAGGAAAAAACGAACTGTCAGAAGCCTGGGATTACCGCGGTTTTTGAACACTGATCTGGCCAGGGTTTTTTTTTCATTTTTTAAGAAATGCTAAGGTGGCAATTTTAAATGTTACAGTGGTGCTCCAAATTTCAACAGTTATCCACATATTGGATAGAAAATATCATATTAGCACATAATACATGTCTATAATTAGGTTTTCATTCACAATTTGGCAATTTCATCCAATTTTTTTTTTAAAATTGAAGCTTTTTGGCGATTTCATCCAAATCATGTTTTTTTTCTATAGGCTTGGTGCCGGTCAAAAAAATTTGGTGCTTATTTGCTCCAAATCGCCAAAAAAAAAAACACTGGATCTGGCTTGCAACAGCAACGACAGTCTGCGACCCCGTGTTTGTCAAAATGGTGAAGTCCTAGCAAAGTTCTGGCAAAGTTACGCTTCGTAGTCGTCATCGTCGTCGTCACTTAAATGCATGTGCGTTGACAGAAGGCCCAACAAAAATCTGCATTCTAGTGCAGGACGGCAAAGCTGCAACATGCATGCCCACACGCGTCACAACTACCCTACAGTACGTCCCCAAACTCTAATGTCACAAATGCTTACTTGCAAGATTGCTTGCTTGTTTACCAGCCCTTCCTCTTCGTTCCGTATTTTACCGACACTGCAGACGTTCTGCACACAACTCATTGGTTAGACCACTTTGCAAGTAGCGACCTCTACGGTGTTTGCTGCCTTTGAATTCTAATCTTCCAATTGCGCCTTTCACCAACCTAGTTTCTTCTGTCGATACGTGCACGTCATGTTCTTAAACTTGCCTTAATTACAATGCGGGTTCGAGACTGAGTCGGTCGTGGCAACCCACAGAAGTTGGCTTTGAAGGTTCAGCAACACCTGGTCTTTAGAAGTTTTGCAGTTTGCCAAGGTGAATGCTGCATGCTCGCTTTTGCAAGTTCCCATCTTTTCGGATAGAAGACGTTACAACGTGAATTCTTTCGATGGATTTTCGTTGCCTGAGTATTTAGTTTGAAGGCACTTGTTGCAACTGCAGGAAATGAGCGTGAGGACGTACTCTGAGCTCAGTTGCACCGATCCAGTAATGACGAGTCTTGGCGTTGCAAGATTGAAGTTGGCGATCTCTCTGCTTTCCCTGATCATACCAACAATGGCCATCTCCGTCGCTGACCACCCGTTGCAAGTGCACCTCACCGAATGGAGGACTCTGCCCAGTGGTGAGAGGGTGAGCTGCAACGAGAAGATGCACCGCCATCACAAGGAAACTTGGAAACGAAGAATGGCAGAAGCTAGCACGCACCAATGGCAGGAGAAGCACGGATCCCGAGGCAGGAGGTTGTCCAACAGCAACAGGAGCCTTGTCACTCCAAACACCACAGCCGAGGTAGACGCGCTGCTTGCGTTTCGAAGCGCTATTCTACTTGACCCCACGCAAGCCCTGGCCAACTGGACTATGGACAACAAGGCCACAAAGTGCAGCGACTGGAAAGGCGTCACCTGTGATGAAGCAGGGCACGTGACGCAGGTTGTGCTTCCGGAGTTGCGGTTGAATGGCACCATCTCTCCTGCAATAGGCGACCTTGCGCATTTGTCTTCTCTCAACCTCAGTGGAAGCAACTTTTGGGGATCGATTCCTTCGGAGTTGGGGCAGTGCCAGAATCTGTCGGTTCTAGATTTGAGCCAGAATACTCTTGGCGGTGAGGTGCCTCCGGAGCTCTTCAATTTGCCGAGCCTTGAGATTTTGTGGCTCTGGAACAACACAATATCAGGCGGGCTTCCGGAGGTCCTCCACACGAATGGATGCCGAAGTTTGAACGAGTTCTGGATCGACAACAACGACATCTCTGGAGCTCTTCCAAGCAGCTTCAGTAGATGCAAGAATTTAACGCTTTTATCGTTTACGAACAACCATTTGAATGGAAGCATTCCGGGAGAACTCGGCGAACTGCATCAGCTCCAACAGCTTTGGCTTGATACAAACCGCTTTACTGGTAAGTCGTTATGCTGTACGCCCTTCATGCTTTTTCTAATGAAGCGAATGCCACTGCACTTTTAAACTACAATGCATTTTTGGAAAGAAAAATCTGGAACGGGTGAGAAATTCCTGTTTTTTTTGTCGGAGTGTTGCATGAATCCTGAGCTGGGTTGCAGTTGGTTTCGGAGTTTCAAGTCTCCTCACGATGCAGAAGATGTGGTGATTTGCAGGTCGCATTCCAAGTCAATTGGGGTCACTGACGAAACTTACATGGCTTGTACTGGAGGGAAACTATCTTGGCGGCCAAATTCCACCTTCCCTTGGGACTCTCAGCGACCTGCAAGTCCTGGATTTGAAAAACAACAATTTAACAGATTCAATTCTGCCTTCTTTGGGAAATTGTTCGTCCCTCGTGAACTTATTATTGGGCTACAACCAACTCACGGGAACCATACCTGAAGAATTAGGAAACCTGAGTAATATTCAATCGTTTGGCTTCGAGTACAACTGGAAGCTAACGGGCTCAGTTCCCGGCTTTCTTGCAAAGTGTTCCAAGTTGAGGAGTTTGTTCCTCGGTGCATGTGGATTCACATCCATAGCGCCAGAGATATGGAGCATGAAAAGCTTGCAGCAAATAGTCCTCTTCTCTAACAACTTAACTGGGGAGCTGCCGCTGGAAGTCGGGAACTGCACAAGTCTACTCTGGTTAGATCTTGGTTGGTACCCCAATAGACTGACTGGTTCCATTCCACCGACCTTAGGCCTGCTATCTATCCTTTCCACATTGAGCCTACAGATGAACCTACTCACCGGAGGAATACCGACAGAGCTTGGAATGTGTTCGAAATTGGAAAACCTGATGCTAGGTCAAAATAGAATTTACGGCTCTTTACCTGTGGACTTCACCAAGTGGCCAAGTTTGAAGTACTTCTCCGTGACAGGCAACACCCTCGTTGGAGGAATTCCTCCGTCCTTTGGAGGCATCAATTCTAGCCTTGTGTTAGCAGATTTCAGCCGAAATCGTTTCACTGGAGGATTTCCTGCTCAAATAAACAGCGCCCATCTCTCAGACTTGCGAGTGCTTCTGTTTTCGCACAATGAGATCGAAGGATCCATTCCCTCCTGGTTTGGAAACCTGAAAAGCTTGCAAGTGCTGGACTTGTCGTTCAACAAGCTCACCGGCTCCATCCCGCAAAGCGTGGGCAACCTGGCTGGGTATAAAGTGAAAATCAATGACACTTCAAGCAAGCCAGATGCGGTTTTCACTTTGAACCAGAGGTTGAATTTGACATTAAAAGGAAATTCCGTGTCATACTCTTACTTTCTACAGGCAACGACGTTCATGGACATGTCTTCCAATGCATTGCGAGGAGAGATTCCTGTCGAAATCACACAACTGATTGGTATGAAATACCTGACTTTATCGAACAATAGCTTCGAAGGGAACATTTGGAGAGCTGTTGAAAACATGACAGCCTTGGAATCTTTGGACTTGTCTCAAAATAATCTCAGTGGACCGCTCCCTTTATTGCTGCCGTCGTCCTTGAGCACTTTCAAAGTATCCCTCAACAATCTCAACGGTGCTATTCCCACGGGTGGCCAGTACGACACGTTTCAAAGCTCCTATTATTTGCCAGGGAATCCGGGCTTATGTGGAGCCATCATTCAAGTGCCATGCGCTGGTGACGCAGAGAATTCTGTCCATTCCCAAGTTACGGTCTTGGACTACATCTCCTTCCCGGGTTTCGGAATTGGAGCAGCAGCTGGCTTCTGCGTTGTGGCAATGACGACTCTCCTTTGCGACCCAGCTCGTGTCTTTGTGTTCGGAGCTGCAGACAAGCGAAAAGATTCTGCCAAGATACAACCAGCATACGGCTTATTCAACCCTAAATTCTAGAAGCTATGTTAGCAATTTGTTAGTTTGTCCTTTACTATGTACAGTAATTTCAGAATTGTGAGCTTCAAGCTTAGGACTCTCCTTCTCAAGAAACATCAGTGAATGACAGAGGCTCTCATGAATTTGAATCAGATAAAGGAGGCCAATCTAGTTAATTGAGGTTATCTCTCATAAGTCATAACGATTACAATTTGTGTAATATAACAAAGTAGTTTTCATGATCATATTCCACGCAGATTGACATCTACTGCTGAGTGGCTACGTGAGAAATTGGGCAGGTATACCGTCAAGTGGATCATTCAAATACAATTTTGGCATGTCTGTCAATCACTGAATGCAAAAACAATAACGTTATTTTAACGAATGAATCTAAGTTTCTACTTCTCTTCATTGATAAACAGTAGGACTTACCTGCACAGAGCGACTTCAGAAAACATCTGAAAAGTCATTAAGTGACCACGTTCGCCACAATATCAGTACAAAAATCTGCAACAAAGTTTGGAGCACCCAATGATAACCACATTCACTAAACAGTATTCTCAAACAGCAGAAACACAGTCAAGGCGATAATTAAACTGCCATTTTAACACGAGCTCAAAAATGCTTCCATGAAGTACACAGCTTCCAGGCAGAAACAAAACAGTAACAAAATCACCTAATTAGGTTACGTCGGAGTAGAGGTCTCGAAGTTGGCAGTACATACCACAGCCTTGTAGAGCCTCTTCTTGACACCAAAAATGAGAACTTTGAAAGTAAACTCCATGACCTTGAGGTCGACGTTGTACACAGGGCAGAATGAGGCTCACTTGCTTCCCATAGCACAAGTAGAGTTTCTTGTCAAGCAGGAGTCCTGACGGATTTCGAGGCAACAAATTCCGTAATTGTGAAGCCATGTCATACGAGATGACCACCCCTGATTTCATTGACACCAAAATGAAAATGATGGACTCACCACACCCAAACACCTTCAGAGGTTCCATAATTGAAATCCAGGTTGATCACCTCATCCCATGCAAACTTCAATTGCTTCAAACATTAGCTGCACTAGACAACACCATATTTGTTATAATGAGAGAATGGGAACCTCTCAAAATAAACATTAAAATGTGAGTTTTTAGCTCAAATTGAGCTGATTTAACATAAAACCTTTCAATTTTAAGGTAAATTTGAAAATTTTTATGTCAATTCAACTCAATTGACCTAAAACCTTTTGTTAATTTGCCCTAAATTTTTTTTTTTAATTGCAGGTTGTATTTCCTTTAAATTACTCTCATTATAAAGAATAACGCTGTGAGAGCGTTACTCGTACTCAACACCGATTTGCAAGCCTCACCAGGTGTCGTAATCTCGGACACCTCATACCTCGGAATCACAGCATTGGATAAACACGTGAGCACATACTGAATTTTTCCCCGGGAAATTTATTCAGGATAAACACCGGTTGGAGACACCCCAACGTTCGTAGTGGAGTTGTAAACCAGCATTATAAAGGCCAGTCCTTTATCTCCATCACCATTTCATTGCTGCGTTGTAGCCATGCAAAGTCAACAGCCCTGTTAACCCTATACTCATTAAATGAGAGTTTTCTAGTGAAATGAAAGGTACTAGTACCTTTTTCTCAATTTTTTAAGAGATTCCCATGAATTTGAGAGGAATTTGATTGAAATTAAAAAGAAATACAACTTAAAATTGAAAGATTTTAGGTCAATTTAGCTCTATTCAAGTTGAATTTGAAAGGTTTTAGGTCAATTCACTTAGGTCGGTTGAACCTAAAACTGAAAAATTTTAGGTCAATTCAGCTCGATTCAAGTTGAATAGTCAAATTCATATTTTAGTGAAAATTCTCATTTAAAAAAAAAATTGGTGGTTTTAGTTGAGCGTCAACCTAAATCAACATGGTTATTTTGGGAGGCCCCCATTCTCTCATTTTAATGAATATGGTCAACAATTGAGTAACAGATTATCACAGCCCCCTATGTCCCAGACAACAATAGACTTATTCATCAATGTTGACAGGGTCTTCCATTGGCAAATCAAGCCACCGTCCATGGGCACAAGTTCCAGTGAACACCAACCCGTCCCGAAGAACCTTTTGCATTTCATGCTAGTGCTGGGTAACGACAAAAGATGGCAAGTGAAGCACATTCCGAATCCAAAAAGCTCCTAAACCCTAAATTATTTGTCCTCAAACATCGTGATTGCTTGAAAGCTCTAAATATTGCAACAGTAGCATACTAATTATGGATATTGATATGTGCACACACCGAGGGGGTAAATTTTAGATTTCTACCATAAAAAAGTTGAATTTGAGAATTATGGATTTGGATTTGGACTTAGAGACCATGGTTTAGTCTAGAACCACAAAAAAAGGTTGCAATTGAACAACACCCAATGGAAAAACTTAGCTAAGGAAAAAGTGTTACTTTACTTTTGTTTGTAAAAAAAGAAAAGCTTTTTCATTGGGTGTTGTTCAATTGCAACTTTTTTTTACGATTCTAAACAAAATCATGGTCTCTAAGTCCAAATCTGAATTCAAAATTCTCAGATTCGACTTTTTGATAGTAGAAATCTATAATTTATCTCCCAGTGGTCTGCATATATCAACCCCCAGTGTGCACATATCAATTCCCGTAATTATACATCGATTCTTTACCTTCTAATATTTGCAAATTCCGCACAGTAGTCAAGAACCAATCTATCAGAAGCCAATTTCATCGTGCCCAAACCCTAAATTGGTTCAACTATCATCAACAAATTGCGATTCCTAACAATAACTTGAAAGTTTTAGAGACAAAAAAAGAGCCAGTTACAATAACACTAACCATCTCTCAGTTCTCTAGCAGCGCGTTACTCATTACATTGGGAAAAAGTACTTTCCCAAATTGTATATTGGAAATACTAAATTTTGCATTTATTAGAATATTTTGGTGATTTGAAATGAGATTTTTGATAATTCCTACTGCCTTTGTCCCATTATAAAGCTCCAAAAAACTTCTCCACAAGGAATTAACTGTATTTTTAGTTATAATGCTAATGACAAATGCATTCTAGAATCAATATACCACCTACCAAATATTTGTCAAATCTCAAGTTTTTATGTTGTCATTTAGACATCCCAACTCCATGCAAAAAGTATCAAATTTGTGCATAATTTGTTAAGGCTGCCGGCTCTTCATCATTTTAGTCTTTGTAATAATGACACATGCATTCTAGAATCAATATACCATCTACCAAATGTGTGCAAAATCTCCTACTTTGATGTTGCCATTTGGGCACCCAAATTTCATGCAAAAAGTATCATATTTGTACATGTTGCTAGCTCCTCATTATTACTGATTTAAAGATTAGTAGCAACAATGATACCTCATATGGTCAAGGCCAAGCTTGTTAGGAGAGGAATGCTCTTTAATTGTTTAACTTGCCCCCATGGGATCATTGGACATGACAAACGCTTTCTCAAGAATTGAAGTTTGCAAAAGGGAGCTTCTTAGTGGGACAAAAACTATGCTTAATTTGGAGTTTTATATTGGGACAAAGGGAGTATAAGGTATTTCATCATTGATGTAAGGTCTTGAAGAAATTGTCATAATATTCACTCCAAATCACCTAAAAGTTTTTTAAAATGAAAAAACACCATATTCATTGAAATGAGAGATTTTCAAACCTCTCAAAATAACCATATTCATTTAGGCCACGTGACTAGAAGCTCAACTAAATGCACCAATTTCCATTAAAATGAGTATGAATTTGACTAATAAGATTGTGTTAACCTAAAATTTGAAACGTTTTGAGTTGTATCAACCTAAAATTGAAATGTAATGCACTACAATAGTGCTTCTATAATCTCTCATTTCATCGGAAAACTCTCATTTTAATGAATATGGTGTTAAAATTCAAAAGTCTGAATATGTAAGCCTTTTCCCAATATAATGAACAAATAGAAGCCTTCTCCAAACTGCAGAACTCACATAGCAATCATGAGGAGCCATGCAAAACAAGAAAGTAATGAACAAAATGCAGCAGATCAAAAGAAGTTTGAATGAAAATGTGCACATTGAAATGAAAGCCATAGCATGTTAATTAGAGCTCCCAAACTTGATGCAAGAAGTGGAATGGCAGCACCTCGATCGTCCGTACAACCTGCAACCCTAATTTTGTGCTAAATCATCCAAACTCGCCACATATGCAGCTTTTGCAAGAATTAGGACAACTTTCGAGCGGAGAATTGGATTACTACGTCTCCTTCACACCAACTGCAGATCCACTGCAAAGACATCCATTTCCTGTGAGAGTAAGAAGCAAGCCAGGCTTGCAAGACAACAATCTCTCCGGATATTTCTAATCGGCGGGAAAAACAACGCAATGTCAAAATTTGAAATCAATGGGAGCAACGCAAAAATCCTGTTTAGAGCATCCCCACTAGGCCAACGTGACAAGGAATGGAAAAAGGTTTTTCCAAAGTATAGTCTCAAGAATGTTGCCTTTTCAGTCTCTCCTTTAGGAAGTGTCCCACTCCAATCTGCGCTATACTCCTTGATAAAGTCTTATCCGATCTCTTTTACATTGTTAATGACGTCATGAAGGAGAATACTTCCTCCATTGTCAAAGAATAAGGTAAAAGGCTTGAAAACCGACCATCTAAAGGCTCATCCCCTTTTTCATGGTTTTTCATGGAGAAAGAGAGAAATAGATGCAAAATGTAACACAAGTCGTTTTATATTTTTTGAAGCATTTTTGAATTACTTATGAATTTTCAAAGTACATGTGTCATAGGTCCCTATTTATGACCCTAGACCTTCTAAGAATCGTTCACTTGCAAGTTGTGAAGAGATTTGGGAAAGCAAGGAGAATGATTGGCTCTTTGCAATTAAAAACAACTTTTCTCCCATGCATTGAATGACTATAAGAGGTCAATTTAAGAATCACACACCCATTTCACAACACTCTACATGGCAATTTAAAATGATTGAGCAGTTTTCGAACCTCCTACCTTAGAGTTGTTGCGGGAGCTCTTGAGTGGGACGGAAACGAGCTTGAAAGTGGCGCGGAAGGGAGTTTGTAGCATTCCCCAAGAAACTGAGAAAGTCTTTGGCGTGGATGCAATGGAGCTCAGAAGTTCTCCCTTCCCTCAATAGTCCTGTTTGCGTCTATTGTGATGTGGCTATGCTCTTACCAAAGGAGCCAATAGCTTTGTTACTTGGAAAGTGTCAATTTCTTGTCCATAACCTCTAGTGAGGAAGAATAGCCACTCTAGTCATTACACGTATTTAGGTTTCATTGGATCATAAATAAAATTAGAAACTAAAGAAATTAAAAATAAAGTTGGGACATGATATACAATCTATTGGAAAGGGAAAATGGAGATATTGGAAAGGAGGAATCGAAATGAAAAGATATCCAAAGCAAGGTTTGGAACGAACCGACCACAAGTAAGATTAGCCGGTTAACATTGAAACTTGGTTGGTTCAAACTCAAGTCTCTAGGATTAAAACAAGTCAATGATAATAAGACAAAAATTAACTAGGCAATAAAAGAAACTTAAGGAAAGTTACCTACTCTTTTTCAAAATAGGTCAAAAATTGACTAGAAGAAATTACAGGAAACCGGATATCAGAGGATCTCCAAAGTATACTGCCGGATTTTGACTAGGAGAATCAAAGATAGTCCATCATCAATAAACTTAGTAAAATGAATTCAAGGCATGAAGTTGGAGCGTGGCTTTGGAGTTGCCACCACGCCATACTACCAACGGCTCTTGATCTATTCATGCATTCAACGCTACCCACAAGGGCACAGTCCCGCATTTTCTCAACCGATGTCTCTCTTGAATTTGCTTGTTTGTCCTCCTACTTTGTCACTTGCTAAGTTTTTGTTGCTTGCTCTTCCTCTAGTTCCTTGTACTTGGTATTATAGCTTATGCTTGTTGCTTGTTGTTGCCGTCGTAATTGCTTGCTAGTAGTGTGGTGATTGTTGCTCACTGGTGGAGTTGTCGCGGTTGCTCACTTGTCACCGCTATTTGTGCTTGTCGTTGCTACTTGTGCTTGTTGTCATCATTTGTACTTATCATTATTGTTTGAACTAATTGTTGCTGCTCGTGCTCATCTCTACTGCTTGTACTTGTTGCTGTTGCTCCTGCTTGTTGCCACTAATCTTGCTTAACAACGTTACTCCTATTTATGACTGATGCTCTTCTTTGTTGCAATTGTTCCTGCTCGTTGTGGTTGCTCCTGCTCATTATGGTTACTCCTATTCATTGTAGTTGCTCCTGCTGGCAATGTGGTTATTTGGATTGTTATACAATTGCAATTTGCTCTCCGTATTTTGCATTTGTTGTCTTATTGAAATAGATTTTTATACGCTTGCGTTGTGAGTTTTTGTCCACATTGTGGTTGTTAGGGTCAAAAGTGATGAAAGTCCTTATCCGTTTAAAACACATATTTTTTTGGATTTTTATTGCAATGTTTGTTGTTTGTAGTTAGAAAACAGTATTTGCAATGCTTAACCAACATGTAGGAGCGCATTTTTCTAGAGATTGTTTTAAAATTTTTAAAAAATTGTTGTGCCTATAAAAGGTAAAATCTATTAAGATCAATTGTTCCTCACTATATATAGTAGGATAGAATAAGTTTTAGTCCACTTTATTTTGCCATTCAAAGGACTTAACACTTTATAAAATGCAATTGGATTTTTTGTATTTTGTATTATTAATCTTTAATTCTTATACAATCCTAATCAAGCACACCAAATTTGAGTTCCAAAAAACCAAAATCCTATTTTTGGTAAATTATTATTATATAAAATTCATGGTTTAGGGTGATAATTCATTAAATAACATTGGCAATGAATTTTTGAGATTTGATTGCATGAATATGTAGAAACATCCATACGCACATCTTTCTTTTAAACAAAAATATCCAAAAAGTCTCAAAATTCTCCTTACAGAGATTTCAATATTGAAATGATCATAACTTAATTTAGTAAAATAGATATTTTTTTATGGTAATTAGATTTTTCTAATTGACTCATATATTATAATTAAGTTTGTAGCTTTGAGTATGATGATATGATTATTTTGCCAAAAGCTAATTAAAAAAATATAATATATTTTACTGAATTTGGCCATGATCACTCCAACATTAAAATCTCTATAGAAAGAAATTTGAAACTTTTTTAAGATGATTGTTAAAAAGAAAGATGTGCTTATAGGTGTTTTCTACATACTCATGCAACCAAATCTCAAAATTAATCACCAATGTTATTTAATTAATTATCATATAAAACCATGAATTTTATCTAAAATAATTCACTAAAAATAAGGTTTTGGTTTTTTGGACCTTAAATTTGGTATGCTTGGCTAAGATTGTGTAGGAATTAAAACTTAGTGATACAAGATACAAAAAAGCCAATTGCATGCTATAAAATGCTAAGTCCTTTGAATTGTAGAATATGGTGGACTAAAACTTATTATACCCCACTGTACAAATTTCCAACACAATTTTGTAGTAGCATGCATGTCTAAACTTTAAACCACTAGGCAACTCTATTTTAATCTATTCATGAAACCATTTGCAAATAAGTGTCACTAAATGTATGAGTAATTCGATTGCTACCAAAAATTTGTATAAATATAAGAGTCTAGAAAAAGTGTTCAGATCCTAATTAATATAGAATCTTTGAACTTTGCATGCTAGATTTTCTAAACAATGTACAAAAACAATTGAAAGAGATCTTGAAATCTGTTTTACCAAATATTTACTACTAGTGAATTTCTTTCATTGTGTCGTTAATATGGTTCCTACTTATTTTCAATATTCTTTTTTTTTAGCTTTCTAATTTTTTAGCTATTCATGATGTTTTGCAAACTTTTTTTTGCACATATTTATAATTCATTTTGTTGAATATATACTAAAGATAATAAAAGAGACATGCTTTATCCTTCTTGTTGTGAGGCAATAATGATGTGTAGAAAAATTTTAATATCTAAATTTATTCATTTAGAGAATGCACACAACACACATATATCATGCTTAAGATTTCAACCCTAATAAGTTTAAATTTTCCTTCACTAGTAGAAAAGGGAAAAAAACCTTTATCATTTTACAACTGCTTAAGAGTTGTAAGGGACATGACATGACTTTCAAACGACTATAAGTAGTTGTTATAATAACGCAGTTGATTTGGAGTCAATTTTTAATCGTTTGTGACTTTTTTCAGTGCAGTCAGATTTTTATGATTATAAATTTTTCATCCACGTGAAGATCATCCTCCGTCTTTTGAAACTTTTACTGCTTTAGCTCCAGCATATATTTTCTAGCGAAAATTCGTCTAAATCTCACCTTAAAATCCGTATTGCGATACTAATACTAGAAATTTTTTTGATAAAAAATGTATGAATTCGCCAAATCCCTCTCCACGTTTGCATCATATTCGCCAGTTTTTGGATGAAAGTTATTAACATTAGTAGATTTTTGGATAAATATACACAAATCATTGATTTTATGTAACTCTTTTCAAATTTTTCCTATATGTTGGAATAGTGCGGTGCGTATCGCTATCCTGGTGGAGATCCCTCTACTATGTAGATACTCGTTATTTATTTATGTTTGTGTTGATTTCAATAAATTAACAGTTGAAGCAAAAAAGGTGGTCGTGATGAGAACCACGGTTTGGTCACAACGCAGCGGCCATAGATTCTAGTGCGCTGCGCCGTCTTGTCACATGCACAGCTCAAGAGGATAGGTAACGGGTTGGCTGAGCCAATTTCCTGCCTCACTAGCTGCCAAATTGTAAGCTGCCATCACCGCACAACAAGTTCGATGGGATTTAAACCCAGACCAGCGGGTGGCCAAAAGCAATTGCTTCTCTAGCTAATCCGGTCTTCGACTTGGCGACTGAAGACAAGCGTTTGACACTATTATATGCTTGCAAGGGCACGTAACCACTTTACGGTAATGTTTATTTTGAAATTTAATCTTTTTTATATGTTTATTTAGATGTTTTGGAAGGCTTGTATATTTTGTATTTGTTTGAATAAAACATATTAAGGATTTAAAAGTAAATAGAAAATGTGTGAAAGGAAAATGGATTTGATATTCATGTTGGGGTTAGGATAGAGAGGATATGAGCTGATGTGGCCCACCTCCCTACGTTAGATAGGGTCAAAATCAAGGAGGAGAGATTCTTTAGTATGTTGGAAGTTACTGTATGAGTATTGATGGGAAGATGGAGGAAATTCCAAAACTTTGATGCAAGAGAACTTTTTGTGTATGTATGATTTTGAATTGAAATTTGGAGAAATTGTTCATTGTATGATTATCTTTTCAAAATGAATTTGCAAGTTTAATTTGAAGTTGTAATGCAAAAGTTATGAGTATTTGAATTTTGGAATAAAAAAGCCAAACTATGAAGAAAGGCTGAGACTTTGACAAGCCATAGCTTATGATTTGTATATCATTTTGTAACAAGATTTTGGAGGAGTGTTCATCTTAATCTTAGCTTTCTAGAAAGTTCTTAAACTCAAGATTTTAAGCTTGAAAGAGAAAGTTATGAAGGTGTGAAGGATTAGAAGTGGCTGCCTTTTTATTGAAAGAAGACCAAAACTTTGAAGAGCTACAACTTTTGGACAGTATGAAATTTTCTTCTCAAAGTTTTAGAAATGATATTTTATTATCACAGCTTTCTAAATTGTCTTTAATCATTCCATTTGAAGTTTTATTAAAAAGTTATAGTGTGTAGAAGTTGGGGATTTGGGTGCTCTTTAAAAAATTGAGACCTACACTTCAATTGAATAGAACTTTTAGACAGAGTTTTATTTTGAATTTTTTTTTAAAAGTTGTAACTAGTGATGTCATCTTTTCAAATTGATATCATGTTTTTATGGGTGATTTACGGAATAAAAATATAGAGGTTTATAGATGCAGTGTTTAGTTTGCAAGGAGAAAGAAAAACCTCTACTTTGAACCAATATAATTTTTGGATAATAGCTTAGATTCAATTGAAATTTGGAAGAATGTTAGAAGATTAGAAGAGCTTTTCAAATTGCTATTACACTTAACATTTGGATCTTTGAGTTATCTATAACATTAGATAGATTGCAGCTTTTATAAGACTTGTTATTTGTGATTTTCCTTATTGTTTTTACTAAAACATGAAGACTCGGAGACATGAAGACTTGAGGATTTTAAGATATGAAGACTTCAAAAGAAATTTTTTGGGTTTATTTTTTATGTATGTGTGGGATGTGGTTTTGTTATTTTTAGTCAGTTTTAAAGACTTTTTTGTCAATTCATTTCCATTCTGTTTTGTAAACTTTATTGCGGGCAGTTTAGATTGAACACCAAATTTAACCCCATTTATTGTTGTGGTGACAAAGTGGGATTGATCACCCACATAGTCGAGACTTGCTCTGTTCTCACGATCAGGAGTTTTGGCCAGCAGATCGTGAATTTAATTTTAGGATCCCGTCATACAAACGGCAGCTCGTATCTGCTGTCCCGAACTACCCGTCACGTATCTAATGGACTCTTATTTTTACCGTGACGCTTATACCATTAGAGTCAATCACAAGATAAGTCAACAGAAGACTGAAGATTGAAGATCTGAAAAGTGAAGATCAAGACCAACAACGATTCTTAGTCAACGACACACAATTGCAGTGAGACACCCTGCGTGTTTCCAAAACAAACTCCTCTCAATCTAACAGCGTGGGTAAGTGCATAGAGCAACAAGAAACTGTTGGTTTTTTGTTACTTTTGACGGAGTTTTCTACTAGTGATACTCTAATAATTTCATTAGCTGTATATTTCAAAAAAATTACAAAAAAAATATTTTGTTAGGAAAATTTGCAAATTTAATTGTTTGACTTTTGAAAATTCTACGGAAATTTCACAAAATCTATTAATTATTAAGGGACAATCAACTTCAGCTCTTTTTGAAAGTTTAGGGAGTATTTTAAGTATATTTTTGTAGCACATCAACATCAAAAAATGATGGCACTATTTCTATTTTATTCAATAAATTAAGTTTTTTTTAAATTGTATATGTTTCTCATTTTTTGGATGATTATTTGCATAGTTTATCTTTTCTTGTTTACAGTTTTTCAACATGATCTATTTAATCTCCTTTGTACTATGTTGTTAGTTAAAATTAATATGGCACAAATTTGAATTTAATTTATAGATGATTCTATTGATTTGAATGTTGTCACTTTCAATGAAATTACAAATTATTATGTTTTTATAGATTTTGGTCTATTTAAATATTATATGAGAAAATTGCAATCTAAAATTTGTAGATGTACGTAGCATAGTTTGAAATGAGTAAAGGTAGGATTGGGGCAGACTTAGAATCTGACAAAGTCACTTAGAAATATTAAGTTGAAAATATTTGTATTACTTTTTAAACTTGTTTTGCTGATAATGGAACTTTTGGAATTTTTAAAATTATGAACTCTTCAAATATGTCCACAAAGTAAATGGATTTAGTTAATTGGGGGGTTTCAAAATTATATATGTTATGTAGTCATTGTAGACAAATTTTAGAGTTTCAAAAGAAAAAAAATTGAAAATTTAATTAGACCTTCAGCAATAAAAATAAATTTCTTTTTTTCCAAACTTCAAATAACTATTGAATAGTTAGACAAAGGTTTTGGAGTCAAACATCTTAGGATCTTTCACTTTAATTGAAATACCTTAACTTACTCATTTTTGTTGAAAATGCTAAAATTCAACATATTAGTAATGTCATATATGAAAGAATTTTTTTGTTTAAAATCCTATCAAGCCTAAAATAATGAATAATTTTAAAACCAAACATTATGAAAGTGTTATATGTGTTGCTTTAGAAGGTCCTAATAGTAATAGTTTGAATTTAATTTTACTTGTAGCCATTGCCCAAAAGAATCACTTAGCGCATTTTAGAATTGAGTTGTGACATAATATAGCAATGATTTTATTCATTTGAGATAAAAATTATAATAAATTTATAAATAAAAAAGAGAATATTCAAAGTACTAAATCCAATATAAATAATATAGGTACACTACAAATCTAAAGCATTCATTTTTTACAACTAATATAAAGGCACAAGACCTAAACCTATCATATGCACAAGACTATATCTTATATGGATTTGTACATGCAACTAAGTATTTGAGGAGCCATGTTGTATTGCATAAAAAGTCAAAGCAAAAGTGATTTAACAAATTTAATATAAAATAAAAAATAATAATTTAAGACCAACCAAAGTGTCATAGTCTATATCATAGCACAAAATAAGGGATTAAAATCAAATATAATTTAAGCCCAAATGAAGCATCTAACCTAAAAAATGGGAATATAAATAAATATCAAAATTTTGTATAAATAAAGATATTCTAACTGGAGTCCAAAAAAAATGTCAAAAAAAAAACTAACATTAATCCAAGCACCAACAAAAATGTCTTAATAAAAAAAATATGGTGTAAAAAAAAAGAAAACTAATTTTTCTACAATATTATCCCAATCATCAAATATTCACTTGCCTTTTTTGTACTGCATACCTAGAACCTTCTACTGTCACTTTATTTGACAGTTTATTGTTTTCTTTAAAAAAATAACTTGGAAAAAAAATGGAATTCCCTAAGTCGTATAAATAATTATAGAATGCTATAATATAAGTCATTTTGCCAAATTTATATAATAACATAATATTGTGCGGTGGTGGTGGTGGTGGTGGTGGCAGTCAAACTTAAAAGTTCCATAGGTGGGGAGGACAATTCCGCAAAGCCCATCTTTAATTCCACCTATAAAATAGAGTAGAATACAAGTTTAACCAAAGTTCTAAATGGAATAAAATAAAATCACCTACAACTCTTTACTAGATGTTAACAACATGTCACTGGCAATCGCAATGTCAGCAAAAAGAGGGCACAGGGATAGGGGCACAGGGATAGGGAGCATGGGGATAGAAGGCACAAAAATAATATTGCTATTACAACAATTTGTTTATTGCAAGGATTTTTTTATTAAATCCATTGGTACAATGGGTGAATAAACTTGTTATATAATTATAGATGCATTTTTATTTCTCCATGGTAGGTAAATAGCCCCCTAAAAAATACCCCCTTGCCATACGAGGGGTACCCAACATACAAAGATTCATCCAAGAACCATTGAATTTGTGGAGGAATTGAAATAAAATTATACAATATATTCAAGATCAAAATTATATTTTATTGGTGTAAGTGAAGGAGAAGCACATGAAAGTAATGTTGATGTTAGTGACTTTTAGTTTTAATGCATGCATTAGATAAGATCCTTTCATAAATGCAATGCTCCATACGCCACACCTCTTAAAAATGAAAGCTATGTATTTTAGTAAGGCTGTCTTTGGTCCTCAATTGGTGAAGAGTTTTTGGATTCAACCCTTGTTATAGACATTTTGTTGTTTATTAATTTTTTATATGTGTACATCTTTGATATTTTTGAGATTTTTTGAAGATTATGGCTGATGTAAATTAACTATAGAAGAAAATTTAGCTAATTCATACTTCACATAAAAGAAAAATCAATATGAATATACAGAATGTGAAAGGAAAATTAGCCGCTTGAAATTCATTACCAAAGGAAACGGATTGCTTTCCTAAAGTGCAAAAAGGCAAAAACCGATCTCAAATAACATTCAAGCGAGCATGCTCTTCACTAACCAGCTTTTAGCCTAAATTTTTGACATATTTCCTAGACCTACCAGCCTTTGAGCCAAAACTAGCCAAGAACAACCAAAGCACCTTAATTGACAAACCTCACTCAACAAGGCCTACGCATTTGGCTCAGTTTACTGCACATACGTTGATGTGGGTCCAAGATGGAAAAACACCTTTTTTTCACCTGCCAAAAAATTTGAGAGTTTAGACATTTACCATCGAGAGATTGAATTTAAAAAATTTGAATTCATATTTGAAGTTAGAGATATTGCTTTAGTTTGGGACCCCTAAAAAGGATACACTTGAACAACATAAAAATAGGAGACAAATTATTACTATTACCCATGTTTGGAAAAAAACTTGAGCTTTTCCGCCTTTGCCCCACATCAATGTATGTGTAGTAAGCTTAATCTGAGCCCACGCGTCATAACATTGTTCACCAGGTTATATTCCTTCCCCCAGCCATGGAGGGATATTCCCCCCTATATTTTTGGGGGGAGAGTTTAGTTATAAATTCTCAAAGCTCATTGGTGAGGGCCACATCTAACAAATGGCATTCACTGGGAAATCCTCATATTGGGGAAGCAAGAAGGAACCCCCCAATGAAGGTTAACCTCTAAAGGATGTTGCTTACCAAAAGTGTTGTTTATATTTGTACAAGAACCATTTAGGGCAGCCTTCCATGCTCAGTCAGAGTCGGGGAAACTAAAAAAAGCTGACCAATTATCGGTTAGATAGGGGCTCCAAAAAATGAAACCCCCCTCTAACCGATAATTGGTCAGCTTTTTTTAGTTTCCCTGACTCCTGACTGAGCATGGAAGGCTGCCCTTAGTACTTAAAGAAATGACTATATAACAAATGTTAAAAATTCCCCAAAAAATCTTAGTTGACAAATAGTATATCTATGACTTGACTTGAAACTTGCAACTCCAATAGAGTTCATGTGCTATCCAAATACCCCATCCATATACAACTTGGGAGTCCGTATACAAAACAGCAACATCCTTTAGGGGTTAACAATGTTATTGTTCCCCACGGTTGGCCCTTCTAAATATCAACGGCGCAGGATTGGGGAGTTGATCTGACGGCCGTGCGCTCACCTCTTTGAACCTGGGTTCTCGACAACTCGATGCCACAAAATGACGAGGCTGATCCTCGTCACTCTAAAACCTTAAACCCTAAACCCCTGAGTGCATTGCGAGGAGGGGGCCGTGGCCATGGCGGAAGAGTCGATCAAGCCAGGCCGAGGCCGAGGCAGTCAAGTGGATGCCGAGACTCAACAGTACTTCGCGGAGATCAATGAGTTAGTTGGCGAAGGCGGAGGGACCGTCGAGGATCCCGAGGAGCGAGCGATGGTGATGGCCAATGCACTTGATGAAGCTCGCGGCAAGGAGCTTCAATTGGCCTGCCATTCCTCCTGTGGTCGCGTCTTGGAGTCTCTTCTCACGAATTGCGATTCCATTCATGCCGCTTCGTTTCTGGAGCGGTGCACTGAGCTCTTTGCGCCCATGGCTCTCGACCCTGGAGGCTCTCACGTTGCCGAGGCTGCGTTGAAAGCCATTTCGTTCGCTCTCCATGGTAGCCACGTTCGGAGTCAGGAATGGTATCCTGTTGTGGAGCGCACTTTGTCACGAATCTGCGAGGTACGTTTAGGGTTTCCAATCTCTTCATTATTGCAGTGGTCATTTTAGAATCATGAGCCCTTGGTTATTTAGGGTTTAAAGGGAAAACCGATTATCTGCGAGGTAGGTTTAGGGTTTCTAATCTCTTCATTCTGACGACTTTGTGTGAAGATTCGTAATTTTAACTCTCAAAGGACCAAATTAGGTCTCATCTTCTTTTGCCAATTTTGAGTCCAGTTTTCGACCGACGCTTGCGATGTTTCTGGTGATATAAAAATTGGCCATATACGAGTTATTATTGCAGTGGTCATTTCAGAATCATAAACCCTTGGTTATTTAGGGTTTGAAGGAAAACCGATCATCTTATCATTGTTTAGGGTCTAAAGGGAAAACCGATTATCTTATTATTGTTTAGGGTTTATAATCTCATCATTCTAAGCGTTGACGACTTTGTGTGATGATTCGTAGTTGTAATTCTTAAAGGACCAAATTAGGTCTCATGTTCTTTTACCAATTTTGAGTCTCGTTTTCGACCGACGCTTGCGATGTTGCTGGTGACATAAAAAGTTGGCCATATACGTATTATTATTGCTTGCAGTGGTCATTTTAGAATCATAAACCCTTGATTTTTTAGGGTTTAAAGGAAAACGGATTATCTTATCATTGTTTAGGTTTTATAGGGAAAACCGATTATCTGTGTTGTTGTTTAGGGTTTCCAATCTCTTCATTCTAAGTGTTGACGACTTTGTGTGAAAATTCACAATTTTAATCCTCAAAGTATCAAATTAGGTCTCATGTTCTTGTACCAATTTTGAGTCCAGTTTTATCTATTTTTCCACCGACGCATGCGATGTTGCTGGTGACATGAAAGTTGGCCATATATGAATCAGTATTGCAGTGGTCATTTTAGAATCACAAACCCTTGCTTTTTAGGGTTTGAAGGGAACACCGGTTATCCATATTACTTTTTTGTTAAGGCTTTCTGCAAAACAATTTACTGAGTTCTCTACTGGATATGGCAGGCCCTCGGAGAAGGTTATACTGGATGTGATCTTATTACTAGTCGGTATGGCTCTCACGTGCTTCGGCAGCTCCTGTCGCTGTGTAGTGGTATTCCTATTGAGACGTTGTCAAAATCCGGAGCTGGAGCAAAAGGGAATAACAGTTCTCTTGCAGAACGCCTTGGAACCAAACGATCGAAGTTCAAAGGGGCTGGAGCTGCAAAACTTCGTGGTCATCGCTTCGGGGATCAGTTGCATCTGCTTGTGGGAAATATTTTAAAAAGCTGTGAAGGCAAAATGCAGGAGTTGCGGAATAGTTCAGCTGGAGGCCCAGCGTTGCAGGTAAACAAACAGAGAATCAGTACAGTATCAAACAGTTTCTTTTGCTTTAAAATGATATGAACATGTCATCAGATTCTTCGAACATTTCAGCATCATCTGTGTCCTTGTCATGCAGATTATGCTGCGAGCGTTGGAGGGAGACGAAGCTGCTGTGACTCATAGCATTCAATTAATGGTAGAGTGTGCTGGTGAGGATGAGCCAAAGGAGGGATCGGTGTTGGAGAGTGCGTCTGTGGAAAACATAGTGGAGATGATACAAAACTCTAGCAGCAGTCATCTCATGGAGGTAAGTTGGAAGACCGATAAGAGCAGTTTAGTGGTAGCTACTCCCTCTGTCCCTCTAAAAACCGTCCAAAAAGTTTCCTTGCAAAGGATTAACTGTGATTTTTTGTCCTTGTGCTAGTGACACGTGCATTCTAGAATCAATATACCATCCACCAAATGTATGCAAAATGTCCAGCTTTGATGTCGCCTTTTGGGCACCCAAACTCCATGCAAAGAGTACCATATTTGTGCATGTTCCCAGCTCCTCATTATTGATGATTTAAAGATTAGTAGCAACAATGGTACCTCATATGGGCAAGGCCAAGCTTGCTAGGAAAGGAATGTTCTCTAATTGCTTAAATGACCCCACGAGATCATTCAACATGGCAAAGGCTTTCTCAGCGTTTGAAATCAGCAAAAGGAGCTTTTTAGTGGTACAAGAAATGTGTCTGATTTGGAGCTTTTTAGAGGGACAGAGGGAGTAGTTTTTACAAAAAAATGGAGCTTACTGTGAGAGTATTTGTTATGATCATCTGCCCAAAGATGGTGTACTCAAGTCTCCAGGTTTTTACAAGTTGTGTGGAAATTGACGACTTCCGGTATTGACAGGTGATGCTGCAAGTTGCTTCTGATGCTTTGTATCTGGAGATGTTTCAACGCTTTTTTAGGCACCGACTGCTCCAATTATCCGTGCACCCGTCCGCCAATTTCGTGATACAAGCCCTCATTGCATCTGCACGGCATCTGGGTCAGGTCCGCTGCCATTCTATCCTCCAGATGTTTTTGTTTTAATATGTATTGTTCTCCAGGTTCACGAAATGTTCATTCTGCTTGTTAACCCCCAAAGAATCAAGAGGTTCAAATTGGGCTTAATATTTTCTCTAGGCAATCTGATTAGGTCATTTGAGGATATTCTTTTTTCTAATTGTATATATATGTTCAACCATCTTGTGCAGTGTCTACCAATTCTGGTGATATTAATTTTAATTCCATCTGAGTACTTGTTTGCACAATATGATGAATTGAATTGGTCAGTTTTAATCCATGAAACCTTGGTCCTTCGCGGGTTAAAATTGTTGCTTCCCATATTTGGGCCCTAGTAAGGTAGCAACACCCATAACCATCACTGTACCCATAACCATCACCTCTAAAATCTTGGAAAATTTGTGGAGTTAGTAGATGTAATTACAAGGATGTACAACATGTGAACATGAAACCTTAGTGTTGGTATTAGGTGCAATTGCAATCGGCTGTTTAAAAATTCACAACTTATTCTCACAATATCCACATTTGAAAGTGCAAACTCATCATTTTTCTCTTGCTAATAGGATCCTATAATTTGCTAGATGTTTATTAATAATCATCATGTTCAAAACCCTTAATTTGACAGTTATGGGTGCTGCTACCTTAACCCTTAAACGACCGAAAGGCCCTTTGCGACCAGTACAATACGGGGTATTTTTCTTTTATTTGGAATGGATCCACACCTCTACTACATTTGAGACTAACAAAGAAGTTGGAGAATAGATCAATGCGGTTCTAGTGAGCTACTTGAGATCCCAAATTAAAATTTCTTATTGGTGGCAAATGACAATTATACGTCAGCGTATATACTATACCCTATGGTCGTTTAAGGGTTAACTCTGGAACCGATTGCATTCTCTTGGAATATGTGTGAGATGTTCATGAGAAAGCTGTGGCTGAGTATTGAGGAATTGCATAATGCAGGTGACTATGATGTTGGAGGAACTAGAGAACAGTTTCACAGAGATCCTTGCCGAGCGCAGGGGTGCAGTAGTTGGTGCTCTCTTAGCTGCTTGCTTACGGTATCGAACCAAGCAACGTGAGGTACTTCAAATCAGCTGCAAAGTGGAAGGGTTTTGGAAATGGTTTCATTAGTTTTGGTCATAATTTGCATCCTTTGTACACTTTTATTGGAGGGATTACTCATTGTTGATTGTTTGATTATGTGTGCCTGCTTGCAAATGTTTTCCTTTTATGAGTGGTCATGATTGCAGGTGTGCAGAGCGCTTACTCGTGCAATCAATCCGGACACACCTTCACCTAATCGCATTGTCCCTCGGATGCTGTTTCTTGAAGGACTATCTGGAACTGGCAGGTTTCCAGAGGACTGGAAGCCACCCTTTGGCTCCCGCATGTCAGTGCTTGGGTCTGCTATGTTACAGACTGCGTTCAGCTATCCAGAGGTATAAATCGTCTCTTTTAATGTTATAAGCCTTGACTTTGATTTTAATAAATCCAGAAATCAACAGTGTATGTATGTTTGACGACCATGGTTTTATTATTGTGTAGATTTATTGCTCATACGCCTTTTTTTTGGTCATGCAGGATTGCTGCCAGCAATTCTGTGCAAGTATGGCCGCTCAGGAGCCGAATGACGTCCTCCAGGTAGTGAGGGATCCCGGAGGGAGCCGAGTGGTAGAAGCTTTTCTTTCGTCTGTGGCTGCTCCAATGAAACATAAGCATCGCCTTATATCTAAGTAAGTGCTTCAGGAGAGAGAGAATCTTTTTCTTCAATTAGAACCATTCGTAAACAGGCATTTCTTTTTGCAAATGAATCACGAAGATTTTATCTGTTCAATGGTTTTATGAAAAATTCATGACACTAGTGTAGTCCTGAAACATTTTCTACACAAATTGATCATGTCTTACCTACTTCTTTTATCGTTTTGAAGATTTATGGCTCTTCGTATTAACCATCCAACCATCCATTGCTGCAGGTTAAAAGGTCATTTTGCAGAGCTTGCACTTTCTCCGATCTGTTCTTATACTGTGGAGAAATGCTTCGCAATTGGTGACATAAAGCTCAAGGAGATGATAGCTGCAGAGCTAGCTTTGTCTCAATCAGAGCTCTCGAAGACCCGGCATGGCCCATACTTGCTTAAACGATGTGACATTGCCTCGTACGTGATTTATCTCTATATTTTATTACCAGTAGATATGTTTATATTTCGGAGTGCCTCCCTCTGCAGTGAAAATACCTGGTTTTTCCTTTTGGGTTTTTTACACTAAGATGTGCAAAACTTGTTCTGATTTTTAAGGATATTTCTCACGTGTGCACAGATATGCCAAAGGTCCTGAGCAATGGAGAATGCGTGAAAGTTCCAAACAAGGAACTCGAGAGGCTTATGCCAACATTTTCCAAGCAGATGAGGATATTGTAAACGCTGAGCCTGACTCGGGAAGTGTACCAACTACAGGTGAAGGTAATAAGAAACGAAAATCTGTGGAGGAAAGGGCTCAAAGCAACCAAGAATCAGCGGTGTCTCGTGAGCCTTCTTCTATCAGTGCACTTGAGTTGGATGGAACTATGGCTCAATTAGGTTTCAATTTGAGTAAGTTCCCGAATAGCAATAAGAAGAAAAGAGTGGCTGGCCAACAACCGGAGGTGTTGTCTTTCGAGCCTGAGGAAGGCGCGGTTGTGAAGAAGGATGAGATTGATGCTCTTTTCAAGAAAGAAAAGAAAGGAGATAAAACTAAAAAGGAGAAAAAGGGAGATAAAAGTAAAGAAAAGAAAGAGAAGAAAGGAAAGGAACGGGATAAACAAGCAGAGAGTGTAGTAGAAGCTGAAGCTGCCAAAGTTGAGAGCGCTGCTGTGGCTGACTCACTGAAGGCCGTGTTGGGAGCTTTGGAAGGGGGATTGAAAAAGAGCAAGAAAAAGAAAGGTGATGGATCTGGTAAGCAGAGAACTCAGAGTGTTATGATTTGAGTTCTCATTAGAAATGTTTGCTTGCCCAAATTTTTGACCGTGTTACAAATAGTAGTCAGCTTTGGAGTTGCTAGCTTTAGGGGCCCTATTTCACCTTTCTGGTATCAAATAGGAGAAATTTGTATAATAGATGCAGGATTTTTGTTGAGCTGCCCAAGCCTGAATGGCACCTATTTTTTCTTAATTTAATTGTGCTAAACTTTTGGCATTTCAAACATACAGAGCTCACAATTTCTGTATGCATTGCGCTTACATATCTACCTTTAAATCTCTTCTGTTGCTTCAGAATCTATTTTGTCTCAGGGCCTTAGTGCCCATATCAGTTTATCAGAAATGTCATTTTTCAATTTTTAAGATTGTCTTTGTTTCTTGAGTGTGTGTATTAACTTCTTCTTTTTTGAGCCCTTAGGTGTTTTGGAGGTTGCAAATTATCCGCTTGTTAGTATTAAATGTTTCTTCTTGGAAAAATCTTTCTTGCAAGTTGAATTCTTAACAATGCCAGCCATGTTTATTTACTCATTTGAGTAATTTTAACAAACTCCAACCATTTGAGAATTTTATGCCAACTCGATACACACAAGAAAACCCAAATGAATCATAGTAAAATTGTAACTTGGTATATTTCTAACAAAATGTGAATGAGATGACATTGTTGGTAAGGCTAATTTAGAAGGCAAATATAAGAAGAGCCTTGAAGAAGTATTGAAGAACTAACATAGAAAACTTTGGCACAAGACCAACCACTTATGAGAGAATGAAAGTGCCACAAGTAGCACAACAGACATCTTTGCAAAACTTGACATCAAGCAGTTTGTTGGTGCTTTTAGCCTCATGAAAGAGCTTCTTTGTCCATGATCTTACGGAGATTTCTATAAAAAAATTTGAACTAAAGACTCAAAATACCAAAGGATTTATCTAAGGTTAATAAAGTTGTCATAAGCACTCTTTCAACGTTTACTCCCCTATTTGAATAAACAAATTTGAATAATTCTTTAAGATGCTTTTGCAGAAGTACTTGGAATACATGACAAGATTGCTGAATAGAATGAAACGTACTTGTACAATTTGAACCATTGCATAATTTCAAATCAAAGTTTTGGGAGCTTCATCTTTGTAGCATTGACTTGCTATTTGAATAAGATACATACTCAAGCCGCCTCCTTTGCAATCCACAGCCAACAAATGTCTAAAGCATAATACAAGAATTTAACAATAAGGTAATTTTCTTTATACCCAAGTGGTCCCCAAAGTTGATCCTTGGCGATCCCCAAAGCTAATCCCTGGCAACACCGACAACTAAGGCCTAGTCATAAGTAGTCCCTTCAAATTTTAAGAGATTTGATTCGGCCTCAATTGTCGGTGTCGCCTAAAACAATGTGCTGATCCCTACTTTTTAGGTGTTTATCAATCACTATGAACCCCAAAGTGGAGCAGTGAATGCCACTTGTGCAAGCAAATCTTGACATGTCCTGCCACATGTCAACTTAGAAGCTAGTTTGGGAGGGTTGAGATTGGGACCGTCAAGTACACGCATCCAAGCAGTTTCAAAGATAGTCTAAAGTTACTTTTAGGGACCCTATGAGCTGTACCTTTACCCTTCGATGTAAAATATTCTACAATAATCTTTTCTACAAAAATGACATTCCACAATAGCTTGTTGAAAGGTTAACCCTACGAATTTTTGATCCAGACCTTGAATTACCGTAAACCCTTAAACGCTCGGGTATGGGGAAGGTTACCTTACATGAGTTCTGTGACTTGAGAAACCCACAGGGCTGTCTGGACATTCCATAATAGAACTTCAGTTCAATAGTAAGTCTAATGAAAACGTTTACCAGCTCTACATATTCAAATTCCATACTTCCTCACGTACAAACCTTCAATGAATTACTTATCATTACAGAAGTGGGAAATATTGGTAAAGTCTTCCACTCAAGTCGCTAAGTACTGTAAAAACATATTTTCCTAGCTCAGGAAAGACGATATTTTTTATGCAGGAAATAGTTATTAAATAAAAGCACGGCGCAAATGGATTTTCACAATTCAAAGAAACTGTCCTGAAAGGCATTTCGGAAGTGGCACAGAGAAGAGCCATTCGGAAGTGGCACAGAGAAGAGCCATAACATTCAGTAGCCTGAAGAGCCTGAAGAGAGGCTGCCTTTCCCTCTCTTCAGGTATCATCCATGAACTTCATCTTGACTTTTTTTTTTTTTTTCTTTTGACATGGCTGGGCCCCCACATCGACGTATGTGCACTAAATTGAGTCTCTCTTTCATAAACTCTGACAAATTCAGCCAAGGGTCCCCATTGCTAAAGAATGGTGTGGAATGTTCCACACCATTCAATTGGAGGAGGGCAGCCTTTGCTAGTGCTACTGAATGTTATGAGCAATTAGTTTCTTCCAAGTACTTAGTTACCCAAACATACCACCAGCACATACAATTCACCACCCACAAGCAATATTGAACCTTAGCCAGCACAAAGCAAACATGCCAGTTCTCAAATTCATATGAGCCCACTGCTAGAAGCTCCCATGGTTCCAGAAATAAACATCAAAGGGCTTTACCACAATCACCACAGGCAACCCTAACCACAGCTTCAATGCGCTCTTCATACCAGGCCTACTGCACACTGAGAACTTCGATTTCAAAGACAAGCACAGAATTCGGCATGATTCCCCAAGTGGCATTTCCATTAGCTCCATACGCATAGTCAGGCGAGCACTGTTAAAAAAAACCAACAAACAAATTATTTCAGTACAAATTTTCCATGCAAGCCACGGTGACGAAGTACAAGAAGTGCTCTCCAGAGAATTAGTTTTGTTGGCAATTCAAAGAGAACCGAGCATAATGCCAGGTTTTTTAACCCAAACAAGCACATCCATACTTGTCCTCTGTAGGTTGAAGAAAAGGGTTATGATTAAAAACCCCTTTTTAGCTCATTTTTAATCTATTGCCATATGAATAAAACTGTGAATTTTCTAGAGTTCATTACAGGTGAATGAAAAATCAACAGTGGTATCTCGTGTTGAGGCACTGTACACAGGGGTTGCAATTGAGTATATAAATAGCTTGGAGAAATGTACAAGCCAAGGATGTGAGTACATGTACTCAAGGGAACAGTATCAATTTGGACATTTTTTTTGTCACTGCGAATGTTTTTTTGTCATTTTAGACACATTTAGTCAATTTGGACATGTCAATTTGGGCAGTTTTTCTTGTAGTATGCATACCTTCAGACTAGCAATTTCGCCCACGCTCATGCTCAACACACCTTCGTCCCAACCTGCGAAATGAAGTCATTGGTAAGGAAAGTCCTATGAATAGCAATCAGCAAGGTTCTCAGTAAAATTAGAATGTTTTTGGAACTTTAGGACAACTTCGTAAAAAGAATCCTAGCCATGATACATGGGAAAGGCCTCCATAGAATTCTGAATTTTTCTGGTTGATTACGACATCTGAAAGTTCTTGAAAGAGTCTAATTTTACTGAAAAGCCTAAGAAATCAGAAGATTTGAGTAGGCTTACCTCTGATCACTTGACCCAGCCCTACATTGAACGTGAAGGGCTTCTGACCTGGATCCTTCGTACTGCATGAACAACAAACATCAGAACTAAGAACCTCAAGAAATTTTCCAGCGAATTCAATTCAATTCAATTCAATTCAATTCAATTCAATTGTGTAGATGTATGGCATCGGTAATACCGAATATACTAACCAATGCGTTACCACGGTCCTCCAAACTAATTTCAAAATCATTTACCAAGAACAAAGCAAGAGAACTGAAATTAGGGTTTCAATGCTTCCAAATCTCTGCTCACAGAAATTGCAAACTATCTATGAACCAAAAGCATCTGTAAATAACATAACAACGTTGTGAAATTTGCAAAAAAACACTGAAGGTAATACCGAATATACTAAACAATGTGGTGTTACGATCCTCCAAACTAATTTCAAAATCATTTACCAAAAAAAAAAGCAAAAGCGCTGAAATTAGGGTTTCAATGCTTCCAAAGCTCTGCTCACACAAATTGCAAACTATCTATGAACCAAAGCATCTGTAATTGATACTCCCTTTGTCCCTCTAAAAACGTCCAAAAAGATTCCTTGTAAGGGATTAACTGTGTTATTAGTCTTTGTGTTAGTGACACATGCATTCTAGAATCAAAATACCATCTACCCAATGTATACAAAATCTTCAGCTTTGATGTTGCCGTTTGGGCACCCAAATTCCATGCAAAAAGTACCATATTTGTGCATGCTGTCAGCTCCTCATTATTGATGATTTAAAGATTAGTAGCAACAATGCCAGCTCCTCATTATTGATGATTTAAAGATTAGTAGCAACAATAGTACCTCATATGGGCGAGGCTAAGCTTGCTAGGAGAGGAATGCTCTCTGATTGCTTACCTTGCCCCATGAGATCATTGAACCTGGCAAACGCTTTCTCAGCGTTTGAAATCAGAAAAGGGAGCTTTTTAGTGGGACAAGAACTATGCCTAATTTGGAGCTTTATATTGGGACAGAGGGAGTATCTATGAACCAAAAGCATCTGTAAATGAAATAACGTTGTGAAATTTGCAAAGAACTGAAATTGGGGTTTCAATGCTTCCAAAGCTCCTGCTCACATAAAATTTGCAAACTATCTACGAACCAAAAGCATCTGTAAATGACGTAACAAAGTTGTGAAATTTGCACATGCTTTACCTCCAGAACTTCTCCTTCAGATCTCTATTCTTTCCTGCAACGAACACAAACACAAAGAAACATTCAACCACCATTTCAGCAAACCCTAGAAAGTGCAGCTGTGCGTTTGGCAAACAATTTTCTCTCCATTATTGCTTTGAGAGGATTTGTAAGAGAGAGAGAGAGAGAAAAAAAGATGGACCATAGCCGGTGCAGTGGACGGTGACAGTTTGGCCAGGGTTAGGACTGGTGCCGGTTCCTGCCCTGATGATCTCCTTCTCAAACCCCATTCTTGATGACGTATCTGTCGAATAAACCACGTTACAATCGATTGTTTAGAATGCACGGAGTGTGATAATTTACAGATGGTCGAAGAATGCTTTGCAAAGATGCAGTTGTGGAGTTGTGGAATCATGAAAGTTTACCTGCGACGAGGGTGGTGTTGATAGAAACGGGAAAACAGGGGAAGGAGGAGGCAGGGGCTTTCAGTTCTGCGCAGACCACACTAATTAGTATATTAGGTAGACATATCCATAGTGGAGTATGAACATGATGTAACGCATATATACCTGGGATGTATAGTTTAGATCTGAAATCTAGGAAATGCATAGATAGACTATCGTTTGTGTATAGAAGATATGTTATCTATGGCTTGCATAGAATTGAGATTTAGAATGTACATCTCATGTACACATGTGCTACATTAGGTTCATGCTCTAGATTGTTTATAGCTAACTTTAACCCTTAGAGGACCGAGCTACTATAATACATAGTATGCACGTTGCTATATAATTGGCATTTGCTACCAACAAAAAGTTTTAATCTGAGATTTTGACTACCTCACTAGAATAGCATTGATCTATATTCTAACTTGTTTGTTGATTTCAATTGTAATAAAGGTGTGGATGCATTCCAAATACAAGAAAAGTACCCTGTATTGTACTAGTCGCAAAGGGTTGCTTGGTCGTTTAAGGGTTAAGGACATCTCCACCGGTGGTTCGAACTTGCTCAAAAGGGGATGAAAAGTGTTGAGGCCCCTTTGAAAACCCTCTCAAACACTTTGTTCTATTGAGTCTAGCAAGCCCCTCTTCAAACCATTATTCATTCACTATTCACTTTAGGTTTAGCGAGCTTTATCCTCTACTCTCCTTGATAAGTGGTCAACTGCTTATTTATGGGGTGTGTTGGAGTGTAAGGCCACCTTTTCAAAGAGCATGGGTGGACTGGAGATCAAGGGGCTTGAGGCTCGGCCAAAATAGATGGAAAACTTGGAAAGAGCCCAAACAAGTGGAGATGCTCTTAGAGCATCATCAATGTGTAAACTGCAAATGGGACTTGGAAGTAGCCAGTCTTGCATTGCTCCCCGCTCTTTAACCCTTTAAAGACCACATACATTTTCCCAAAATCCACTAGAAATCAGGGCAATAAGATTAGATGTGCATTTGAAACAAATATGGACCCAATTTGAATAATCCAACCGTACAAATGTGAAGGACACTTTGTTTGCTGCGATGCATCAAAATTTCAGCTAAATCTACCATTGGAGGTGAAATATTATAATGATTAAGTGAGCCATATATGGAAAATCTCTAGTTTTTCATGCTTGTGTGGTTTTGAATGGTAGCGCTTCATGCAAGCTTCGATTGAGAAGAGTCTTACATTTCTAGAAAGTGGGGTTTCCCACCTTTCCAACAAGACTAGTTTCACTCAAAATAGACAAAAATAGCAATCACAAGGTGTAGCTAAGTGGACAAAAAGGGTCAAAAATTCCGTTTTCTTTGCTACCCTAAAACAATTCTACAAGAAATTTGAAAAAAAATTATTGAAAATCAAATCCGTGAAAGCAATCAAGAATTGGCCTTAAATGCAAGATGAAAATTTTTAAAACCAAAATGACAACACCATTTTAGTAGATCTTCAAATACTACAATTATACTACTATCATATAGAGAAAACAATACAAGCATATTTCTTGAGTAATTTGAAATTTTTTAAGATTGCACAATTGAAATGTGGCATTCTTCTTGGATGTTTGATGTATTGTGTTGTTGCTTTGATCCATCTTTGACCAAATATGGATACGTATTTTGAGGCCATGATGTATAAACACCTTTATTTATCAACTCCCATATCCAATTCTATTGTCATTTTTTGGGTTGGATGCAAAATTCTTGTGATCACAAGCATTCTTCAAGATCATTTTCCAAATTGTTGAGCGATTTTACTATATAGGCCAAAAACTACTCTCCCGAACCAAAATATGGTTTAGTGGTCTCTAAAGAGTTAAGTATGCAATTTCTTTCACCAGCTGGATCCTTCCAATGTTGACGCAACTTCCATTGCAGATTCAAGCATGGTAGTAGAAGAACGTAAATACTTGCAAGTTGTTGCTGGGAAATTGCAAGCTATTGCAAGCTATCACAAGCAACGTGTTGCTCCATCAGCAAATGCAGTGGGCATTAGGAAAACAAGCAAGGACATGGAAAAATGAGACAATATTTTGCTCCAGGAGGGGTTCTAATGGGGTCAGGTCCAACGTTTTTGTTCTAGTAACAATGTTGGAACCCTAAAAATCCCTAAACCTCTCACTAAAGTGGCCCCCACCAAGCAAAATGCAGACCCGTCTCTTTTTGAGTGTATGCATTGATGATGCTCTTAAGGTAGGGTGCTCTAAAAGTGACCCGGTTCTAAAAGCGACCTCTAAAACAGAGATACATTTTATTTTTTCCAATGTACCTAGGATGTACATTCCATGAGGGAGTCGCTTTTAGTGACCATTGGGTTTCAACTTGAAAAATTCATAACTAATCCCACAAAGGTTCAAAAAATATGAAATGACTTGAGTTAGATGCCAATTCCATTGTTCTTCCTACCAAAATTTACTAAAAATTATTTCAAGAAGTTTAACTTCTTCCCAAATGCAATCAGCTCTTAAAGTGACGTTTTTTGAGCCTCCTACCTTAGTATGCCTTGACACTCAACTTGTACTGGCCTGGGCTTCTTAATGAGCCCTTGACGTGTGTTCACAGCTCGACACGTGGAACTTGTCCAATTAAATGTGTGTACAGCATGAGATGATTGAAATACGGTTTGTAAGGGATGTGCAATTACGGAGTATGCAATTAAAGAGGTTTGAGTGTGAAGTTTTATTTATGAAGTGGCATTATTGTAGGTGTACATATTTCTGAACCTAACCTACTTGTGACACAAATCGCAATGGCGTCAAGATTTGGATATCAATTAAAAAATAGCTATCAAATTAGGAGCCAAGCTCTAAAAATTTATTCATTAAATAATTAATCAATTTTCAAATACTCCTTTTACCTTTTTCAATGGACTAAGTTAGGATCTAATATTGAATGAGAATTTGAAGGATTAGGTCGTGGACATATTGTAAAACTTCCCCCTGTATTGACGTGGTCATTTGCAAATGCCTCAATTAATTGGTAGAAATTTTCATAACATTATTTCTTACCAAGAAGGATTGCCAAGAAGGTCTCTTACAAGCCAAGAACATAGAAACAACACATACGTCCAAGAGCTACAGAGCCAACAAAATGAAGTGCAAGAACTTGCTTAGATATTTCATGACTAGGTGTTTTCCATTTTATTATTATTATTGCTTTCAAGAAAACATCTCCTCTATTATATAACTTTATGCTTGTTCAACTGGGTGTCTCAAACCTTGAGAAAGACAAAAAGAAATTCCAAGATGTTTTTGCAAGAGGAAACTATGATGTTCTCAACACAAAAATCAAGTCTTCTCAAGAGAAATAAAAATAAAATGTACATGTGAGAATACACAAAAAGTGCAAGCATGAAGTTTTTTACTTGAGAGGACATGAAAACCACCATGAGAAACAAAATAAAAACCAACTGCAAAAAGGCTCAAAAAGAAAAGAATATTCACTTGCAAAATGTATCAAGCTTTAATCGTTCAACATCTGAGCGTGCCACTATGACCCATACAATGCAAGGTATTTTTCTTGTATTTGGAGTAGATTCACATCATTATAACATTTGAGATCTACACAAAAGTTGGAATATCAATCAATAGTTCTAGTGAGCTATTCAAAACCCCAAGTTAAAATAATTTGTTGGTAGCAAATGCTAGTTCTATAGTAGCATATATACTATGCTGCAATGGTTGTTTAACCCTTAAACAACTGAGTGTGTCATTGTGACTTACAATATGAGGTATTTTTCTTGTATTTGGAATGGATTCAAACCTTTACTACATTTCAAATCAACAGAGAAATCGGAGAATAAATCAATGCAATTCTAGTGAGCTATTTGAGATCTTAGATTAAAACTTCTTATTGATAGCAAATGCTAATTATATGACAACACATATACTATGCCCTATTGTTGTTCAAGGGTTAAGGGTTAACCCCCAAGAAATATATCAAGCAAACCCCTACAAATGTACCGCCCTTTGAATACCCCTACGATAGGAATAGGAATGAAAGTGCAATCCCGGAGAGCATGGCTTGATCTCTAAACCCTAAAACCTAAACCCTAAATTATCGACCCTCGACCTGACAGAGCAAGCATAATCGTCGAGTCCAGGGTTGATGTTTCACGAAGTTCTTTTCTCCGTCTCACATTTAAAAATCCTCAATTTTTTTTTGAAATCTTGCAAACCGATAACATAAATACACATTTTTTTCTCGGGGGAGCATTTTCAAAGATACCATAGTAAGGTACAATACGTTCAAAAAACCTCTCTAATCCTATACTAATACTGTACTAACAGGAAGCACCCATATCCAATTACTTAAGCGATTCTACAGAAAATTACAAAGATTTTGAGGCAAAAAATAATTTTCTCATGTACGAAGATAAGAAATATTGGGATTGCAAATTTTTCATAACTTTATCTGCAAAACAAAAATTATTGTGAATTTTGGGAGTCTAAAAGTGTTTCACACCCATTGCCAATGTTTAGATGTATGCAATTCAAATACTAGCCAAACTAATATGAGCTCATTACTTTCTACCTCACTTTGAGACATGTGACATGACTTAAGTAGTCCCAACCTTGAAAAAGTTAGAGAAACACATTCCAAAGCACCTATTCTTACTCATGGTGGAAATAGCACACCCTACTAGTTGGGAATGGAACATTGTTGGCAATGGGTGCTTCCACCTTACAACACATGATGGAAGTATATCGAGGGTTTTAGGATTTTGGCGTTTCTCATTTGAGCCACAACAGGTTGGTTTGCAAGTAGAAATCCACATCAGTTACTTTAAAAAAAAGCGTTACAATAGCCTAGGGTTTCATAGATTCACTGTGCCGGTGGTGCCAGATGCAATAGTTGCAAGAACCCTAACTAAGTTTACACTAAGGTAGAAGCACCTAAATGTGACACTTTTGTTAAATCACTTCACTAGGAGTATGCATAGAGGTTTTGAGATTGTAGAAGGGTTAGGAAACTAGCAAAGAGTGCTGAAAATTTGTTTCTGAAAATTTTTGAGATCGTATGAATAAACTATGAATTGCTGAAGGTAACTCCCTAGACCCACCTATTGTGGACACTAGACCCTCATTGAAATGTTCGTATTGAAAATGAAAAAACAACAACACAAAGAGTCAAAGACCATGTAACATGCAATCCTAAATCACCACCTACACAATTTGTGTTTCTATGCTCAATTATGGTGGCAGCTTAAGCTAACTTGCTTGTCTGATTTGGGTGTCTGCTGTTGGATCAAATACTAGTGGTAGTCACGATTTGACTTTTATCATTCTCAATCTTCACGGAAACCGACGTGGATGTTAGTTCGCGACTGACGCTCAAGGTTTTCTGTGAAGATTGATAAAAAAAAATATCCTTCCTTAGGTGTGGAGAAATGGCCTTAGGCATTATTTTGCGTGAGAACTTTTACCATGGCCCACGTGTTTACCTGCTAGTGAATTGCTTTTCACCCTTGCTTTTTCCACTCCTCCAATCAGTGGTTGTGTTGCCTTCCTTTAAGTATAACATTCTCCATTCTTTATTCTTCATCACCCACAAAAGGGATGTCACACCTCCTTTCATAAAAAAGTGCTTCCATAGACTCCTACATTCACTCAACCATTTCTCAATCTTCAAGGAAATCTCAAATCTCAATCTCAGACCAACCGTGACTACCCTTACTGGTTCATTTCTAGGTGTCCATAAACGAATGCTGTCAGATTTAGGTGCTTCTACCTTACAGTGGGATGGTGAATCAACAAGCACGTCTTACACGATCGACCATGCATACTTTGTTTATGCTTTCTACACATCAACGTGACCACCACAATCACCGTCACATAATGTTTCAAGTTTCGAGGAGCAGTAACTGGAAAGTCGAAACAGAGTGCACGTAAAAGCATACGTGCTCTAGAAATAGAAAATTCTCATGCCCAATTTTAGTTGCTATCACAAAATCACAAAAGTGCTCTTGCGCTCCTGAGTTTATTGCTGTCACTCTGTTTTTTGTGAATATTTCTGCTCCTCATTTGGTTTTTTCTCTTTTTCGAATTTGACGTTGCGGCGATCTGCATTCTCGGTTGAGGATTTGTTTCTTCCAGATCTCATCTCAAGCGGATCTGTCTGTGTTCGGAAGAAGACTTAGGGTTTGCGATCAAACTCTGCGGCTCGCCTGTTCGGTGCACTTGAGGTAGTCATTTATGTGAGTGAGTACTGGATCAAGCAAGGAGACGGGGTTAGGGTTTTACCATTGTTGTTGAGCATTGCATTGTAGTTCGCAAACTAGATTTGATTTTTCTACAATGCAGCTGTAAGAAATAATAAGTACATTTTCAGTGCAAGGATCGTGTGCCGTTGCACGAGATCGGCTAGGTTAATAGCACCCGAAGTTTACTTCTATAGCTCAAGTCATTTCCATGGCTGTTTTGCGAGGCTGTTCTTGACTTTGTAGAAATCTGGCGTTACCTCGACTTTCTTTAAGAGTTCATCATTTGCTCTGTTTCTGTATTCTGTGTGGTCTCTCTTATGTTTCGGATTTCTAGGGTTTGAGGTTATTGCTGGACGTGGTACTCTCAGTCTCTCTCGCTGCAAATAGGAAGTTTAGAGATTGAGCACGAGATTGAGCAAGTGCTTGACCGCTTTCAAAGCTATTCTCGAGTTTGTAGAAATCTGGCGTTATCTCAACTTTCTTTAAACGAATCAAGAGTTCATCATTTGCTCTGATTCTGTTATTCTGCGGTCTCTCTTATGTTTCGGGTTTGTAGGGTTTGAAGTTATTGCTGGACGTGGTACTCTCTCTTTCTCGCTGCAAATAGAAAGTTTAGAGATTGAGCACGAGATTGAGAGCAAGTGCTTGGCCGTTGCGCAGATTGTTATAATGACAATGGCTCTAAGAATCATTACGTGCAAGGATATAGTGTGCAGTTGCACGAGATCGGCTAGGTTAATGGCACCTGAAGCTTACTTCTATAGCTGAAGTGATTTCCATAGCTGCTTTCGAAGCCATTCTCGACTTTGTAGAAATCTGGCGTTACCTCGATTTTCTTTAAGCGGATCAAGAGTTCATCATTTGCTCTGTTTTTGTTATTCTGCGGTCTCTCTTTATGTTTCGGGTTTCTAGGGTTTCAGGTTATTGCTGGACGTGGCACTCTCTCTCTCTCGCTGCAAATAGGAAGTTTAGAGATTGAGCACGAGATTGAGAGCAAGTGGTTGGCCTCTTTCAAAGCTAGTCTCGTCTTTGTAGAAATCTGGCGTTACCTCGACTTTCTTTAAGCGAATCAAGAGTTTATCATTTTGCTCTGTTTCTGTATTATGTGTCGTCTCTCTTATGTTTCAGGTTTCTAGGGTTTGAGGTTATTGCTGGACGTGGTGCTCTCTCTCTCTCGCTGCAAATAGGAAGTTTAGATCTCGATTTTCTTTAAGCGAATCAAGAGTTCATCATTTGCTCTGTTTCTGTATTCTGCGGTCTCTCTTATGTTTCGAGTTTCTAGGGTTTGAGGTTATTGCTGGATCTGTCGCTGTAAATATGAATTTTTTTTCTGGTTAGGGATTGAGAGCAAGTGTTTGGCCGTTGTGCAGATTGTTATAATGACAATGGACAAGGACGCGAAGATATTTGTGGCAGGGCACAGAGGGCTGGTAGGCGCGGCCATCATACGTGCCCTGAAGAAAGACGGGTACAACAACGTGGTGGTGAGAGCGCACAAGGAGCTGGATCTCACCCGCCAAGCAGCGGTGGAGGAGTTTTTCAACTCCGAGAGACCGGAGTACGTGATTCTGGCAGCTGCCAAAGTGGGCGGCATACACGCCAACAGCACCTACCCCGCGGAGTTCATTGGTGTGAACCTGCAGATTCAGACGAACGTGATTGACGCCGCTCACAAGTCCGGTGTGAAGAAGCTCCTATTCCTGGGGTCGTCTTGCATTTACCCCAAGTTCGCTCAGATCCCCATTGTGGAGGAGTCGCTCCTCACTGGCGCTCTGGAGCCTACCAACGAGTGGTACGCCGTGGCCAAGATCGCTGGCATCAAAATGTGCCAGGTGAGTTATCATTTGCAAAACTCCCTCCTCTCAGGTTCATGTCCCGAAGTTTTATATGGCTTTGCAAATGTCACCAAAGGTTTAAATCATTTGAACGATCAAGTCTGTCTTAGACCATTCACAAAAGAATGTTAGTTCAAGCTTCGTAACGGCCAAAAGCAAAGCCACCATATTGCATCATCACTTGCTCATAAATACTCCCTCTGTCTCTCTAGAAACGTCCAAATCAGACACATTTCTTGTACCACTTAAAAGATCCCTTTTGCTGGTCTCAAATGCTGAGAAAGCGTCTGCAATGTTCAATGATCTCATGGATGAATGGGGGCAAGTTAAGCAATTAGAGAGCATTCCTCTCCTAGCAAGCTTGGCCTTGCCCATATGAGGTACCATTGTTGCTACTAATCTTTAAATCATCAATAATGAGGAGCTGGCAACATGCACACATATGATACTTTTTGCATGGAATTTGGGTGCCTAAATGGCTACATCAAAACTGGAGAGATTCTGCATACATTTGGTAGGTGGTATATTGATTTTAGAATGCACGTGTCACTAGCACAAAGACTAAAAGCACAGTTAGTCCTTTGCAAGGAAGCTTTTTGGACGTTTTTAGAGGGACAGAGGGAGGAGTCATTTCTTAGTCCGGATGATCCGGTCTGAAGCTCAGCTCAACTACAGACCGTACCCGAGCTTTGAAGGGTTTAGGGTACTTCAAGTTCTCAGAAAATTCAAGAAAAAAATCCATAGGGTTAGCCTTTCCACAAGCTGTTAATTTATATGAAAGGGCAAAGTTACAGCTCAGCTCATAGGGTCCCTAAAAGCAACTCTAGACTAACCTTGAAACTGCTTGGATATGTTCCTATAACGGCCCTTGATGGTCCCAATTCCAACCCTCCCAAACCAGCCAGCTTAGCACTTGACATGTAGCAGGATTTGCTTGTGCAAGTGTAGCGTTCACTGCTCTACTTTGGATTCCATAGTGTATATTGAAACCCTCGAATGTAGTGTGCGGATTTGCACACTGCTTGGGATTGGGATTGGGTGTGTTTACCTTGGTTCATGTGACTTATTAGAGTTTCTCGCTGGTTTGGGGATGCAATTGCAGGCGTACAGATTGCAGTACAAGTTCGATGCAATCTCGGGAATGCCGACCAACTTGTACGGCCCCCACGACAACTTCCACCCGGACAACTCGCACGTGCTGCCAGCTCTGATCCGACGCTTCCACGAGGCCAAGGTGATAACAGTGGTCTTTAAACTGGCTAAATTTCGCAGGATTGCTCCCAAACTTTTTTATGCAGCTAAAAATCTTGTGAACTTTTACAGTGTGGAATTTGAAAATATTTTAGCTTTTTAGCAGTGTTTTTAGCCACTTGAGCTCAAAATAAAAATTCATATTTGGGATCACTGTTAATAGGTGAACGCAGCCAAGGAGGTGGTGGTGTGGGGCACGGGCTCGCCGTTCCGGGAGTTTCTGCACGTGGACGACTTGGCGGAGGCGGCGGTGTTCCTCATCCAGAACTACTCGGGCCACGAGCACGTCAACATGGGCAGTGGCTCCGAGGTCACCATCAAGGAGCTCGCGGAGATGGTCAAGGCCGTCGTTGGGTTCCAAGGGCAGCTGACGTGGGACTCGTCCAAGCCCGACGGCACTCCCCGCAAGCTCATCGACAGCTCCAAGCTTGCCAAGCTCGGATGGCAGCCTCGCATTCCTCTCAAGGATGGCCTTGTGGAAACCTACAAATGGTACTGTGACAACTACCACGTCTAGACTAGACTAAACTAGGACTTTTCCTTATTCTTTCAGACTTTTGCCACAGTTTTTACCTCATTTTGGCACTGACTAGCTTAACACTACAAAAATAATTTGGATGAAACTGCTAAAGCCCTCTTGAGCAAACACCATGTTTGCCAAAATTTGGATGGAGTGTACTAACTTATGTTTGTGTGTGTTGTGGATGGAATTGCACACATGAATAATTCTATCCATTTTTTTTCTTGCCTGCTTGCACTCGTGAGGTAACAGAAAATGTTCCACAATGGAAACAAACCTTACTACCATAAAAATATTGATTTTTAAGACATGAATTGGTGAAGAATCATCCAATTTGTCCCTTGACAAGTAGAGACCAACCTAAAAGTATCGTAAGTAAACTTTAAAAAATAATGGTGACGCCTTTTTTGAGGTATGATCAAATTGAGTGAGCATTCAAGCATTGTAGGAACACATTATTTGAGCTTGTTGAAAGGCTGACTATTCTCATTTAAACCCTAATCATTTGTAGGTTACTTTTGTAGTCACCAAATTTAGATTTTTTTTTTGTATTTTTAGGTTGAAATTTAATTTTAATGAATTAGATACAACAAGGTGGACATTGTCTAAACTTCAAAATCTACAATTCTTGTTCACAAAGACATCCCAAAATATTTCTCCAAGTTACCTTTTGTTTTTAATCATTGTATAGATTCAAAACCAAAGAGACCATGTGACATGGCTACAATTAATCCCTAAATATCACAACCTCTCTTTTATTGAACAATTGTAGAAATAGAATTCAAATCATAGCGTGAGTGTAGTAGGATACCATATGTGTTTAAATTTGAACTATTCACGCACTTTTGGATTTTTAGGACTGGACTTCCAACATCAAATATTTTCTTAATGTTTTGCTTAAATGTTTGAAGATTTCTCAAAGTTTTGGCATAACATCAAAAAGTCTCCCCATATGTAAGGAAGACGCCCAAAGATCTCTTAAAATTTTGTGTAAACCTCCAAACTTATTTCTTGGGATAATTATTTACCAACTTTGGATTGTTTATATATGATTGTACATGGCACATGGAAAAGTATTTTGGAGTTTAATGTGTGCCTAAAGGTAGTAGATTTGAAGCTTAGACTACATGTATTCAATTGTATTTATCAAAACCACCACAAACATATTAGTATCAAATTCAAGACTCAAAATCCAAAAGTTTTCTAAATTGATTTTATCACTTTGAAAAAAATCAGTAATTTTTTAGTGAAGTTGCTGGAGCATACTTGAAAATAATGATATTGTAGTGATTTCTTGAAAAGCTTTGATTATGTTAATCTACAAGCTCATATAAGTTTTCAAAGATACATTTGAACTAACTATCAAATTAGTGAAAAATTTGCATACTTTTGTCTCCATAATGCTATCAAATTATGTGTTCTAACAACGCTAGACAAAGATGCTTGTAATATAATTCCCAAATGAAAATCCTTCTAATAGAAACAAACACACAAACCAATGCCTTTTAAATGTGAGTAAAGAAGTCTGAAATTTTTTTAAACCCAAAACATGAGGATTTAGGCATTCCAAGTTATAAGGGTTGGTGTGGATGAGGAGTCTATTGGTTTACCAACCTCGGGTGTTGAAAGAAAAAGTTCTAAATGAAACTTTTTGGACATATTATTACCAGCATCTTATGTCAATTTGACATTAACCCCTCAACGTCTAAGGTGTTTTCAAATACATTATAACAAAGCCAAATTTTAGTCCTTATGCATTGAGTGGTGAAGGGCCAACTTTCATGCTTTATAAGAATTTAAGAACGCTACAAACCACAAAGGAGAGCTATGTGTGGAATGTGTGTTAGAAACCAATGGAATTGGAAATTAAAAACTGTATTCCGGCAACTCTTAGCAAAATGTACAAAAATTTCAATGATCTCAATTATGGAATTAGAAAAACACTAATTACCATGGTAGATACATTCCAATATGGCATGGAGTTTGCCCTTAGTAATTTACAAAATGAAGAAATCCACTAAGATAGGAGCACCCATGCTCATAGGTGTCTCCATCAGTGTGCCTTGACACTGTCAGGATCAACAAATACTAAACAACTGGTTATGGGTGATGAAGTGATGGTTGTGGATGATTGGCATGATAGTTTTGAGTATCCCATCTCATTACTATAGGTTGAGAGCAGATTTGGCATAAAATAATTCCTCAAAATTTTGCCCAATTATTCCATAAATTATTCTTCAAAATGCCCAATGTCAAACAAATCAAAAAATTGAAATGCCAAATATTATAAAGACATTAAGCTTAACTAACAATGGAAGTTTAAGGTTGATTCCAAGAGGGCTCAATCTACTACAATTTTTATACCAAGGGCTAATTTTAAAAGGTGGAAGATGCTTAGAAAAAGGCTTAATTCTATTAAAAAATTTGGTTGAATACCAAATAATAACAACTTTTTTTGAAAGTGCCCAATCTTGTTTAATTACAAAAGCGGATGCTAAATTCTCTTTTTCTCAAAAAATAATTTATTCGACATAAACATGTTGAATCTACTCTCAACCTACAATATTTAAGAATCAATAAGTCTTGTTTTTAGCATCTCTTACACACAGCTTTACATTTTCAATGATTTTAGACTTTAAAAATCCTTGTGAACAAATGCTACAGTACTCCAAAACCCTTATTTCCTCGCTTATGGGTGCGGCTACCTAAATCCCTCTTGAAGAAACATATGGGGTTTGCCAAAATTTGGATGAATGATACTAAGATCACCTAATGTTCTGGATGAACGTTTATACATGGATGATGCTTCGACACGTGTCACGAAAGAATCCCAGGGGTTCTCTGCCTGCGAGAAGGGCCAGTCTTCAGTCCTCACACGATAACGAGGAAGAGCTCGGTTTTGCCAGATTCTTGCCGGCGGTAACGGAGCCTTAAAGCTTACGACCAACAGCTCTGCTGCAGAATTTAGGATTGCCGATCACTTGTGAAGCTTTTGCGAGCTTGCTGTCAAGATCACTCACTGCAGTGCAAAGTTCGAAAAAAATCCAGGCCATTCATTTTTTGCTCACACACTCCCATTGTTTTTTTAGGATTCACTAAACAGTTTCGGAGACACTTAGAATGTCCGCTTGCAATTTTCACTTACCAGAGTTCGAAATTGCACTTTCCCAACTACTAAGTCTAGAATGATCTCCACATTCGAGTTCATCA